>JAZDUH010000157.1:6490000-6857500 GCA_036419115.1 Scarus forsteni | reverse complement strand
ATACACTGTTAGTAACACTTCTACAGCGCTTAAGGGGCGTTTGTCCTGCTTCAGTTAGGTTAATACAATGATATGACGAGAATTCCATGAATTTCCATCCTACTGACACGTCAGCCCCGTTGTAGCCCAGTTTGCCCTGCCTTGAATGAGACACAGTTGGGGATACGGATACGTCCTTGTCAATCGTCCGCAGAAAGCTTTCAGTATTGAGCCGATTGAGCCCTGTACATGCCACGCTAATACTGCTCGCCTTCGGACTGTTAGGCTTCCACCCTGCAATACTCAGTGACGATCCTCCACAACAGTTTTGAACAGGTCAAAACAGTTGGACCCTTCCCTTTCCTGGGCACAATACAATGTTGGTCCAGATCAAGTAGTGCATGCACCACGACCAAAGCACGTGTCATCAGGATTATGACAGTCGTGCACAATCACCATGAGAAACGGGAATGTGTGACTGGGGCTTAAAGACGCAGAGAGTAGGTCTGTGAACACAGCAGCTGCTATGCTGCATTCCAGTTGTAGTAGGAAGTCGGGATTTCTGAGTTCTAAGTGGGAAATTTCAACTGGCTCCCTACTGGAAAGTTGTGGGATCCTCACCACCCCCAAGTTCACAACTGAAGATGGCTGCCCCCGGAGTCAACAGTTATTAAGCTCCTGTAATTTTTCCATTTATAAGCACTTTTGATGAGTGTTTGTCACACTACATCAACCGTTTACATAGTGTTGTTCGATGTTTATGTAAAGAAATGCAGCTATAGTGTTATTTACAGTACAGGCCAAAAGTTTGGACACACCTTCTCATTCAATGTGTTTTCTTTATTTTTATAACTAATTACATTGTAGATTCTCTCTGAAGTAATGATGGCCACTTGTTTCTCTAATGATGGCCACTTGTTTCTCAGCCACTTAGCTAATTGGTTTCTGCCATAATATTAATTCTAACAGTTGTCTAACAGGGCTGTCTGCTGTGTATCAGCCTGACTTCAGAACAACACAACCGATGGTCCCTACTAGGGCTGAACAACTAATTGCAAATTAGATTAAATTGCAATGTGGCTCGTTGCAATTTACAAATCGCAGACAGTGCAATATTTTTAACCCAAAATGTGTTGAACATTTTGGCATTGTGATGTAGTTTCTTGCAATTTCATGCCTATTTTAACCTTTTTTAGCCCAGTTTTTACAACTTTATACCTATCTTGCTCCCATTCATCTTTTTTTTGCCCACTGTCAGACCATGTTTGGAATTTCTACATGGTTTTTGAAATTTAATCCCAATTTTGCTGCTACAATCAATTTTACTCAGTCACTTTTGATTTTTTTGCCTTTTTTTTCTCAATTTCATACCTATTTTGCACCTATTAACTTTTTTCCCACTTTTGTACCATTTTTTTTTACCCAGTTTTTACAATTTCATACCTATTTTGCTTCTGTTCTTCACTTCTCCACTTTTTCTTAAATCTTTTATCCTTAGATTGATTTAATGTCATATTGGTTATACTATAAAACGATCTACTGCTTATGTTTGTTTAAGAATACATAAGATGAGGAACGTTAAAACAATCGCAGAGTAAATCACAATTGCAATATTGGGGAAAAATATCACAATTAGATTATTTTCTCAAATCGTTTAGCCCTAGTCCCAACCCCATTAAAAAGGCACAAAATTCCATTAATTAACCCTGGCAAGGCTCACCTGAGAAGAGAAAACCATTTCAGGTGACTACCTGTTGAAGCTCATAAAGAGAATGCCAAGAGTGTGCAAAGCAGTAATCAGAGCAAAGGGTGGCTGCTTTGAAGAAACTAGAATAAAAGACATGTTTTCATTTATTTCACACTTTTTTGTGAAGTACATAATGACACGTGTTCATTCATAGTTTTGATACCTTCAGTGAGAATCTATAATGTAATTAGTGATGAAAATAAAGAAAACACATCGAATGAGAAGGTGTATCCAAACTTTTGGCCTGTACTGTACTGTACATTCTCCATGTGGAAGGTCTGACTACAAAACAGGGTGTGCTACTAAAGGCCAACAACAGCCTGACTCCTTGCTTCTCTGTCTTCAGCATTTGTGTTACAGATTTATCCAGAGTATCTCTGCACTCTTGCACTTTTATCACATTTGCTGCAACAGTTGAGAGTAGATGAACGTTTTAAAACCAAGGACAGAGACAGAAGAGGGCAATGTTTTCAGAGACAGTTATGCCCAGGTGGTTTTGTTTATTTTAAAATGCTGTGTCATGTATCACTGATCTAAAATCAGGATTATTGGGTTTATTGGAGTACTTGTGGCTCAACATGATCTTGAAACAGTTCTCCAGTTTTCTATTTCTGACCTGTAATATCACAAAGTAAAAGCATATGCACCTTTTTTATAAAATGACTATACTGTAAACTAACTGCTGCTTACAAAAAACAGAAAATTCTTTATTAAAACAAGATGGCATTTGATGGAGGGTGCAGCCCACTCATTTAAGTTTGTTCCTGGAAATGCACCTTGCTGCAAAGGTGCCAAATCAGCCTTTCCAGCCTTTTAGGGAATATATAAGCCAAATGAAAAGTTTGCTCTTTTATGTAGTGTCTTAACCTCTGCAGATGACATTTTCTGCTGGTCATGGATTAAACCTGATATTTACAGTTAAAATGTTGTGGGACTGCACCTGGTCTGGATATGTTAACTACCATGATGCTTTGCTGACATACCTGATTGGTCAATTTGTGCCTCATTACCAGGAGGCCCCAGAGAAAGCGACATCTAAAAAGCATGTTGATGAAAATAAAACCCAGCCAGGCAACTCGCAAATGCCATCCAAAAACGTCAACTGAAGAAAATAAAGCAGCTCCACATCAACATCGAATAATCAGAAATTGAAAAATCAAGAAAATGCAGCTGCTGCAGAAATCAGAGTCCTTCTCCTTCTTCATTTGTCATATCCGCACGACACAACCTGCTGCTCGGCAACACGCAACGCCGCTGTCCCCAAGTGAACCTTGCTGGCAGACAGACAGTCATGCGAGTGTGCGAGTGTGTGTTTGAGTTGGGTGTGTATTTGTGTCTGCTTTTACGTATCCCTGGGGAGGTGCATTTCTTAAGTCTGTGTGATGGAGTCTGCTTGTTTGTGTGCGTGTCATGTGCCAGTGTGTGACTCCTTGCGGCTTGCTTACATTGCTTTGTGTAAAACAACACAAAAACAAACAGAAATCATGAGTGTGTTTGCTTCTGTGTGTGTGTGCGAGTGCGCTGGTGTGTTTCTGCAGTCGCAGGTCACAAACAAGCTGCACGTGATTGCACTGTGTATGAAGGCAATATGTTTGAGCATCCATGAAGGATTTATGGTGGCAGTTGTTGAATGTTTCATGTGTGCTACATTTATAATACACTGCACAATTTCCATAGACAGTTAATAAACATGCTGGCAGTCGAGCTGTGAAACCAGCCTCTGGTTCTGACGGCTCATGTTGGTATTTTAGCTATTGCTATATATACGTCTCAAAAAGAAAAGTGTGAAAATGTTATTTTGGCCGGTTATTTATTTATTTCTTAAAATACAGGACAGTCATTGCAGTGTTAAAGGAAAAGTTTGGTTTCTACAGCTTTCACATTGTTTATAGAATGATGTAGAACAATATACTCACCCAGAAGGCTTTCCTGATCCAAACAGTGCTTCGCGAGATATTTAGATCCAAAAACGAGCGGCGGACATCCGTATAATGGTAGCACATAGGGCATACAGCGCCGCTCCTGAAAATGCATTAATCATCCAAAAACTCATTAGTTTCACCAATATTTCATCATGGTCCGCTCACACTACTCCTTCAAGAAAGTCTGGGGTCGCTCCACCCATGTTTTCGTGACTGTGCTGACCTCTGAACTGGAAACTTTCTTCACGGCTGCCGCGCATGCGCAGTATGGCTTCCTCCTTTCGATGAGCTCCTCATCTGTAAACTCTGGCTCAAAACTGTAAGGACACCCATCATATTCAAAGTTCTCGTCCACAACATCTTCATCCGATAGATATTCGTCCATTTTGCACAAAACTGGAAGAAGAAAGTCGTTGTGTAGCCGGCGGTCTTCCCCTGAAACAATGAGCCGTACTGCGCATGCGCGGCAGCTGTAAAGAAAGTTTCCAGTTCAGAGGTCAGCACAGTCACAAAAACATTGGTGGAGCGACCCCAGACTGTAATGGAGGAGTAGCGTGAGTGGACCATGATGGAATATTGGTGAAACTAATGAGTTTTGGGACGATTAATGTAGATTTAGGAGCGGCGCTGTATGCCCTATGTGCTACCATTATACAGATGTCCGCCACTCGATTTTGGATCTAAATATCTCCTGAAGCACTGTTTGGATCAGGAAAGCCTTCTGGGTGAGTATATTGTTCTACTTCATTCTATAAACAATGTGAAAGCTGCAGAAACCAAACTTATCCTTTAATTCTGTTGACTAATTGTTTCATCATCAACCTTTTTTCCCCTGAGTAAAAGTAGACAGTAACTAATAAAAACAAAGGCACATGTACACAAATTTTAACAAAAGAAATTACATTTTCATCAACAAACAAACACTCGACGACAATGTTTATAAAAAAGTTTTTAAGGGGTGTTGGTTTGGCGGGGTGGTTAGCACCCCATGTACTTGCTTCTGCTGGTCCAGGCTCGAATCCCACCTGTGACCAGTTTACAGAGTTTTCACAAGCCTATCCACTTTCTCTCTCCTATCAATAAAGGCACAAAATGCCCAAAAAATACATTAAAAAAAAAAAAGTTTTAAAAATCGCTGCATTGGCTCCCTGTGCATTTCAGGATCAATTTTAAAGTTTTTGTTACTTATTCATAAATGTCTTAATGGCCTCTGGCCTACTTATTTATCTGACCTGTTTTTACCATATCAGCCCTCACGGACCCTTTAACCATACCAAAAGTTAGAACTAAGACACACAGGGAGGCAGCTTTAAGTTATTATGGCCCTCGGTTGTGAAACAGCCTGCCGGAGAATCTCACGGCTGCAGAGTCTGTTAATATTTTTAAAAAGAGGCTTAAAACACACCTTTTTAATCAAGCTTTTAATTGATTTTATCTACTTATTTTTATACACTTATTCTTCCATTACTTTATAACTTATTTATTCTTGTACTCAAAGTTCTTATCATATTTTTTTTTTTTGTTATTTCAGTTATCCATTTTATGTTATTTTATCTCTCTTCTTTATGCCCCCCTTTTCTTTTCTTTTTTTTGTCTCAGTTCTCGGTGCCCAGTCATGTCTCTCTCTCTCTCTCTTTTATGACAGCTCGTATGAATGTGTGTGGGTTTATGTGCGCAGGTGTGTGTGTGTGCGTATGTTGATGTCTGCGAGTGTGTATCTGGATATGTCTCTATTTGTGGGAGGAGGATGGCCGGGTTTTCTGTTTTTATGTTATCTTATGTTGTTTTTAGCCTCTGTGAGGCACTTAGTGTTGCTTTTAACCCTATAACGCCAAACGTATCATATTTGATACATACTTTTATAATACCTTTATCTACTCAATATGATCAACAAATTACAAAAAAAAACATCTGAATACAATCAGATAAATGCTAAAAATGTCCTCAATTGGATCATCAGTTGCCTAAAACACCTAATGTATCAAATGAGATATGAAAAATCTATATGTTGAATTTTATGGACATTTTGATTTTTGTAGGATTTTAGCAGAAAGTGAAATAAACATGTAATCTCCAAAAAAATTAGAAATTTCTGGCTATAATCTATCCTTACAGGGTTAAGTACGAAAAGTGCCTTATAAATGAAGTTTGATTGATTGATCAATGGATTGGTAATTTGTGGAGCGATCCAATCAGAGCTGCTCTCTTTATGAAGTGATATATTCATGTAGAGCAGGTTCACTGTCTGTTGTCAGTTCTGGTATTGTAACTGAGATGCTCTGCCAGGTAGCCTATGTAAGGGGACAACCTTTTACACAGAAGTTCAATTTTTTTCTGTTCATTTATACATTCAAACTCAACTAGCATTCAATAAAGGGTTATTAGATGTTGATGATGATGATGAAAAAATGCCTTACATTGTACACTTTATATTTTAGTTGACTAAATGTACAATAGATTTGGTTGACAAAAATATTGGGAAATTTCATCAGCTAAAACAATTTAGATGACTAACTTATAGTCATCTTAATTACTATAACTAAGACTATAAGTCATATAACTAAAACTATAAGACTATAACTAAAACTATATTAAAAAGTGCCATGAAAGTTTTTGGGTGAATTTGTAGTAAACTGAAGATAATGTATTAGTTTAAGGACAGTTGGGGATATGTTACCGGCAGTTTTCGTTCAGGGGTCACTCATTGACCAGTCTGGGACACCCTGGTATAAATAAGAGATAAATGGGTCAATAAGACAGTCGTGCTTTGGCACAGTGTTGAACAACTGCGCTTCCTAATAAGGATTACGATCCTTATTAGGAAGCACTTACTCTAAGCCTCACTCAGTTCACTGTAGTTTATTTTAAGATGAGCCAAGAGTGAAAAAAGAAGTTTGGAGGTAATTGCCAAAAAGACAGAGGATAAAGAGGAAGGGTTGTAAGTTCTGTGTTTAAATCATAGCTCGTTTAGTGGAGCCGTGTGATACTCGACCCTGCAGCCAGAGAAATAATGGCCCCATTAACACCCTCATTAAACCACACCAATCCCATAAAGACATGGACGACTGCCACCGCCACCCAGCCCTGACAGATCCACACTCAGGATAAAAGCAAAATCCATATCTGGAACGATGGGAGGACATGGTTTGTTGGTTTGTTTGTTTGTTTGGTTTTGCTATAAAGGCTGCTGATGTCATATGAACAGGTGTAATGGCCCAGAGTGATGAAAGAAAATATTTCTCAGGACTTTTCCAGGACGTCACACAGGTGTTGACAACTACTTTCATTAGAAAGCAGCTGGCTAAAAACTGCATGAAAAGCTGCTGATCTCTTCTCTGAGGCTTCTTTGAGGAAAAATAAGTCCTTACTGGGGTTTGAGAAAAACTGCAGCTCAGGTTTGAAAGAACAGACATGTAGGCTGTGTGCAAATCGTTTAACTCGTTCGCATTTGCAAACAAGGTCGAGAGAAGCAAAGGGATGACAAATAATATTCCAGGACAATTCTGGTGTTTCCAGGGCATTTTTTTCTCATTTTCTTTCGATCAGTCATTTTCCAGCTTTTCCAGGATGTGTGGGAACCCTGATTGAAGTATTTTTGTTGTACCTGGTGGTGTGTAGGCATCCATGGAGGTCTGGACCACCAGCGATCGTCTCTTTGAGGGCATCGGCACCGCCATCTTCCTCTCTTTGTGCTTGGCCAGGGCTGCCTGCACTGCTTCTGTGTGCACATCTGAGGAAACACAAAGAACATTTCATCATGTTAGGTCAGATATATCTTAAAGAGGATTTACATCATCCAAGTCTCTTCAATGAAGACTCAGAGGCTTGCTGCATTTTGCCGAAGGCTGAAAACTACAGTGTCAAGACCTTTGTGTAAAGTGTTTATTTGCTGGTCTTTGCCTGCTAAAATTGTTTTCTTTGCAGATGAGGAGAAATAATGTAGATAAATTCCTATTTTTTGCGCCACCTGGGACTTACAGTATTAAACATGCACCTATCAGGCGTGACATTATGACCATTTACCACCCTGATTGGTCTTCATCTATACAGCCCCATAGGTAACAAACTGGGATGCACTGTTCTGACACCTTCCAGTAAGAACCAGCATGAAACTCTCCAACGATCTGAGCAACAGCAGCTTGTCTGTTGGATCACACCACAAGAGGCAGCCTTCATTCCCCAGTTCCCCCATCACCGGTTCACCGCTGTTCCTTCCTTGGGCCACTTTAAGCCCATTTACACGACAATGTCTTCACAAGACACGGGAAGGTTTTACCGTTGCATTTTCAAAAACAATCTATGTCCGAATGGAGACACAAGAACAACTGAAAATGCATGCCAGGTAGGGCTGGGTATTTCCAGCAACCTTACGATGTGATACATATCCCGATACTGAGGCCTTGATATGATATGTATCCCGATACAACTAAATTGTGAAAATTGGCTACACTTTTAACTAAGTTCTTGACAAGTTTTGTTTTTTCTTATAAGAAGATAAAATCACAAGGATAAGTTTTAAATGGTTCCACAACTCAAGAAACATGATTTCAGGCCCTAAAAGATGGTGGACTTCATCATGTACCTTGGCTTCTATATCAAACTGTGCCATTGTTAACATTAGCCAAAGTCTATTATTCTGCCCAGATGCCTGCTTTTCCCAACAAGGTTACACAGATAGCAAACAAAATATCCAATAAACTCGTATTTGTTTCCAAGGAGGCTTTAACGGTGGTTGGTTCTGTAAAACTGACAAATACAATACAAAGCTGCATCAATAAACTGCACATAAACATAAAAGGAGTGTGAAACCACACTGTACATTACAATTTCAACAACTTCAGATTCAAGAAAAATAATATTTAACTTACAGACATATCAACTCAAGGCTCGATGAGATAACTGGTCTGGAAGCACATGGCAACAGCTTGGTGAAAATGAAACTAAATCCAAGAGAAAATGAAACTTAAGAAAATATATGCAGTAACTAAAAATGTACACTTGGGGCAGAACGTGCCAATTTACTTGATAACACAATAAACACAATATCTATTGACAACAGCTGTCAAAGCATTTAGGCCATATCGATTCTGTAGAATCTGTAACGATACACGTATCCCCAAGGAGTATGTGACGATATTTTGAGCACAGGCCTAATGCCAGGCCAGAAGTGGGCAATGTACTGTAGGTTTGTCGAGAAACAGCGGTGTCACAACACACGTACCAAGAAGACAAACTTTCATGAACAACAGTGACAAGTGGACGCATGAAGACGCAGGAGTTTCTTGTCTGGGAAACATCTGTCTGGATAGTTTTTTCTGGATAACAAAGCGAGTAAAGCAAACAGCACACATTGAAGCTGTTGTTATTCCTGGTGTGTGCGAGCAACCTTAATGTGAAAGAGTACTGTGCATGCGGTGGCGTCAGCGCTTCCTGTCTACATGAAGCTGAACACCAATACGTTTTCAAAATGCACCAGTCTGGACCCTGGTTTCAAAAGTTTGTGGATTCAGGCACTCCAGGCACTGTTCTTGTGTAAACGGGAAGCAAAAAAGGAATGAAAACTCTCCAGAGTCCTTCCACTTGCCCATTTTTTTCTGCTTTTAACTTAAACTTTCAGTGCAAAACATTCACTTGCTGCCAAATATATCCCACTCATCCACTGGTGAGATAGCTTTGTCTGGCCTCAAATATCTTAAGGTGTATTTCATGTTGTTGAGGTCAAGAAAACAATGGGTGATCAGGTTAAGAGGGTCTCCTTTGGATGGCTACTCCATGCACCTAATGTGCTGTCGAGCTGTATGTTTCAGTCAAAATGTTTAATAACAGTTAGAGAACAAATTTTTTATAGAGTACAAGGTGACAGTCCTGGTGGAGAGAAGTCAAATGTATATTTTTGACATGTTAACTTTGATTACATTGGACTGAAATGTGAAGATTTTTACTTAGAATAGTTCTAAAACACCACTAATTGTCATTTTCATTGATTTTTACGTAAAACGATTTCGGTGTTTGGTGAGTCTTTTAGTAAGGAGTGCGGGGAAACTTCTAGATCTGCAAGAAAAACAACAAAAAGTCCATTTAAGCCCCAGAATTGCGTGTGGCATCAGTGTGAACACTTCGTTAAATACAAAAGTAATAGCGAGGACCTCCTGTTGGAGCACAGCCCTGAGGGTCAGATCAGAAACACAACATCAGAACTACCAGCTGTACTTGTGCTGCACTGTTCCTGCCACAGTGATCACAATGTTCTCATTTATTCACATTCACTTTACCGACACAAACATCCCCAGCCTGTCAGCGGCCCCCATGAGGCCCTGTGGTTTCAGACTGGATTAGGTTAAGGGAGTGTCGACCGAGACATTTCTTAAATTGGTGTTTCTAAGCGAGAGATAAAGCGCTGCGATACAGCACACACAGCTGGGTTTGTTTGAACGGCGTCCACTGCTGGCAGAGGACGAACACAGAGCTGCTAACGACTGAGGCTGTCGGCCCCGTAATGACATAAGTAAGACATTTGTCAGGATGAATGGGCTGCACAGATGTACGTTTGTTTGGCTTATGTAGGGGAACGGAGGTCATTTAAATCTCAAGTGCACGTTTATTGTCTCATGGCTGACCAAGTGCGACTGCAGTGTGTGAAAGTGGGTGTGTTTGCTGGTTTTAAAGGTGCTCGCACAGCTTTTCTTTTCCAATTTAATGGGTTTTCACAGGATTTATTTTCTGTCAGATTAAAGTCAAACAAACTCGAACAGAAGAAAGAAGGTTTTAAGAAAGAAAGTCTGGAACTGATCCACCAGCTCAAACCCTGAAAAACACAGCTTCTCTTCTCGGTAGACTGCTGATTGACAATATATCACAGATGTAAATGGCACCAAAGGGAATTATGACATTAAATTAGACAGAAATGCCACAGAGATTATTTTCCAGAGTTCATCCCCCTTTCTAAATCCTTTAATAATCTCCACTGGACACAGATGGAATAAAACCAACAATACAAGTTGTGACAACAGTGACGGATTTGTCAAAAGCTTTCTCTTCAAAACGTTACAGAAAACTGGATTTACTGAACCAGATTCTGCAGAAAAACAAGGAAAATCAAGCAGACTATATCCAAAAGCAGAGCAGCGAAAATGTTAGGACTCCTCTTCTGTCACCAAGCAGATCTATCTAGTAAAGCTCAAAGCTGACACACTTCATCCTGGTCAGAAAATGACTGGAGCAATCAGCAGTCAAAGGGGCAATAGCTATGGGTTTGGTTTAGTTGCATTAAAAGTGAGTGGTCACTACAAGCCAGTCGACAAGACCAAATGGTGGAATCTGGTTGATTTTATCAATGTTTCTGATGTAAATAGCACTGCTTTCGGTGCCACTAATGCTCCATCCCTGGAATGCATGGTTGTTACATTCACTGCCTGAGGATCTCTGACCAATACATGTGTCTAAAAGCAGCACACGTGATGCTTTTCAGCCAATAAGTAACATAAGCGAGTATGAAAGAGCGAGGAGATTTAGAGGGGAGAGAAAGGAAGAGGAAGCACAGCAAGAGAAACAAAGAGAGGAAAGAGTATTCTTTAACAAGAAAGGAAGATGAATGAAAAATGAATCTTTAGTTGAGGAGAGACAGGCTATTACACATTCTGAATTACTAAGGGAATTACTCCTTCATAAATGTAATTAGTTACCAGGTAAAGTAATTGATGAGTTACTTTTTTGAAAAAGCTTTTGCTGCTTGAACTGTGTGTCTCTGACATCATCAGTGGAGTTCTCAGTGTTTTTGGTCACTAGATTTTGGATGTACTTACAACAGACAAACACTTTGCTTTAGGATATAATGTACACTCCACATGTGTGTTGTTGCCTTTTACTTCTTGTACTTCCATCCTGAAAACAGCAGTTTTTACTCCACAGACCGCTTCAGACTCGTCATTGTTGCAGCTAGCCGTGTTGCCAGATTTTGCAATTGAATTAAGCATTTTTGAAGAGAGGAACCTACATGAAGCATGTTTTAATTTTTATCCATGTTACATTTCAATTTCAAAGTCACATTTCTTCTCTTTTGCCTCTTAATTTACTTATTCAACGTCCTTTTTTTTGGAGGTGGAACATCCTTTTCTCTATCCAGATGTGAGGGAGGGGCTACTATTATTTAAACTGTTATTGCTAAACAGTCTGTCTAACCTTGATTTTTGTAAACAATGACATGTCAGGGTTTTATCTGTTTTATCTTAATCCTCTACAGCTTTATTATGGTGAAAAACATTGTAGCTACACTGGAAATCAACTTAAATCTCGCTATATAGATTTAATTTAGGGGGAAACACCTTTTACCATTATTTTAAATTTGTGTTAGAGTGGGATATTATAGATATATATATATTTTTTTAACAATCTCTTTATTGCATTTTTGGTTTTCCAAAGAGAGCATAGAAGAAATGAGATATTAAACAAAAGATAAAATAAACAAAATAATAACAATAAGGATGAAGTGGGTCAGGGCATTTCAAACAGATTTACAATCCAACAAAACAAAGAAACAGCAGAAGAATAGAAAGTTAGTGAATGGTAAATGAATAAATAAAATAATAATAATAATAATAATAATAATAATAATAATACATTTCAGCAATAATAATAAAGTATGAATATTTAAAACAAATTAAATCAATCCCTAATGACCATTCCCTCCCGTAGACAGGAACCACAGCACAAAAATAAAGGTGTCATAGGTGAAGAAATAAGACAAGGATGCAGTTAACAGTTGAGAATATAAGCAGATGATCAAATTCCATGTTATCAACCCAAGTGTCGATATATATCAAGCGTGCCTTCTAGTCAGCCGGGATAAAATAATTTGAATAACTTCTGAATTGGGTTTATATTGACAGTAGATCATGCAGCAGATCCCTCCTGGGTTTGGGGGCACAACTTGCCCAAATTAGAAACTGCACTACTGAAACAAGCCCAAAAAAGTGCAACCCACAACTCCCAATATAACCATGCAAGTTAGAAAAAAAAGCCGAAAGTCGCTTATAATAAGCAGACCTGGCAACTTTGGCATCGCGTTCTCTCCTGTGTCTGTCAATCACAGCTGTGCGTCAGTCGGATCACAGCTGCTTGACATCGGTGCAAAGTAACGCACCACATTTCACTGTCAGTAACGGTTAGTAACGCTGTTATTTCTAATGCCAGCTTTGTTAAAATACAGCGCTGCATAGCAGGACATTTCACTGGATCACACTAGATGTGCATATTACAGTTTAACACGGGGCCAACATTATTTATTTAGCATCTATGTGCAGTTACTAACTGCTGTCTATTGCTGAACCAGTGTTAATTTTAATCATTTTCATCATGGTTTTCATCAACAACCTTTGTTCCCCTGATGAAAACTAGACTATAACTAAAAAAACAAGTGCACATGGACAAAAACTAAAATTAAATTTACTTTTGGATTTTAAATTTAGTCCAATCAGACCTAATTTGGTCATGTATAAAGTAGATACAAGCTAGGAGGGACATCCAATCACAGCTGCCTTAGCTTGGTGGTGGTGGGAAAAGTTGCGGAGCGATCCAATCAGAGCAGCTCTCTTTATGAATTGATATATTCATGTAGAGCATTTCACACAAGAGTTAGATTTGTTTCTGTTCATTTATACAAACTTTAACAGCATTCAGTAAAGGGTTATTAGATGTTTCATTTTATCCAAGTGGAAAACATGACTCCAGAAATTCAAGGAAACATAAAAATTCCTTATACTTTATACTTCGTACTGTAGTCAACTAAGTCGAGTACATTTTATCGACTAAAATGCTGTAAAATTTCACCAACTAAAAGTAGACTAAAATTAAAACAATTTATATGACAAAATGTATCCTGGTCCCAAAGTCTTTTTGTAAGGTTGTACCATCTCTAAGCACCATCTTTAGGGTGTTACTCAAATTGACTTCTGAAAAAAAGGTCACTCTTAGATATTAGGTGGCCTTGTTATGTCCACCTCCACACACAGGAGATGCAGAAGGATTTCCTTATTGTTGCCTCTTTCCCACAAGTCACCCTCAGATCTTTATCACCATTTTCCAGTCTGGAGCTATCGCTCTCAGCTCTGATTATAAGAGAGAATCAAGAAACAGTCAGGCCACTCATCCTTATTCAGGCTACAGATTAACAGCAAACATCATAAAAACAACAAATCCTACAGAGAAAAGAAAACATGTCTTTACCTGATCTGTAGCGTTCATCTCTGGAGCCAGAAGACCGTCGTCTGTGGTAACGTGAGGACGAGGATGGGGTGACCGGAGTTCTTCTCTCCTGGCCCATGGGTTGATCCATGCCTGAAACAGAGAGAATTAAAGACTTTAGTCATAGCTCTTTCGCTAATCATCTCAAGTCAAGTCAGTTTCCCACAGACCAGGTGCTATGAGAGTACTGCAATTCAAAAAATACAAATCAGCATAGTAATACAAAGTAAAACACTACATAACAGGGAAAAAAGAGCAAGTTGTTGTTCTAACAGGAAAAATGGACTTGAATAGTTATTTCATGCTGTACATTCAACAAAATTTGTTTGCATGGATTACCATGAGTGAAGAACAAATAAAAGGGACATTAGAAACACACAAAATTAACCAACTATTTAAAATTATTAATATAAACATATGATATAAATTAAGCAGCAGGTTCAAATAGCGTGGCCGAAGCTTATTGCACTATTACCCACAGAACTGACTGCTAGTGTTGTGTTACTCAAGACCGGTCACATTTTGAAGGTCTGGGTCTTGTCTTGGACTCAAGAGCATTTTTACTGGGTCTTGTCCCGGTCTCGGACTGGCCAGACTCAGGGTTTTCCATCAAGACCGATCAAGACCAGCACTGATCTGCTGTTCTTCCACTTCATTAATGTGAATAAGGAGAAACACTTGGTAAAACAACAAAAAGCTTCAGTTCATGTGTTATCCCCCCCTGTGATGACTGAAGCCTTCCCAGTGTTGTGACTGAGAGACACCCCCCATATCTGTTCAACCTTGCATTGGTTTTGAAAATAGATTTTGATGGACTTGGTCTTGTCCCGGTCTCGGCTCATCTCGGTCTTGGTCTTGACTCAGTCTTAACTCCCAAAAGTCTTGGTTTCGATGCATTCTGGTCTCAGGCAAGTCTTGGTCTTGGATAGTGTGGTCTTGAGCACAACACTACTGATTGCACATTTTGTGGCTTCTCTAGGTAGGTATGAGGTAGGTAGACTTCTGAAACACAACTGAAGGTACCTGAACTACAATCTTCTTGCACAAGCAGCTGAGTGAGCTGAAACAACAAGACAGAAAAGCTTCTTCCTTCTCCCACTTGCACGTTGCACGAGCAGTAGCTGTGAGATGTATCATTATGACAGGTTATATGACATTTTTTTAATGCTCACAGAATGAAATATGACATTAAACGATCACTGTCCGAAGACCTTCACAGGATTATTTCATCTTCCATAGACAAAATGCAGTGAAACAGGCACTTCATTTTCAGCATACTGAAGACAAACTTGACTGTCTCCATGTTTATCAATATAACTTTGGAATTCAACTCTGACAAAGTTGATGTTTCACCAACTAACTTATCAATAAAGAAAAATCACTCTGTACTTTGGTGTGTATTTCTTTGTGGTGCAGATAAGATTTAGCAGAAAGTTTGACATATTTGGCACATTCAGCCCAACTATTTTCCTGTTTGGTTTTGCAGATTGGAGGTCATCATCTCTCATAACCAGTTTTTAACGGCAACAATGTCAGATGTAGAGTAAGCATCTTTTTGTCAAAAATGAAGGCACAATTTTGACCACTGTCCGTCATGATTTTTGACTTCCTTGTTGTCTTTTCTGCTGACTGCCTCCAATGAGAGAATGACGCCTTTCATTTGCAAATCATGCAGAAGAAAGTGGTCAGAACCGATAGACATAAAGATGAATGATATAAATATCTTTTATTCTTTTATTTTTTATTTTTTGGGGCATTTTTTTTATGCCTTTAATGATAGTAGAGAGACAGTGGGTAGGCTTGTGAAAGGGGATGAGAGAGTAGGGGAAGACACTCTGCAAACTGGTCACAGGCGGGATTCGAACCTGGACCGGCAGAAGTAAGTACATGTACAAGTACATACAACCACTCCGCCAAACCAGCACCCCAATATAAATATCTTGAAGAAGTTATTTTGATTATGAAGTGAAAGTTGGTTTTTGATTTCCACTAGGGCTGGGTATTTCCAGCAACCCCACGTAACAATATGTATCCCTATACTGAGACCACGATACGATACGTATCCCGATACACGTAAATTGTGAACATTGACTACACTTTTTAAAGAATTCCCAGCAACTTTTGTTGTATTTTACAAGAAGAAAAAGAACAAGCATGAGTTTTAAATGACTACTACTTAAGAACTTCAATTCAGGTCTCCAAAGATGGTAGACACCTAAGTTTAAATTTGGAACATGTGTTTCATAATGTAGCTTGGCTTCTACTTTGAAATGTACCATTGTTAACATTACAACAACTGTCCAAACATTGAGGCCGTATACACGTATCACCAAGGAGAGCATGACGATATTTTGCTGCATCGATATTTGAGCACAGGCCTAATTTCCACCCTAATAATGGAACACAGATATGTTTTTGGAAGGTTTAACTCGGGCTGGGAGATAAAACCTAAAAAGGAAATTCCAGATATTTTTTGAAAAAACTCGATTTACTATTTCAATTGAAATGTTCCCTCTCAAAAAAATAACACCCTCCAAGTGACACAACAATTATAAGAATCAAGTTTTGACTTTCTGTAATAAAAAAAAAAATGCTATAAAACTCAACAGACTTTTCGTCTTATAGATAAATGCATGCTTTAATTTTGTCAGAAAATGTTGATGATGTAGTTCAAATTTATGCAAGTTTCTATACATGAACACTGAAGGCTGAGCTGTTTTTACGGAGTAATGACACTTTGAGGACTTTAAGAACAAACAAAAGCCTAAACATTTGCTTGTGCAAAATCCAAAAAAGGTGGACTACCATGAAAACTGCATATTTTCAATGTTTTTTTTTTCAAACCTTGCAACAACTTATGATTGGAGTAAAAGTGAGTTTCAGGAGTAGGACCAGATAAGTTTTACTTCTTCCTATTTCTTTTAGAACATGTACACTATAACTAATGATCAATATTGTAAATTAGTTATTTGCTTCCTTATTATTTTCTCTTTGTCTTTTTGTTTTGTACATATTTTTGTTGTTAATATGTTAGAAATAAATACATAAATAAACAAACTAAGCTAAAACTGGGCTCCAGACTAACTTTTTGCATTGGTTGCAATGGTGCCCCTAAAAAAATTGTTTAAGGTGCACCAGCACAATAATTAGGTGCACCCAAATTTTTGATTGTGCCACCTTTAAAGCCATAAGGTCACTATTTTATCCCTCTCCATAACTTTTAAATAAAGTCAATGATTTTTAAACAAGAATAAGATGTAAAGAAATACTTGTCTTTATTCGAAGCAAAATTATATTTTAAAAGAAATATAGATCGTTTAAAGTGCTCCACTGAAAGAAATTGATAATTTTGAAACAAAAGAGTCAGAATAAAACATTTCCAAATAAAAGTGCTTGTGCTTAAAGTGCTTTACTGAACTGAAATTAAATATTTCAAACTCAAACATCTCAAATTCTATGAAATATTTCAATTTCAAAAGAGCTAATGTTTAAGGTGCTATACTGAACTGAAATATGAAATAAATTTCCAGATTTTAACAACCAACAACATAATATTTAACTGGATGGTCTTATTCTCCAGTAGATTTCCAACATAAATCAAAGTTTTTACCTGGGGAGCACCAGGTGCACCGGTGTGACCACGAATAAATGTTCAGTGCACTCTTACAAATTTTGGGTGCGTGTGCGCCCAAAATGGTTGCACTCTGGAGCCCTGTAAAAGTTGAGAACAAATCTAAATTTTTCATTTTTAAATCTTCAGAAATAATTCAAATTAATAGATTTAATAAATATAGTGTCCAGCCCTTTATCTACCCATTCCCAAACACTGTCTAAAGGCTGTTTCCCACATGGACGAGTGAAATATGTTGAAGGGTCTATCCGGTGGGACAGGTTGTTAGTTTGCAAAGATCAATCAATCAAACTTTATTTGTATAGCACTTTTCATACAGGACTTTGTAGAGCTGCAACTATCGAGTATTTTTGGAATCGAGTACTCTGTCAATTATTTCTTCGAGTACTCTAGTACTCTAACAAAATATACTTTTTTGTTTTTAAACAAATAAATCAATTGTATACAATGCAACATGTTAGGGCTTTCAAAATGAGCAGCCAAATGCCGTTTATTCCTCCGAAAAGGGTTTTTGTTTTAACAACTTTCAAAGTTTAAACCAGTACTGGCTTAAAACAAAGCCAATACAATACTGATTTACAAAGCAGTAATATAATTCTGCAGTTATATTTGTGAAGTGTGTTCTGGAGGGCATTGTGTAGTTTGGATTGAAATCCTTGATCATGTTCTTAAATCCTGTGTCCTCCACCATGGACAGAGGACGCATGTCTGTGATGAGCATATTTAAAATGCTGTAATAGTAATAGTTGCAGCCCTAACGACATGCTATCATGCTAAGCTACATGCTAAGCTAACTCCGTTTGACATCAGACACACTGCACTGTGTTTTCTTTTCGTCCCTTCTTGTAGTGACCACACACTTGGGACACGCTCTGCCATTTCTTCTGTGGACTCTCTCCTTTCTGTCCCTCTCTTTTCTCTTCCTTCATGATTGTACAAGCAGCGGAGGTAGCAGGTGCGTTGTGCCACAGAAATGACCGTCCGTGTCAAACACCGTGCATTTTATAGTACTCCAGATATATATTTATATGTACAATTATATATTAAATGAGGCTTCGAGGCACAAAATTTAATTCGAGGATATTTTCAAATCGAGTACTCGCGAATATTCGAGGAATCGTTTCAGCTCTAGTACTTTGTAAAACAAAGTACTTTACATGGGAAAAAAAGATAAAATGAAATAACAATAAGTGAAATAAAAAGCAGAAAATTGCATAATTGCATAAAATAGAAAGATAAGACCCTGCAACCCCACCTCACCTCCCAAACCATATTCAATAAACAAACTCACTTACTCAAACACACTCAGACATAAAAATGAAAGTCTGACGAACAGCTATCTTGAATAAAAAATGAGGAAACACAGGGGCTGTGTTAAAATAATAGCTAAAAATACTCAAAAAATACTGGGGAGTAAGATAAGAAATTTGTAGGTACGTAAATAGATAAAATTATATAACAATATAAAATAAAACTAAAATTATGAATTAATTTTAAAGATAAATAACATGGTAAAATGAGAAAGTGTAACATCAGGTGCATAATAAAATTTGCTAATATAGGATAATAAAAGGGAAAGCATTTAACAAAGAATAAAATTCCAAATAAAAGGTATGAACTGAAATGTAGAAATAAAACAGAAAAAAAGGGTTAAAATAAGTAAAGTTAATGATGGTCATGGAGGACAAACATATTCTATATTTTTTTCTATTCCACAGGATTATATAATCAAAAAAAGGAAATTCCAAATCTCATTTTTTCAAAAAGGAATAAATTTCTTGGTTGGCCAACAATATTCGTCATCGATGCTCTTTACAACAGGAAGCACATGGGACGTCCTAGCACTGATGTTAATATTTAAAAACACTTGAGATTGGAGGTTACACAAAGCACAAACTCCAAACCAATGAGAGTCTAAATTAAATTCATAAATAATTAAGTTGATTCACTCCAATCAAACCACAGCTGCAGCCCGTATGAGTTACAGGAACTGCTGCAGATCCACCGCTGTTTGCCTCCAACAGCACACGCCGAGAGAAAATGACCTCCCAACACACCAATCAATAAGTCTGATGATAACAACCAGGACAGCACTGACAGCTACGAGCGCTGCGGAGCGGCTGATCTATGAGCATCCGTCTCAGCCTCACACTTCCCTTCTCGTCTGTCTTCATTAGAGCTCTCAGCACGGCTCACAGCATCATGGACGCTCAGGAGAAAGCTAAAAGTTGATTAGCCGACCATATAACGACCAGCAGCCAAGTGCAGGGAGAAATGACAGGTCTGGGAAATACCTCGCTCTGCAGTTTCCTCGGAGGAGTCTGGACTGATGGATTCCCCCCTCATGATTTTATTCTTCGTGCTCTTATGGATGTCTTCTAGGTGTAACCTTTCTTTTTATTGTGTTTCTAAAGCCTGGAGGTTGTTCTCATTTGATTTTGTTTCCACTATTTTCTCCTCCCTGACAGTTTTTAGACAGTCAATGCAGACTAATGTATACTCCTCAAAAAAGTTCACCAATGTTTGGTTAATTATTTCTCCTCTTTATTAACACCAAGTTATATTGTGTTTATATTGCTGAAAAACCTGATTAGTCACCTTTGCTATAACAAACAACTTGGAAGGATTGTGCATTCGTGGAAGAGGTAACATACACTCCCTGGCCAAAAAAAGTCACCACCTGGATTTAACTAAGCAAACAGGTATGAGCCTCCTATTGGATAATTAGAAAACTTAGAAAACATCTAAGAAGATTGCAAAAACTACTGAAATTGGGTTAAGAACTGTCCAACACATTATTAAAAACTGGAAGGATAGTGGGGAACCATCCTCTTCAAGGAAGAAATGTGGATGGAAAAAATCCTGAATGATGATGGTCAGCCAATCATTTCAGCATTTGGTCAAATCAAGTCGAACAAAAACAACAGTAGAACTCAGGGGTGTGTTTAATAGTGAAAGTAAGACCATTTCCACACACACAATGTGAAGGGAACTCAAGGGATTGGGACTGAACAGCTGTGTAGCCTTTAAGAAAACCACTAATCAGTAAGGCTAACCAGATAAAAAGGCTTCAGTTTGCTAGGGAGCATAAAGATTGGACTGTGGAGGACTGGAAGAAGGTCACGTGGTCTGATGAGTCCAGATTGATCCTGTTCCAGAGTGATGGGAGCATCAGGGTAAGAAGAGAGGGAGGTGAAGTGATGTACCCATCATGCCTAGTGCCTACTGTCCAACCCTTCGGGGCTAGTGCTGTGATTTGGGACAGATCTGTGACATTGCAGAAGCTTATTAGAAGAGTAACACAGCTAATTCTGCTGTAATCAAAGCTAAAGGCAGTCCAACAAAATATAAGAGTGTGTGAACTTTTTTTTTGGTGGCAACTTTTTTGGCCAGTCAGTGTAGCTAAATGTGTGGGTTGTGCCCCAAAAACTGTGTCAAAATCATCTGTAGCTGCTAGGGGTGTAACGAAATGGTCAACTCACGAAATGATACGAAACAGGGCTCACGATACGAAATACTCACGATACGAAATAAAGATTATAGAAAATCCCCAACAGTAGGAAGTTGTGCAAAAATTTTTTAATTTTCTTTATTTTCTTCCTAATGCAGACATACAAAAAATATTACTGCATCAGTACAAAGTAAATGCTCTTTGAAAAAAAAACCAAATTGTAGTTTTTTTCCCCTTATTTTGACTACAGTGCAAATACAAACATAAAATCTCAATAAAAAGTGCTTTGTTGTTGTAACAATCAGGATAAGTACATTCTTGAATGAAAAGGAAAACAAATAGCAGTCCTCAGCGCTGCAGTTTAGACCTATAAATGTCTGAACTGTGAACTATAATATTTAGCCTATAACAGTGCATATACTTCTGATCTTCAAGTATGACCAAATTCTGTCAACTCAACAGTAGATGCAAAAATCAAATATTGTTTTTTATGCAGACTTACACAAACATAGTGGAGCAGTTCTACTGTTTATGTGTTCAATGTGGATTTTAATGTTTCCTATGAATTGACGGTCAGTGAATGGACCAGGAGGGCGGGGCGAGCAGGTCAGAGTTCAGAAGGGGAGAGTTAGTGTGTGTGTTAGCGAGGAGGGAGAGAGCCGTGCACGAGGACTGGAGATAACTACTCAATGTTTTGTTCGTGAATTAAAATTGTAGTTGCCGTGGTCACAGCCCACAGTGACTGATAAATAAAAGCAGGTATTCACAAGCCGGAGTCACCTTTATTTTTACGTCCGATGGACGTCACAGTACAGCCGCTGCTTATCTGCAGGTGGTTGTTATCACCACAGTATACGGCAAACTGTAGCGGCATATTTTGCACACGGTTGTTGTTTTGTCCGCAATCTTCTCACTGTTCTCTCGTCTTTTACACGGGAAGCCAAAATAGGTCCACACAACCGATTTATTTGACGAAGGAGCGCTTCGTCCTCCTCCAGATTGCAGCTGGTGTTTTGCTACGGGAGGCGAGGAGGGTTTATTTCGTCCTTTTAATTCAAGCGTCTTTGATTTTTATTTCGTCATTTTTTATTTCGCGAAATTTCGTGGCACGAAATTTCGTTTCACCCCTAGTAGCTGCTGATGTTCCGGTCCACAGATTGGCAGCATAACATGATGTTAGTCCTCGTACTGTTTATAAACTTAGGACCAAATTCTGTGAGACTGAAGAAGTCACACACACACAGACTGCAAAGTGGGCGTCTCCAAGGGGAATTAGAGAGAGATAGGAGGATAGAGAATAGAGAATTGTTGCACATTTTTAGCTAGCCTGGTCGCTGTGCTGCTCATACACGAAATTATTGATTCCTAAAAGTTGTGCCACATTGTAGCAGTGACTAATAAGGCTTTCTAGCAATGTGAAGTAGAAAAACAATTGGTATAATTAAAGTAGAGGGATTATCCACCAAAATAACATTTACATTTTTTGTGTTCTCAACTTAATCAAAGGAGTTGTTTCAACTATCCATGAAAAGTTTCTATCTATGTACAGTTAGTCGAATTTTTTAACTTATGTTTGTAAAATATAAAACAGTTTAAGGTCAGGCATGGTCAGGCCAAGCTCAGAATACAGGGTAAAATCAGAAGAATTTGGTGTGCAAAATTGGCACAGTGGTAAAAAACTACAACATATTCAAGGTATGCTGCATCTAGTCTGGGTTTGAAGCCTGTCTGAGATCATCTTGACTTTAAGTATTTTTTCTCTCAACTCCAGGTTTTGAGCGTTGACCCAAATCTCGTCGTCGAAGCTTTGACGCTTGACTTTCTGCTCTGTAACTCTGAATTGTTCATGTGTTTATCCGTGTTTGTTTTATCTAGTTTTGCTGAGTGTCTTGGTCAGAACACATGGGGTCAACAGACAGAAAACTGTGACACCCTTGCTCCAAGTTGTGAGCATAATTCAGACTTGATCCTCAGATTCTTAGAAACACTCTGCTTGACAGTTAGTGAGCTTGATTGTCTTGTGTTGTATGCAGAACCACGCATCAAGTCAAAATCCATCTGGTGAGTTTCCAAGAATTCAAAGAGGTGCAGAGTTCGGTATGAAGTCTATCACAGGACTGATGAATGTGAACTGCTTATCTGATCGTGCTTTCTTGTAAAACTGTTTATTACTTGCAGAACAAATGGCATTGCATCAAGTGAAAAGTATTTCAACTCTCTTTGTGTGGCTGATATCAAAAGGGAAGCATGCCAGATCTCATAATACCAAGGTTCTTCATGGACAAACTCGGCTGTATCTAGAATGTGAAAGCATATAAATCCGGTTTACTGGGGGAAATCCATGACTTTGAACACTGTACAGGCTTTAATCAAACCGTATCAGCCTGAATGTGGATTAACAGGCCTGACAGCCGGGGGAAGTACGGACAGGCAGGGAAACCGTGCCAATGCTTTGTGTGTGTGTTTGTGTTTGAGAGAAAGAGGGTATTGTTCTTTTTAGTGTTTGTAAGCAAGAGAGGGTCAGAAAGTGTATGAAAAACGGGGTTTGAGTGTCAAGTTCACAGACTGACAGAATGAGCAGTGACAGGGTAAAAAGTAAGAGTAAAGCCAGTGTGTGTCAGTGTGTAGGCGTGCATATGGAAATTTATGTCATCTGGTTCCCCAAAAGCAAAGTAGGGACTCCCCTTCACTCCCCGGCTAGGCCTGGATGTGAATACCAAACATTCTCTCCATCCCACACCCCTCATTCCTTCCCATAATGCACTTCCTGACATCCATCCCCCTGAAAGACACACAGACAGACTCGTCCACACAACACTCCAGTAATAGCTTTGGCAGTGCCACGGTGTCTGCTGGGCTCTGGTGTCACTCCGGTCTCATCATCAGAAGTCACACTGATGTCTTAGGACAAAATGGACTTCAGGTCGTTGTTCCTGCCAACCATGTGTAACTGAATATAATTATTAAACAAAATGAGGCTCGTAATTTATCAACTGCAGGGACAATATTATGGAAATGTTGGTTGTTCTATTCTTAGCATCTTCAACAAGGTGCAATGTAATTTTGTTGTACTGTGCACCTTTGTACCTTAATATAGTCTGAACGATAATAAAGCAACCATAAAAACTGTATTTTGAATTAGGATTACATGCTGACCAGTCTCTCCAGTAACTCTCTGTGTCGTGATCCAGGGAACTGAAACCAGTTTAACCAGGACCCCCTTAATACGTTTGTGATTCTGCAATTCTGGCTAAAGCCTTTTTGCAGTTTTATCTAATCATTCTTAAGGTGCCTACACACCGACTTGAAGTCCTCTGCAATCACTCTCAATTTGGGGTGTATACCGTGGACCGGTACTTTCATGTACCGGTCCCAAATTGGGTCGGTACCCTAATACTGTTAAGAATCTGGAAAAACGGTACTGTTATCGGCACTTAAACGTCTCTTCAACTGTCACGTAGTTATGACACTACCGCCGTCCGGCTCAAGCATGTCAGTGAGGGCTAAGCGCTTGAAGGTTTGAGCTCACTTTAGCAAAGTTAATGAAAACTCAGCCCGATGCAATCTTTGTCGGAGAGAAGTTGCGTCCAAGGGGGGAAATACCAGCAACATCACCAAACACTTGGAGCGCGCACATAGTATAAAGCTAAAGGAGTGAAGGCTGTTTGATTGCTATAGCAACACAAGTAGAATTAGAAGCCCGGCTAACAATAAAGACTGCAGCACCGACAGAGACAGAGACTCTATTATCCGCCCCTTCGATAAAAACCCTGCTGAAAACAACACAGTCACACGGGGTTCAACTCTTGAAGAAGCACTCGGCTGTATAACTTGGATGAGAAGCCTACGGCACAGCTCTCCTGAGATGACTCAGAGCTGTTAATGTCCGCTTGAAGCGGAAACTCTTTGTTTACTGAGGTCAAGAGAGCACCGGATGTGACTGATGGTCAAGCTGTGCTCACAGCGCCCTCTGTTGGATGAAACGGTCCACTGCTCCAGGCGCCATGATGTGCTGCTACACTCAATATTTTACATTTGAATATTTATTTTCTATTTGGTTGCAGATATATTTATCCCCATATTTGAACGGTTATTCGAATATCTAATATTAAGTGAGAGCCCTAGTAGTCATCATTACAGCATCTATGTTAGCACCACCGATATATGGGTCTATCTGTACATGCAGTCTGCTGGGCTGCATGAAGGGGTTTTGCCATCTCCTTAGCTTTCTTTTTGCCTCTGAGAAGCATTTGTAATGCCTTATTTCTATTCTGTTGAAGCTTTTTTTATTTCCTTGTGGTAATAAAAAAGATTGAATCTTTTAATATCTTGTAAAGTGTTCATTTTTTACACAAAATTATGTTTTGTAGTATCGATAAGAGTATCGATAAGTATCGATACCGATAAGGAGTATCGGTATCTGTATCGATAAAATCATAATGATATACATCCCTACTCTCAATGCAAAGTCAATGTACAGCCGCAATGGGGGCGGGGCTAAGCCTCCGGCGACATGTTGGCCGCATTCAAGGCTATCACTTTGCTTGTCACGTATTGCCAAAGTTGAAAAAGTTGATATTTTTAGGCAATGTCGTGTGTGGCTGTGCGGTAACACCCAATCAGTGGGGTGTGGGTGTGGGACAGTACTCGTGACAGACACTTTTAATTCCAGCTTACAGAGGGACAGTACATGTCCGTGTGGGAAACATCAGTCAGTAAGTAAATGGTAAATGGACTTGAGCTTATATAGCGCTTTTCTAGTCTTTTGACTACTCAAAGCTGCTTTACACCGCAGGTCACACCTACCCATTCATACCCATTCACACCCATTTGCACTCACATTCACTCACTGATGGTTCTGAGTTTCTATGTTAGTTATCCATCAGTATTTCTAACATATTCACGCCCTTTCATGCCCATTTACACACCACTGACGCAGCAGTGGGAGCAACTTGGGGTTAAGTGTCTTGCCCAAGGACACATCGCCATGTGTCGCCCGGAGCTGGGCTTGAACCTGCAACCTCCCGATCACTGACCAAGCGCACTATCCAACTGCGCCACCGACGCCCCAGTAAGTACATTAGTTCCGGACCGCAGAAAACTCACAGAGGATGCAGCTGCAGTGCTTTGTGGTTGGTAGGTGAGTGAAAAGGATACAGTTGGAATAATGTCAGTTTATGCATCCTATTATATGACGGTAAGAAAATGAGGTATTTATGGACACGAGATGCAAGTTCAGTGGGCAACGCAATAATGGTAGCAAAGTAGCGTTACGTGTGAACGCAGCTTTATAGGGACAGTTTGGTATTTCTGAATGAGGAATGAGTTACATGGCATTAGTCTGAACATTAGCTACAGTGATGGAGATCAGCCCTACATCTGTACAAAAAAGAGCCAGTAAAAGAACATTCAACACATTTACAACAACTAACTTTTTTACTACCATGCTGTTATTTCTCAATTACAACACCCATTTTTTGCTTTTAAATAAGCTCTGATATCTCGGGTGCCTAATACACACGAGCACAAGCAACATACTTACCATATTTCATCTTGGCAACATTGTGATTGCAACACATCTGATACAAAAAGCTGAAATATTCTCTTTTTCTGCAAAAATACAGGCAAACACAGGGTGCTGCCATCTTGTGAATTGCGCTGTGACTGGCGGAAGATATCGGCATGTTGGTAGCTGCTCTGTGATTGGTTGGTACACCACGACTGAGCATGCTTGGGCAGTAATGGAGTAATTGTGCATGTGTGAAGCAAAAGGTATTTCTGCATCTGTTTAAGAGAGAAAATCGTGTAGGCATTTTTTGTGAAAATACTGATATTTTATTGATGCAAACTTGAAAAAAAGGTAATTTTTTAGTTGTCTGTGAGAGTAGCGTTAAGGCAGAATTTGGGAGTGTTTTATATTTAAGTGTGTGTTATAATCAAGAAATGACAGTACTTCCGATACAAGGCAACAAAGCAAATCAATATTTAATGTTTTTTTAAGGCATGAAAAGGCTTAGATTATGAAATACATTTTACTTTAAGCCTTGATTATGAAACAATGATCTACTAGAAACTGAATATTTTCTTTTTTCAGGGCAAAAAAGTTCTGAATTAATCCACTAAAATGACCAAAACAATAGCAATGGCAGTACTGGTGACGTCTCTAAATAAACAAAAATGTCTACATATTTCAAGATGAAGTCTTTTCTACCTGGTGATTGAGGAAAGTAGGCTCCAATCAGCTTGGACCGCTTCTTTTCATAGCCCTTCTGTGTGATGTCACCTACAAAGAGAAAACAAAGAGAGAGGAAACTTATTTTACAGGTTTTCCTTTTTTGAAAGGTTCATTGCACATCAGCATCAGCTGATTAATGCTTTAGGTCAGCGTTTGTTTCAACTTAGATCGTGTTTATCAAAGCTGGATACATGCATTTCCTTAGAATCAGTTTCTGTGTGAAAACAATTGGAATATTTGTAGCTGGATGAATGGGAAAATGACATAGGAGAGTTAAAACGTGGTGTAGCAGGAGTGGCACCGAAATATAAAAATTAAACTTGGGATGAAGTTGGTAAAAAGAGCTGTCTCTCAGGCTAAGGGGAACTGCTTTGGGTTTTTCTAAAAACAAATGAGTAAAGTAGATTAAAATACACAAAAGAAGACAAACAGTAAGATCGTAACCTTTAATTTGTGCCAAAAAAGCCTACATTTGTTAAATAAATTTGTTAAACAAGCGAAGAACTAGTAGTTTAGTGCTTTTTTATGTCAGGCTTCCACATCCTAATTACCCAGGTTTCACTGAAATATAGCAAATATTCAAATACTTCATGCATTGACCAACATCCATCCATCCATGATCCATCCCTTTGTGGTCGCTGTGGCTGGAGCCAATCCCAGCTGACATTGGAAAGATGGCAGGGTAAACCCTAAACCAGCCACCAGCCAATCACTGTGGTATGTCAAGAGACAGACAACCATTCACATTCACACTCATACTCATAGCCACCAGTCAATTAAATCAGCATGTTTTTTATCTGTGTGAGGAAGCTGAAGTACCCAGACAGAACCCACACATACACAAGGACAACATGATAACAGCTGACCAACACAGGTATCAAACCAAAAACCTTCTTGCCATGAGGCACGCATGCTACTCGCTGCGCCACCTTTAGCAAGGTAGTGCAGCAAATAGCATCTTTATTTATTAAGCACTTAAAAAAAAAAAACAGCTGAAACAAAGTGCTGTACATAAATAAACAAAAAACAACGAAGACATTAAACAATTTAAAACAATGAATCAAATAAAGCCAATAGAAGAGTTGTTTCAGGGGTTGAAAGCCAATTTAATTTAAGATGAGTTTTAAAAAAGGATAGTGGGGAGGCTTGTTTAATGTGGAGGGGAAGCTTGTTCCACAATTTAGGAACAGCAGTTGAGAAAGCTTGATCCCCTCTGATACCCCTTTCAGATTGGCCAAAAAACCTGTTTAAACCCGGTAACAATCGGCTCCTGTCGGCAGTTTGAAAGGGTTTAACTGTTATTTCGACCCGGGTCAATTGACCCAGCGCCCAGTTTGTACATTTTTAAAGAGGGACAAAAGTACAAAATACAGTCTACAGCCTCCATGCTCCTTTCCATTGTTTACATGGACATGCTTCGTCACGCTGATGATGTCATCACGTTGATGATGCGCCAGAGGAAAAAAAACAGCCACATGCTGCTCATCTGCTGCCAATTAGAACCGGGTCTGCTGGCAATGGGAAAAGAGTCACTTGCCAATTGTTAGCGGGTTAACCCACGAGGAAAAAACCTGCGTTGACCCTGCTACTTTTAGCGTGAAAGTGGTATGAGCTTCCGTTTTGACCTCGGTACCTCCAGGACAAGCAAATCAGCTGACTTGAAGCACCGAGCAAAAAAAGATGAGTAAAAGGTCTGGATTTACAGCCTTTAACTTGCATTACAAGTTTAGTTTGTGCATTTAAAATAGTATTTATGGCTGTTAGTTTGGTTCTGGTTGGTAATTTGCCAATAACTGATAACCGAGGGTACGAAAATATCATGACAAATATGACACTGTGATATGGCTATAAAAAAATCTTGATACATTTTTTTAAAGGAGACATATCATGCTTGTTTCTCCTTTTCACTATGCCAGACTAGGATGCCTGTAAAGCATTTCTGCCCTCAGTACAAGTCATTTAGTTCCTTCACTGCCCCACAATAGCGTTCTCAAAATCCTCATTTTAGGCCATTATCAAGCTCTCGCTGAAAAGCTCGGATCTCAGGCTGACCTAAAGTAACCTTGCAACGTCACAGCCCTTTGTGCTCTGATTGGTTAGTTCTATCAAGGGCTGAGCCAGCCTGTCCTTCTTCTTCTACTGTATTTTCCGGCAGGCTCAAAGCAGTGACCGAGTATTGAGCCCCCCTACAGGCCAGAGCTGGTAATGAGTGAATGTGAGCTAAGGAACTATATACTGCTGCTGGTGGATGTGTTCCTCAGGGACGGTTTTGTGGCTAACGGACATCACAGAGGAGGAGCTGTTTTATCAGATTACTCCAATAAAAAGAAAGGTACCTTGTGTCGTCACGCGGACATCTCGCAATGACCTATTTTCAGAGGCATCAAATCTCGTTCTAGGATATCAGAAAAAATACAATATCTCATTTTTTGAAAATTTAGGGGGTGTAAGGTCTTGTTTTCAAATTTATTATATTATATGTAAGTATTAAATCATGCATCAGCATGCTATGTCTCCTTTAATCTATATTTTCATTCCATTATGCTTGGTAACAAACTGCAGACAAAGAGAAGCTGTTTGACTCTTCACATTATGCTAACTCATTCTCTTCACTCAACCAGGACCAGATGGTACACTCTGAGATCATGTGTGTGTAAGTATCTGTGTGTGTAAGTGTGTGTGTAGGACTTAAACCTCTGCTCATGCACTTGATCTACCTTCACGGTGCAACACACTGCCTCTGAACATGCTGACCAACCCCGCTGGGTGAAGTGATAAATCAGGCTCTCACTGCTCGTACCATCAGCAGATTTCTACACAACACAAAACACATCTGTTTCATGGTTTGTTCCTTTTTCGTTTGGTTGTTTAAGTTTTAGTGTATTGCACCATTCATATGAGTAAATGCTAAAGCAGAGACATTCAAATGACGGCTTCTGAAGCCTTCAACACTTTTCAAGCCTCGACGACATTGTGATATGTTAGCTTAACAATCTGAGGAGCTGTTCTTCGGTTTCAGAATTTCTCTGACTACACAGAGGATGACTGTGTGAAAAGATTCAAACAGATTCAGAGAAAATCAGTAAAAAGCCCGAGCAACAAGAAACGCACGGCGCAGACGTGAGTGACATTAAATCTGCGGAGGATTTGTCAAACACGGAGAAAAGCTGTTCACAGGGCTGACTTGACAAATCCTCCTTAAACACACAAACATGTGACTAACTGGCTCAGATCAAGAAACCCACTGTGGGCACCGACGTCAGCCGTTATGTCAGCACCCTGTGTGTCAGTGTTTGTGTTTGTGTTAGCGTGAAAGGAGAGCACATGGAGATAATTACGGGCTCTGGTAGGGGATCTGACTGCCCTGCAGAGAGGAAGAGAAACTGATGAATTCTTCAGTTTGAGGGGAGGAGAAGAGACGCAGAGGGAGGTCGAGACGTGAGGGAGAGCTGGGGGGAGGTCGGACTTGTCTTCAGGGTAACATTTTAACAGTCAGTGTGTTAAAATGAAGTTAGAAAACCTCACATTACAGTGTTACTTCAAATAAGCTGGAGTTGAATATTCAATTGAAATGATAAGTGCTACACAGAAATGACTGATCCCACACAATGCCTGTGGTCTTGCCGAAAAGTAGAGAAGTTTTGGATCATTGAGCCAGAAATCAGTCAGATTTCATCTATTCAGTCAGTTGTTATAAACTTTTTCACTAGTCTTACTAAATCAGTGATTTCTGATTACTTCTTGAAAAGATATCTGCTCCACCTAAACTACCTCGGACACTAAAGGGGTTTAATGTTTTACAGGGATGCACTGACAAAAAATCTGTGCTGATGCCAATTCTGATGTTTAAAGTAATTATTTAAGCTGATGCAGATGCTAATGTTTGTCATTTCACATATTTAATATTTCAATATGTTTTTATTTATTAGTTTTAAATGTATTTTGGCCTTTTATTTATTTCTGTCTGATGTTTCTTGGTTTTATTGCTTTGTGTTTTCACATGTATGTTTCCTTCTAAATTTTTCAGTCATCTTAATTTCATCATTTCTTTTTCTTCAGCGTCTCTGGTGTGAATTAGTCTCTACATCCTTCTGACATCTTACCGACTATCATACAAATTACAGTGGAATACTACTTAATAGATGGACCTCTGCTACCATTTGCTGGGTTGTTGCAAATAAAAATGTTTATCATTATTTATGCATATGTATGTATGCATCAGTGGCGATTGCTCTAAGACTGCAAGGGAAGCTCAGCTTCCCCTAAAATGTCCCCCAAAAAGTGGTGATATGTCCTGCTGTGTGTACATTTCATTGACTAAATATGCGCTAGAATACCTTCATCTTTTGTTCAGAATCAGCTACTTATCAAAGCTAACTGGAGCGACTTCCTTCTCATTCATCCCTGCAGCGTCTCTGCTCTTTAACACAGTCGGACGGTGAGCGTCTTCTGACTTCAGCGGGGAAGCGCAGAGTGGGTTGTTCCACTGTGGAAACTGGACGGTCATTGGATAAACGCTGAGCTTTGTCCTGCCCATCAGACACTCAGCGTCTCTGGGGGTCTATGAGGCAGTGGGCTGGCCTGGATGCTCAGCTTCTGCATGATGATTGGATGATCTGTCTGAGGCCGAATCCCTTTTTGATTGACAGTGAAATGAGCCAATCAGCGATCTTGAAGTATAACCCTCCACCGCAGCATCTTCTGTTTTACATTCAGTTGTTCTGGAGAGGAGCTTCTCCTGTTTAAAGCGGGTCAAGTCTTACACCCACAACACAATGGGCCAAGGCCGTTTAAGCAGTCTAGCTCTGCTGACCATTAAGAGAACACTGGTAAAATCCCTGGAAAAGACACCTCGCTGGTACGACAGGGTCACAGATCATTTTCTTGAAAAGGAACGGAGGGTAGAATTTACATTTAAATAAATAAACAAATTTATGATGTAGGCCGGAAAAAAATGAGCTTCCCCTCCTTGACTGACCAGCAGCCGCCACTGGTATGCATGTACGTATATGTTCATGTGTATGTGCACATATACATATGTATTGATCTGTCTATCCATCTATTTGCATATATTTGTATATCCTTGTCAATCATTTTTGTCTTGATGTAAAGCACTGTGATCTGCAATTTAACTTGTATGAACTGTGTTATATATAAATACATTTGATTGATTGAAGATCCATATTACCTTTTGCTTTTGTGGCATAATTCTCTCACCATGCCATTATATTTTGGTACCTGTATTACCTTTCTTCGGTATTTTTGTTTTACATTTCTGAATTTTTCATATCAATGCTTGGTTATTACTTTTACAGAAACAAATTTGAAAGTTCCGACTGGAAGGATTCTTCTGCGCAACACGTAACATAACTCCTCCATTCTACAGGGAGAGTGATGAAAGAAAAAGGCTATAAAAAGAAGAGAGGATGAAGATCTTTAAATAGAGACAGAGGAAGAATGAGGGATGACTCAGACTCCTCTCTTCCTTCACTTTATCCTTCAAACTCTTCTTTTCCTCTGTCTGACTGCCTGACTTCTCTGGATGATGCTGCAACACTGTGATCATCCCAACACTGACATACACATAAGACCAGACGGCATGTTCAACATCACAGCTGACTGAGATAATTCCTTTGACTGCAAGCACCTTCAATCACAGTAACAGAGTCGATTTTTTTCACCCAGTTATCAGATGTAATAATAAATGCAACAAGTAAAATAAATCCTAAAAATACAATAAATTCTTTGCTGTTGTTTTATTGGATGCTCTATGTCTCCTGCTCTCGATAGTTCTCGCTCTCTCTCTTTGGTGCTTCCAGTGTAAATGACTGGTACAGATGTGTCTCCATTATTTGTGGCCTTTTGATTATATGTGTAAGTATATGTGTATGCATGTGTGTACATACTGTATGTGCAAGTATATGTGTATACATATATTTATGCATAAATGTAAAGGTATATGTATTCATAGGTATAGACACATAGTATGTGCACATGTTTACATTTATTTATATATTTAGTTATGTATAGATGTGGATATGTATTCCTCTCCCCTTCATTGATTGTGGTACATTACGCTCTTCATTTGCCGTGATTCTTTTATTTATGCTGAAATAACTGTAATGTGACGCAATCTGCAAAAAAACGCAAATAGATAAATAAATAAAATTTAAATAAAATCAATTCTAAGTAACATAGCTGGTTTGAAAAGAACACAAAAGCTACTCGATTACAGATATTTGAGTCAATGTAATTAGTTACTTTCTTTTTTTTCCCCTTATCTGCATTATCTTTTCAGCTGAGCACTGTGTCTGGTGGCAGCGTTGAAAAGACCAATGCATTTTTTTCTAGCGGTGAGAGATAAGTAAATATGATTCACTGCTGCAGTGACCATCACCAGCCCTCCCTGTAGGCTACTCCATCAAATCAAACTTTATTTAACCCCTGATGTGAGCTAAAGGGGAGGGCCGTGCCACACCACAGTGTGAAAGAAGGGGAAACAGTGACAGACAGGACGAGACAAGACAACAGGGAGGAGTACAAACAGGTAGTGTAAATATTTTGAGAAAGCAGTCCAAGTGCTGTGCTGATTTTAGTCCATACCAGAAGTAAAGGCTGCTTGATAGTAGGGGGTGGACCCACAGGGGGAATTAGATACTTTCTACCATTTGTCCTGTCATTGTCTGCTCAATCTTAGGGGTTGTACTCTTGAACATCATCATTGCAAATAAATGTTTCATACTTGGATACATGTACAAGACAAGAAAGTCAGCCTCAAGCAAACTTCAAGACTTTGCAGTTTACAAATCATCACAGTATGAAAATCAAAATGCAAACAAACGTTCACATAGTGCAAACAGAAGAGATGAGATGAACAACAACTCAACTGAAAGACTGATCTCTCCAAGTATAAATGCATTTTGCTGATCTGAAATATGCATTCAGCTGCCTGTCTGCAGCTACACATCTTCTCTATAAGCCTGGTATAAATTATTGATGATCAGATATGTACATATTCAGGCTGCCCTCTCTTTGACTCCCTGCATTGACATCGAGCTTGTTAGCTTTTAAACTTGACCTTGACGATTGAAGCCCTGTAACCATAAATTTCCCCTTCATGCTTCTACACTTCATCTGTGGATGATCTTGTGGTTGTTATGGAAACAGATGATGTAACAACCAGCAGATTATGTCATAATTGTGTTCATGTGAAGGTTAGGGGATGCGACAAAGGCTTAAGTGAAGTGACTGCATTGGAGAGGTTGCAGATCTTTAACTGGGATTTTAAACCAACATATGGAAATGTTTTCTTCTTACACAATTAATGCTGGATTGATTGACACACAGATCAAAATAAACTTCACTGAGCTTGTTTCACTCACATTGCATGAACAGCGTTAAATCTCTACCATTTAATATCAGAGCATTTGTTGAAAAATTCAGTTTAAAGAGGACATATCATGCTTGTTTCTCTTTTTCACTATGCCAGACTAGGATGCCTGTAAAACATTTCTGTCCTCAGTACAACTCATTTAGTTCCTTCATTGCCCCACAATAGCATACTCAAAACCCTCATTTTAGGCCATTATCAAGCTCTCATTGAAACGCTCGGATCGCAGACTGACCTACAGTAACCTTGCAACGTCACAGCCCTTTGTGCTCTGATTGGTCAGTTCTATCGGGAGTAGAGCCAGCCTGTCCTTCTTCTTCTACTGTATTTTCCGGCAGGCTCAAAGCAGCGACCGCGCATTGAGTCCCCCTACAGGCCAGAGCTGGTAATGAGTGAGTGTGAGCTAGGGAGCTACATACTGCTGCTGGGTGGATGTGTTCCTGACTGATGGTTGTGAGGCTAACGGACATCACAGAGGAGGAAGTGTTTATCAGATTACTCCAATAAAATGAAATGTACCTCGTGTCATCACGACGATTTAAATCTCGCAATGACCTATTTTCAGAGGCATCAAATCTCGTTCTAGAATATCAGAAAAAATGCAATATTTCATTTTGTGAAAATTAAGGGGGTGTAAGGTCTTGTTTTCAAATTTATTATATTATATGTAAGTATTAAATCATGCATCAGCATGATATGTCTCCTTTAAAGACAGAGAGAGAGCAGCTGTTGTTGCAGTGCTCCTTGGTACACTATTCCCATGCGCTCTAGTGTGCACAATACTCCAAGAAACAAGGAAATACACACACAGATTGAAGATTTTTTTCCAAACATGGAGCAAAATTTACAATATTTGTATACATTCTAATGAACCTCACCAATAATTATGCTCACAGATAATAAAACAGGCTGCTGGGTGTGTTGTATAGATGGAATTGAGAGTAAAGTCAAACAGGAAAATGAGACTATAAATTGCTTACAGCCAACAGGTATTTGGTGTACAGTAAACAGGTCTATTACCAACATAGAGAAGTGTAAATGGAGATTTAAATATTTACTATTCAAAGCTTTTCTTGCTCAAGTGGAAGTGCTTAATTGAAATAAAGCATCAACACATTTCATACAGTGTTCTGTGTATGTTCTCGGTTTAGTGGCACATGTAAAGGAGAGGAACTAAGTAATCCAGACAAAATTCAGACCAATCAAGTAAACTCACTGTGGTAAATGAAAAACAAGCCAGGTAGGCTGGCTGCTGTCTATGTTTTAGCATAGTGAATATTACACTGAAGCTTGATTTGAAGGAAGTCATGAATTGAAATTGGCAATATCTGCCAAAAATTGCAATGAGATCTTTACCTAAAAACCATTCAGCCCTACTGCACCCTGCATTTGATAGGGCCCTATGCCTTTGTGTATTATATACAGTATGATGTGTATGTGCTGGTTCAGGCGAAGGTTGTCAACAAACTCTGCCAAAAAATAATCTAATATTATTTCTATCCAACATGAATGGTCTAAAAAGAAAACATTTCCATATGTTGGTTTAAAATCCCAGTAAACGATTTGCAACCTCTCCAATGCAGTCATTTCACCTGAGTCTTTGTCGCATCCCCTAACCTTCACATGACAGAAATGCAAACCGCCTTGCACCATGCACTTTAGACCAGTGATTCTCAACCAGGGGTCTGCGGGCCCCTAGAGGTCTGTGGTGTAATTGCAATCGGGTCCTTGCAATTACACCACAGTGATGATGATGACATTTTCAAAAAATAAGATTTTTTTACTCAATTGTAACTAATATCTTCAATTTTTAGTCTTTAATAACATGTTTCCACAAGTGCAATTTATTGTGTTTTGATCACAAATCTCACTCCTGTTTTCACAGTTTTAAATTACTGCATGGGGCTGTTAATACAAACTTAACACAATCTGAATTCATTTTCAATTATGAGCCCCCTAGTGTTCCAATGGGCCTATCGAGATGGTTATTAAGAGTTGCTACCCTTGTTTCCAACAAAGACTTTCAGTTGATTTTGCCTCTACAAGCATTAAATAATGTTAGAGAGTTTGCACGCTGGGGCGATCGACACTTGGTGCCTCTATTACGTGCAGTATAAGTGACAAAACATGATTCATTATGAATCATCTACCTTTAGGGCAGATCAAAAAACATGCAGGGGGGTCCCGGACCCCAAAAAGGCTAAGAACTACTACTTTAGACAATGAGTATGAAGCTGTTAAAGTAGGGCCCACAAGGTTATCATGTTTTGATATTTTGACCTCATGCAAAGCTGAACACAGAGCCTAGTTTGAGCAGAACTACCCCTCCTAACTCTATTTTTTTTTAAATACCATGACCACCCATAATAAATTTTCACACACTTCATCCGCGTAATGATACTGTATTATCTGCACAGAGTGAAGTGATGATGCATGACCTTGCTGTGCTAAATCCCCTCCACAGAGAGAAAACATGTGAGGAGAGTTTGTACAGAAACAGCCTGACCATATACAGTAAGAGAGAGAGAGAGAGAGAGAGAGAGACAAAGAGAGAGAGAGGACAATGAATGATAAACAGAGAAACACAAAAAAATAAAGAGAGTTTGGGACCGAAGAAAGAGAAGAAAAGTGATGAAAAACAAGCACATGGAACACTTCACATGGATAAAAGAGAGGCAGATAAAGACGTGTTAAAAAAAGCAGGAGAAATGAAGAGTGTTGCATCTTTCCAACACCTAAAAAGGAAACAGAGTCGACTTTATTGTGTCCATGCTGCAACACTACGGGAGACAGAGAGTGAAAGAGAGAAGGAGCGAAGACAAAGAGGGGATTGGAGGGAGGACAGACAGATGCAATACTCTTCAAATGTGTGCTTTTATTTATAAAGTAAAATACATGAGTATAAAATAACCAGAAAAGTTTAAACTGTTCTTAACGCCATATTTTTATTTACTGACTAAGTCTCTGTTCCTGTTTGGATGTAGACTGAAGCTAAAAAAAAGTCTTGATGTCAAAGACTTTTTGTTCGTGATGATCTGTGTACTGATCAAATTTCAATATTTCTTGACAAAATATGGTTTGTGTACCACTGTTTTTTTGTTATATTCTGTTTCTGTGTTGATGCAGTCCCTCATTTCGGTAAAATCTATGCTATTTGATCTTTGTTTATGTGATTTTATTTTAATTGTTAGGATTTTAATGTCTTTTTTTCTGCAAATTTTATCAGTATTTACTCTTAAGTGAGGTTTTTAAGTAAAGCCCCAGTCACACATTCCCGCTTCTCATGGCGATTGTGCACGTTTGTCATAATCCTGATGAAACGTGCTTTGGTCGTGGTGCATGCGCTCCTTGGACTGGATCAGCGTTGTATAGTCGTGGATGAACGGCGGGGAATGTGGAAGGGTCCCGACAGTTTTGAACTGTTCAAACTGGAATCAGATGCTGATCCAGTTCACTTCCAAAATTGAATCGATTTGTTCCTTGTGTCAATCCAGACATTTCCAGGAAATTTCATCAAAATCTGTCCATAACTTTCTGAGTTATGCTGCCAACAGAGAAACAAACAAACAAACAGACAAACAGACACCGGCAATAACATAACCTCCTTGGTGGATGTAATAAACTGAATTTAAAGAATGCAAAACAAAGTACAGAATCAATAATCACACCCTCTCCACGGTGTTAAATCAAACTACTGCAATTTTTACAGCTTCTTTCAGTAATGAACAAAGAAGTAAGACAGAAAGCCCAATCAGACAAAGGCAGAAACAAACACATGCACACAAACCTGCATTAACACACAGTTCAGTTCAGCTGAGAGGAAACGCCCAAGGACTCCCCCTGGAAAGAGGGCAAGAAACACACACACACCAACACCAACAAACCCACACCCGGCAGTGAGTGACTCCAGGATCTGTGTGCAGTTTGAGGCAGCAGGTGTTTATAGTAACAACACGCTGAGTCAGAAACTGAAACTCACCTCCACACATAAACACAGAGAGAGGAAACAGCACCTATACTGGCACAGCAAGCATGTTTGTCTCTACACATTAACACTTTGATTTACAAGGTTTTCAGTTTCACTGATGGCAGGCACAGAAACAAGCAAAGATCAGTCCTTATGGGTCAAATCCTCAAATTCAAGCTTCTATTTGTTTTGGAAACATCGTATCTGGTGAGCTGAAGTAATGCTCCTTGTTTATTTTGGGTATCTGAGTTATAATACACTGCTTGAGTCAATTTTGGCCCATTTTAAACTGCTGCTTTGTGTTCATGTAGCTACAGGCAATAGGCATAACTTGGTAGTAACAATAGCCCATGGGCTTAAAGAGACATTCATGAGGACTCACTCTGTTTTTGTCAGCTGCTTAACAATGACATTTAAGAATGTAGCTTGACCAAAGCTACCAGTCAGCATGGTAACCAATTAAACACCTTCTCTTACCCCCCAATTTAATCCTTCTTCAAAACCAAGAAGTTGGGTGCACTACATCTTCCTTTATAGAGCACAAGTGGACAAGATTTACCATGAGTTTAATCTAAAGTTGGGTAGTGCAGCAGGTAGTGTACATGCCTCACAGAAAGAAGGTTGCTGGTACGGTCCCCATGTTGGTCAATGTGGAGTTTGCATGTTCTCCCCATTCATGCGTGGGTTATTTCTGGGCACTCCTGCTTCCTCAAGCAGACCCAAAACAAGTTCACAGGGTAAACTGGCGACTCTAAATTGCTCTCAGGTAAAAGTGTGAGCATGAACGGTTGAGGGAGCACCCTGCCTTTCAGCTGGAGTGGGCTCCGGCCCCCACGACCCCGAAAGGATAATAAGTGGTATAGATAATGGATGGATGAATGGATGATCTAAAGTTGTGCTATTTTGTTCATCACAGCAATAATAAGTCTGAAGAGTCAAACTGTACAGGCAGAAATGAAGGAATTTGGTCACCCTTCTGAAAACTTAACACACCCCTACATCTCCATTACTATTTATAAGGATTCTCGTTGGGTGTTGGATGGATGTATTTGTGTATTTTTATATGTATATATGTATTTATGCATGTATGTGCATCCATAAATTGAAGAATTTGTCTTTGGCCTGGTCTATTTTAAAGTCTTTTGAGATAACACTTGTTAGGAATTGGCACTATACAAATAAAGATTAATGGATTGATTGGCATTATTCAACAAAATAGTAATTATTTAATCATTTTTGCTTCCCTGCTGCTTCGTAAAATGATCTACAGTATCAGTCCTTGTGTGGCGGTTGGGGTCTTCAAATGAATCTGAAGATTTCACTTTCACAGCTGATGGATGAAAACAATGACCCTGGCCTTCGAGACATGACCCTTTTAGTTTGAATAAATTTAATCTTGAGTGAGAGTCCACTTTCGTTAAAAGTATGAAGACAAGATGCTCTTGAGATGGTGTATTAACAAGCAAGGGACCAATTCAAGCTCCAAAAACCTAAACCTTTAAGACTGGAGGCTGGTTTCCCTCACCCACAAATACCTTTAATGAAAACATGTGAGCTGGATTTAAACATGCCGTTTGAATTATCTATGGTCTACAGTGAGGTCCAGGAAAACCAGAGCGCACGTGCTGTCCTCCTACAAAATCATTACACACACTGACAGCGAGAAGGAGCTGGTGGAAAGTCGTCATCTCAGTTTTATGATCGACCTCATGAAGCAGCAGAGGAAATGAACTTGTCTGCAGTGTGTGGCTTCATTACAGAGCAGACTGAATTAATCAGGTTCATCCGACTGAGACGTGTCAGTAAATCATTAGTAAATACTAAATATAGCATTGGAAACAGGGGAAAAAAGTCCTCCTAAGAGGTAGTATCAGTATCAGGAGTGAGGGAAGCACGTGGATTTAGCAAGAGTCGGGAGCGCTATGAGTTTGTGTCTGTGTGTATGGGGAGCACGCACACACCTAGTCATACTGCACCATGAATTAAAACAGTTATTACATCCTCACAGATTTAATTTTACTATCAGTTACAATGATCAAGATTTTGATTTCTGCAAGGCAAACAGCCCTCAAAGTGTGTCACCATCAAGACCGTTTTTATTACAGTTTCATTTTCAAAACGTATTTCATTTATCAATAAAAGAAAGCACTACAACACAAAAAAAAACAAAAAGCTAAAATTTAAATGAAAGAAGCAGAAAGAGCAATAATCCAATATGATCTGCCTCTTTTGCACAAGACACTAAGTAATAACAAACATAATAAAACACAAAACTTTAAATAGAATATCCTCAGAGCCAGAGAAGCCCTCACTTCCCTTTAGAAGATATATTGATTTGATTTACATTTTATCAGAATAAAAAGGTAAAAAAAAAGAAAAGAAAAAAGAAAAAAAGAACCCAAAAATACTACACAAACAGAACAAAACTTTGCTTTCAAATATCATATCATCTCAACATGATGGTTTTGTTCTATTTTTTAACACAAAGCTCTGCTTAGATTATTTTCTTGAGATTATTTATAAACCGACTCATTCGACAGCGATGCAACACTCCATCAGTTTGGTTTTAAATCTTAGTTACTAATGAAATGACTATCCAGAGGAAATGTTTTGACTGGTGTCAAGTCAAGGTCACAGGATCAATATCACCAGAGGTTTCTTTGAGTACAACACTGTAAGCCTGTTTAACATGATGTGTACAAAGACACTAAAATCAGAGCACATGCAACCTGACACACCTGAGACAGCTTAATCAAAACTATACGTCAATTTTACTGTCCCACAGACAGTGTTCTGGAGGGCAGAACCCTTAAAAAAAACACATCTGTTTGTGAATGGACATTCATTTTGTCAATCATGATCAAAACAGGACAATGGGATGTCATAATAGTTGGTTGCTAGTGTCACAGTATAAAGGACAAAACATGAAATGACTTTTACTTAAACTTTCACCAAAACATGTTGCAAGAGAAGCAAAAATAGTTCCACTGAGAAATGCTTTCAGTGTTATTTGGTTCTCATTTGATTCAGTAATGTCCAAATCTGAACCCTGATACCACAGCAGGTAGCATCCATGCTAATCTCTCTGTGAGTACTGCGTACAGATGTACAGTCTTTACGCTGTAATGATGCTCATAGCTGATTGGTCTGTATCCATGCAAACAAAAGCTTAATCATTTGGAGCTTTGCATGATGAATCTGCCTGATTATATAAAATGGTTCAGGCATTTCCAACTATCCTGCAAGACTACTACCAAAGCAGAGCAAGAAAAATGCATGAAGCACATAAAACAGAGCTCAGAAGATCTATTACAATAGTTCTTAATGGTCCTACTGTCTTTCCTAGCACAACAGTGACTTTGGCAAAGTTTAACTTGTTGAGAAGTTCAGTACTGAAATAGGAGTGAAGTGTATAAATTTTTCCAAATCTTCAAAAGCAAAGGTGAATGTAGAAGCTCCCTCCATCTATCAGTGCAAAATAACAAAGAGAAAATTCAAACTGAAAACATTTTTCCAACTAGAAGCTCTCAGAAAGCACAAACCGCAGCCAAGGAATTTCCAAAACTGTCAGGCGATTTATTGTGAAAATGTGGAAAACTTACCTGTCTGTCAAAATTCCTGGATTCCCATCCGGATTAATCACCACCAAATACTCATCCCTTGTGCCATGACCAACGCTGGATGAAAATGTCACCAAAATCCATTCACAAATGTGGAAAAATGTCCTATCTTGCAAATCCTTCCAAAATTCCTGGATCCTTGTGCCATGACCAACATTCCCTGAAGATTTAATCAAAATCTGTTCATCACTTTTTGATTTTTCCCTTTTACAAACAAGCAAATGCCAGCAAAAACATAACCTCCTTGGCGGAGGTAACTAGGCTAATCCAGCTCCCATGAAAACAAACACATGAGATATTATGTCACGAGGAACAAGGCATCGATATCGTTGTAACTCACCGAGCAGAGCAAGAACAAACCAACAGAAGAGTCAAGCCCGGCCTCATGCTCCTCTCAGCCACACAGCCTCCTCTGAGGTCCTCCCAAAGCTCAGCGTGTGAAAACACGGGCTGCTTAACCTCCCCTCCCACACACACACTCTAAATTAACACACACACACAAAGACAGGCAGCTTATTAGTTTCAAAGCGGAGCAGGTCGACCTCCTTCACTCAGACAAAAGGCTGGAGGTGTCTGCTGACATTTAACTACTCGTGCTGCCTTTGTTGTTAACACACAAACACACACTTGTGCACACACACCAGATCAGTTGGCAATTACCTCCCAATTTACTCGTCTGTTTTTGTCCCTCCCTCCCAGCATACCCCCGTCACTCTCTTTATAGGTGGTACGGTCCAACCTGCCAGCCCAAACACGCTGCCCGACGACATCAGGAAAACAAACAGAACGGTTTGTTTGTTGGACGACTTCACAGGGAGCTGAGCAAGAGGACACACACTCCCTCTCTTCCCTCTGGGTTTGTCTTCATGTCCCCTACCTCGAGCCTCGGGGATGTGTAGCCATTACCACGACGATAGGGGACAATTTAATGTGGACAAAGTCAAGTGTGTGAGGGCCAGTTTATGGCAGATACTACAGAAATTACATCTGTCAGCATCATGATATCAAAGTCAAATAGTTGTTGAAATATACTAATATACTGGAAATGTTAATCCATCAATTATTGTTTCCTTTTAACACTTTGACTGGCACTGTGGCCGCACGGTTGACTTTTTTCTGTATATAAACCTCTGTGAACCTATCTTTGGCTGTTTATCCTCACTCACCTTTTTGAATAGTGTATGCAACACTCATTATATCCAATGGGTAGTGCTGCTATACATAAATATCACTGTCAAAAAACTGGGAAAAAATGGAAGTGACACTGTGTTGCACAGCTGCTCAGAAAACTTACAGAAGAAGAGCAAGGTTAAAGGGACAGTTCAGTATTTTTGAAGTGGGGTTGTATGACCTCCATATGGTCACTAAGAACATTAGGTACAGTAGAAAGTTCTCTCTTCTCCATCAGAAAGCCACAGTCTGTAAGAGTCTGTGACAAAGAAAAGACGCTAATGGAAAAGCACCGTACCGGATTTAAAGGCCATTTTCTCCGCCTACAAGAACTCAAATCAAAAAGTAATACCACAGTTTAAGAGTACGCTACATATGAATTTTTTGAAGCGCATTAACCTTTCGGAAATATAAAGTTTATCTGGACCTAAGCCAACTCACGTCGTGTGTCCCTCCGCTAAATCACTCCGCCGTAATTAGCTAGCAGCTTCGAATGCCTGTTTTAGACTAATTAAAAGCACATTATAAGACAAATATTTCTGAGATGGGTTTTTGTGATGCTTCCCTTGATTCAGAAACAGATGTGCATCATCGAGAACTCAGCTTTCACCAGCCTCCTCTACTCTGCTTATTTGTCTCTGACAGATCCTTATTACTTACTTTGATCAGAAACTGTCATTTGGTCCTCCAGGTTTGGGATGTTTTTCCAGTTTATCTTCGGGAAATTGAAGAATGTCCCGAAGAACATTCGGAGAAAATGGCCTTTAAATTCGGTAAGGTACTTTTCCATTAGAGTCTTCTTCGTCACCGACTCTTACAGACTGTGGCTTTCTGGTGGAGAAGAGATAACTTTCTACTGTACCTAATGTTCTTAGTGGCCATATGGAGGTCATACAACCCCACTTCAAAAATACTGAACTATCCCTTCAAAGGTTATTTTAAAAATTCTACTCTCTGTGATCTCTTTATATGGAAGTATATTTTCTTTGAAGAAATTAAAGAAATCTATCCATGTGCAAAACCACCCTGAACAGATAAGTCAACCTGCGAGTTGACCTGTATATCTGCTTCGTGATTGGTTGATCTGAAAAATAAAATCTAAATAGTGTTACAAACACTATTCAAAGAAGTGAGTGAGGATAAAAAGCCAAAGATAGGTTTACAGAGTTTGAAATACAGCAATATGGTGGCAAAAAAAAAGTCAACCGTGTGGTCACAACGCCAGTCAAAGGGCTAATATTGCCAGTTTTCCACATTTTTGCTAATAACTCAGTAAGTACTGAACAGATTTTGAGGAAATTTCGGAACAATTTTGGTAATGACACAAGGAAGGCGTGATGTATTTTTGTAAAATGTAAAGTAGAATGAATCAAAGGAGTAGTGGTGTCCTTATTTTACATCACTGGAAGAGCCACGACAGTCAGTTCTATCTGACTGCTGTCCTGACACAATATGGTGAGCCTAAGATGACGAAGCAAGATGCAATAAATGGGGGATGCTGCATTCCATGTAACCCATAACTCGTGTTTTTCCACCTGTAACTTGTGAAAGTTCCCTGGAATGGGAGTCGAACTTGTAACTTCTCATCTGTTAACTCGTATCAGATCGATGTACTCTGAGTTATGACATGTTACGCCACATCACTGCCTAAACAATATGGCAGCGTCAATAGATGTGATGGTGCTGCTCATGCTCATGGTCAGATGCCTTCAGATGGCTGGTCTGGTCTCTCTAACTTCAGAAAAAGTTTATCATGGCAAGGTATTGCTCGAACGTTATTCATCTGCTAATGTTAATGCATCATTGGCAGCTGCTCTGGCGTTAGCTAGTTTTCAGTGTATTAATCAATACCAAATACGTTTCAGAACAACACACAAATACTGTAAAATACAAAGTATAAGCTTCTGTTACCTTATGCATTGTTTCCCTTCCTCCGTTTCACTCAAATGAGAAAGTTGCAGGTTCACTTAGTGATTGAGATGTTTAAGAATAAATCTTATAATGTCTGCCATGTTGGTTTGTTTACATACCAGAATTCCCTGCATTTAAATTGAAGTTGTAATTTGCCTCGAACACTTTCAGGCCAGAACTCAGAGATTTCAACTGGAAAACTTCTGAGTTACGGGTTGACTGGAATGCAGCATTAATGTGATAACTTTGTTTGTGACTTTGAAGCTAAACTCGAAACTTTGTGACTATGATGATTCTTAACATTAAGGTTAAGGGTTAGGCTAGGGTAAGGCTACACCTTGAGAGAGATGTAATAAAAATCAAGTGAGAACTTAAGTGTCTTGTTTACATAATAAAAAACTTCAGACTCAAAGGAGAAACAACACTTTAAGTTATGAATGAATATGTCCATCTGCTGTTTGTGTGTGTGTGTGTCTGTTAAGCACACACCAACAGGCCGGATCCTGCAGCCAGTAGAAATTTGCCTACAGAGGAGAAGCTGAAAATAGAACAGGATAACCTTTGATATGCAATACTGCTGCGGTCCCACTGTGTCGCACACACACAAACACACACACACAAACTGACTCGGAGCCCTTACACCTGTGCTGCAGGTAGAGCTGACTGTAATGTTTATCTTTAGGGCTGAAATATGACAGTTAGACATCTGGCAAACACGTAAATCAACCAAACATGCTCAACTCATCCCCTTTAGACAACCGCACTGCTCCCTCCTGTTTACATCCGGACACGCGACAGTTTCTGTAATTATACATTAGAGCAGTAAAACCAAATAACTCTCTCAACCTTGATCTTCTCATGAGGAAAGTTAGTTTATGCAGGAGTACACTGTTTACGTGTCCTCCATGGAGAGTGGTTCTCAGGTGGGTCAGGGTCCAATAGTGGGTCATAGAACTGTTTTCAGTGGGTCAAACAATCTGAAGAAGATGGTTGAAAAGCCCATGATGAAGCCCTAAGGAGAGATCAACACAGATTTATGTTCAGGTCACTCTTGCTGCGATAACAGGCAAACTTGTATAGATTTTAGGGTTGTCAAATTATCGCGTTAATTTAGATTGATTAATTACAGTCATAATTAGTGCGCTATGTTTTTTAATCTCGTTAATCTTATTTTTAATCTGATTTCACTATTTCTGTATTTTCAGGGGGTAATACCTTAAAATACCAGAGCAACTGGTGATTGGACGATTGGTCTGCCCGTCACACTCTTCACAGACCAATCACATCAACTCACAGTATGTCGTAGCAGCTCGACCCTGTTGTTAGCCGTTAGCTCAAACTACGAGTTCTTCAGTCCATAGACTATCATCTTATCTTACATTAAATGATCCCACATGGATTGATCATCTGCCACATGTGACATGAATCTCGTCAAAGACCAAACCCACCAAGTTCTCCCGGTAAACTTTTGAGGAGAGCATATTTGATATCGTAAGGTAACCATGACTATGGCTCAGCATTGTTAGCACAGCGGTCAGTAGAAAAGCAAAAACAGTATTTTCCATAAGACAGCTTAAAGTGACGTTCTTTGCTCCTCTCTTAAAGGAGAAATTGAGTCCATTTCTGATAAAACTGCAGATCTTTCTACATCCATGGAGACAGCTTTACACACTATTGTTGTGTTCAAGCATGCAGTCACTTCCTGTTGTTGTCACATCCGCAGCTCCGCTTCTGTCCCCGAATTGGTTGTAAAATTTGTACAGTTTTTATGCATTCAGCTTCTTGTGCTTTAGTTTTTGGGGGGTGGAGACCAATGTTTTGTTCTGCCCCAATAATCTAATGAATTTAAATGAAAATACCTCAAGTTGAGGCTTTATTCAGCAATTTTTAAGTGAGATTAAAAAATAGATTCATTACATTGATTAACTACAGGTCATAATTAATCGCTCATTATTTTAATCTAATGACGGCACTAATAGATTTTTTGATGATCTTGACCTGCTTGTCTCGTTATTTTGGATTAATGCTGGTTACTGAGGGGCTGTTTACATGGAAACTCCTGACTTGAAGATGCAAAGATTCTTCCTTTGCGTTTTCGAATTCTTCTGCGTTTAGATGGCAACGCTCGGAGATGAGTTAATCCCCTGTAAATCCGCTGTAGTGTGCATGCCGGTTCAGTAGATGGCGGTGTAGGTCTACAGAGATGCAGCGATGCTACAACACACGAACGAAGAAGAAAACCCTTCACAAATAACAATGGCGAATAGACGCACAGAGAAGCAGGAGTTTCTTTTCTGGACAACAAATCAGTTGGGACAACAAATCTGTCTGGATAGTTTTTTCTGGATAACAAACCGAGCACGGTAAGACGCTCACACGTTACTCGGCGGACGGCCGAAGCTGCTGTTGTTCCTGGTATGCGCGCGCAGCCTCCATGTGAAAGAGTACTGCGCATGCGGTGACGTCAGCGTTTCCCCCTGAAACGCTCTGCTCTGTGTTTACACGAGGCTGGATGGAGGAGCGGATTCAAATCTTTCCACTCGTTTTCAAAAGTTTGCGTTTTAGGTGGAAACGCAACGTGGTCTCATCTAAACGGAAGGCCAAAACGCAACAAAATGTTTGCGGAATTGACCGTTTTCGGCGTCACGTAAGCGGCCCCTGAATGTAAACAAGCTTGGGAGAGGGATCTTTGTGTGCCAATCAACCAAAAAAAACAAACAAACTGGTAAACATACCTCAAAAATATCCACAACTGTTCCATAAATGACATCAGTTAATTCAATTTTAAGTGCTCCATAGGCTCCATTACAGAAATGCAAAAGTGCACTCCTTTTACCCAGCCACATCCCCAACCTGCCCAAAATGTAAAAAATCTACTGGTACTTTAGGTCATTATTCTAGTCCTGCCCCAAACTAAACAAATTCTGGTCCAGTAATTTGAGAGACTTCTCTGAGGTATGCAACTTTGATATTGATATCATGTAGCAGCCTTTACTGACAGCTTAAAAGAAGGAAAACACAACTTGCAAACTTTTCAAGGTACCAAATTGATCAAGATATAAACTGATACAAACCGGTACATGAAATAGTAAGTCCTTCATCACAGCACAGACCCACAGAGATCCCTCCAGCTTCAGTCGATAACCTACAAAGTGCAGCGTAATCACGGGGAGCCTGCTGCCCCTCAGACAAAAGCTGCTTTAGAGCAGATGAGAACGGGGGTTTAATGCTTTGTAAGGCTATTGGGTTTTAACTCTGAGAGAGTGTGTGTGTGAAAGTGTGTGGTTGCCTTATCGAACCCAGCTTACTCAGAGAGAGCCCACAGGACAGACCACACAGACCTAAAATAGAAGCAAATTAACCAAAATGCATGAAGCACAGAGAGTGGAGCTCTCCTCCAGCTCATTTAGAGGAAGATGCTGCAAAACAGAGCAATCTCGAAGAGATATGAGGTCAGGCCTGATTCGCTTTGGGTAGCTGTAAAATCTGCCGGGAAACCTTGTTGTGAAAATTTGTTCCAAAAACACCCTTTAATCGAGTTTACTGTTACAAAAAAAGGTTATCTTAGTGCCTTGGGTTAGTCTGGCGTGATGCCTGGACAATATCACAAAAAACAGACTCCAGTGAAATTTGTCCAAAGAGCACAGAAGCAAATAAGGGAAATAAAACCAGAAAACAGGTTATTGGCAGAAAATGTTCAGAAATAACCCGACACAAAAAACACAAAGCAATAAAATGTTATTCTCAGTCTATGAGCAACTTATTTCTACACCAGGGATGTTTTGTTTAAGCCGGCATTTGTTTGTTAGGCTTTGAAGAGAATAACTCAAAAAGTTAAGAACCTGTTTTGATTAAATCATAGAGGAATGTTTGGTATGGCACAAGGAAGACAAGATTAGAGTTTGAGGATTTGAACCCAGTATCTAGTTTTTGTTTTTTGTTTTTTTAATTATAATTTTTATTCACAGGTCTGGCAACACAGATAAGACATAAATTTCTACATATGTGTTTTTCATGTTACAATTCTAACTGTATCCAGGTGAATTAGTGACATATTTAGTACAAAATACACAGAAAAAAGTAGTTAAATAAAAACATTCATTAAAAATAAATAAATAAAAATGGGTGTTTAGGGATCAAGAGTTGTTTCTAGGATTTTTTAAAGGATTTTCTTAAAGATGGGAAATTTTCTTAATATTTTACAATAACTCAGTCATTTCTAAATGGACTTCCATGACATTTTCAGTGAATGTTGGTCATAGCACCAGGAAAAAGTCATTTGATTTTGGCAGTGATCCAAATCAGTCTCCATGGATTTTTGGAGGGATTTGTTAACATTGCAAGACAAGAAATTTTTCTGCTTTTTCACAATAACTCAACACAATGTTGGATTTGCCATGCCAGAGGTTTGTACTCTAACAGTTAGACAAATAAAAGTTATTCAAACTGGGATACAGATTCAGGACTATCTTCAAAGGTTTTGAAACAATGTAAAATATAGCAGTTTTCCACATTTTTGCTAACAACACAGAAATTTCACAAAAGATTCCTACAACATATTCAGGGAATGTTGGTCATGGCACAAAGTGATGGGATTTTGGTGGTTCTGTAAGTTCTGGCCTGACAGCTTGACGCAGCTCAGTGTTTCCTTATAAGTTGGCAGCAGCTGGCTAAAACATCACAGCCTACCTGAGTATTGTTGCTGACCATGTCCATCCCTTTATGACCACAGTGTGCTCAACTTCTAACAGCAACTTCCAGCGCCTAGGGCTTGATTTGCTGTGTCAACATCAATTCAACATTCCAAAAAGATTTTAAACCAAAACTATGTAGTTTTTTCCACCCTAATATAATATTTCTAGAGACACTGTGATGGTACATCACCTTACAACAGGTTGAATGACACCTCTGTCATGGTCTGAGGGGGTCTGTATCACCTTCACTGGCACTATGTAACTTAAATGTGGATGGTAGGAACACTTCTCACTAAAAAACAAACTTTTACTGCTTTGCTTTACGGTGTACGTCACTTCCCCCATTAGGTGAAAGCTAAACTTTGGGAAAAGGAGAATATAAAGCACTTTTGAATTTTCTGAACAGAATTTAGTTAAAGCAAATATGCAATTATTTTCCTAAAGGAAATAGGGACCTCTGGCTCACACTCCTGCATAGTTGTTTGCAGTAATGCTCCTCTGATGTTGGATGGCACCTGTCATTAAACAAGAAGAAGAAGAAGAAAGCTAAATATAGAGCTGTTAAAATGGTGGAAGCAGCAAAAAAACAGAAGAAAAGAAAAGTTTTATCAGAGGAGACAAAAAACAGGAAAATCAGAGAGTAACAAGCTAAATGCCCACTCACTGGCGTGAGCTGAAAGACGAGGAGGGATGTCTGAGTGATGCTAATTCAGCCCTGTTGTTGTTGGACTTGTAAGTGCATGATGATTTATTCGAAAAGAAACATGACTAGACTGTACTTTATCAGTCCACATTTGTCTCTTGGGACATCCTGTCAGCTCGCTTCACCTCCCTTTGTATGTCAACAAATGCACATTGGCGTACAACAGTGCAGTTACACTCAACAACCACAGAGGGCACTAGAGAGCAGAACGCTGGAATCTGACATAGTGCGGCTTTAACCAAACCCGTAGTGATACTTCATAGTATACTGTTGATGCATCCAGACTTGAAACCACAAATGGACTAGCAAATTATAATTCTGGAACAATATAAAATAAAAAATGTCATAAATAGAATCAGTTAAAAATCCACAAATATCATTTAGCTTCAATAGAATGATTGAAAACAGTCAGAAGAGGAAGCATGTGTTTTAAAAGCCCTAAAGTTAAAGAAATGAAATCCACCACATGAGTGATGTGTTTGGGTGTGACATGAGTGTTTGTGAGTCTGCCCATCAGGGAAACTACTGAAAAGATTTGGACAGAGGGGGAGAGGAAGAGGTCCTCTCCACTGACTTCATAAATCTGAAATTTCCTTTGAGCACACTTGAATTCTTTGGCAGACATGTTGGCTGACAGACAGATGTTGCACTTGGCAGCTCCCAGATGTGTTTATTTATAGCGTTAGGCTGCACAGCTAAAGGATCCATTTCCAACATAAATCAGGACTATAAAAGCTAACCATTGCTTCTAAATCAAGGAGCTATTTAAATTAAACCAACAGGTACATATTTAAAGTCTATTCATTACATCCATCTTTCTTCTTCCTCGGCAGCATCCTCCTTAATTCAATTACATCCGCCAGCTGCAATCTGGAGAAAAGGAGGAGGAAGAAGAGGAGGAGGAAGTGGTGACCCAGACTTTGGCTCTGGTTGTAGCTGACTGTGATCTCAGGGGGGAAGCGGAGCGGTGGAGCAGCTGCGAGGGCCAGGAAATGTTCAACAACACAGCACAGAGAGGTGCAGTGCAGCAGATAGAGCCTCCCTCATCAAACACAAGCTCCCTTTGGGTGAAACAGATGCTTGTGTTCAAGTTGTTCCAGAGAAAAGAACATTTTTGAGAAGTAGCCTGATTAACCACTAAATGAATCAGAACTGTCAACATCGTTGTTTCAGGACTCATAGAATCATTTATAATGGTATGTACATTCTGGATAAGTGCAGAAGCTCAGAATCAGGAATGTACTTAAGGATACAAAATATTCATTTCTTGACCAAAAGGGTTCAAATTGCTGTGGTTTTTATTACAGATGTTCTAACCTTAGCGGCTACTCCACACATAATGTTCAAATATCAGTTTGAGTTTGAATGTGAGGGCTAAAAAATGCATCCAAATAGGAAAATATACACTTCTGCAGCACATTACGGCACCTGGAGCAGTGAACCGGACAATCCAACAGAGGGCGCTCACAGCCCAAACTGACCACTCAACTTCCTTTAATCTCAACAGCAGGAAGTGTACTGTGAGAAAATGGAGGACAGGCAAAGCCACACCTAGTGGACAATAATGACACCAAAACATCTGAGGAGTAACATGTAGAAGCACTTGAGGCTCCACCGTGTATACATTATGTTAAAAGCAGCTGGCTTACTCCTCATTCACAACAAAAAAGATCTGCATTAGCCAATCCCACAAATAGTAATGGCAGCTAAAACACAAACAAAAATTTGACTACAACATTGCCTTAACAGAATCAATAAGACTAGCTAACAGTATCTAAAGTTGCCTTCACACCAGATATATTTGTACTGAACAATGGCTGAATGATTTATCATTTTTGGAATTTCAGACAACAAAATCATGTGATTTTCAAAGCCGCATATTGTTTCAACAATCCTGACTGACCTAGGATCTGTTGTGTCTACTATTTTACACATACTATTTTACATATTTGAGGCTGTTTGCATTCAACAGTGGCTCACAACTAAATGCAAACTACCTACTCACAACTGCAAATCAGTTCTCATTGTTCACTTAAAAAGTTGTTCACTTTCTCCACCACCAAAGTGCTGGCAAGCAGGTCAACGATACAAGGAGTTGTTAAGGAGTAGACATTAAATGAAAACAGATTATTTATCATTAATATTAGATGATGAATAATGTGTTAAGTGCTTCACATCTTTGATTTCCACGCAGTTGCCTAAACTGTAAACATAGTAAATATTGCACTGAAGCCTGATTTGAGGAGAAAATCGTGAATTGCAATATCTACCAGAAACATTGCAATAAGATCTTTCCCTAAAGTCGTCCAGCTCTAGTCGACCATAACTTGGGTCTGCTTGAAACAAGAAGGTTTTGGTTTACATCCAAATAAACCAGGTCACACAGGGTAGGAAATACCTCTAAACCAAGCATGAAGCAAACAATGGAAGCAAGTAACTTGTGGCCTGAATTTGACCAAATAAGCAGCAAACAGTTGACAAGCTAACATAAAGTCCACTGACAATATCAAGCAGAGCTAATGTCTTTAAGGCAGTGAAGAATAAAGTTTTATATCACAGGTCAGTATGAAACTGTTGACTGATGAAGCCTCAATAAAGCTTTATCTTATCTTATGGCTAACTGCCTCTCACTTAACAACACAATTCTTTAATGCCAGGTTGTGCATCTCCAGGTCATAGTGCAACAACAGGCCTGATGGCAGTAACGACAGTAGCTCGAACAAGTGACAGGTGGTTTACATGTTTGACAGACTTTGGTCTGAAGTGCAGAGTGATAGAAAGCCAGACCAAGTGAAAGCTTCATCCTTTACACATACCGAGTCCACAGAGCCTTATGAATGCAACCTCACACTCTTGATTTTTGAAAGTTAAAGATGCTATGAGAAGTTTCTAAGTAATTACCAAAAAGTCTCACTTTTAGATATATGCCTGATCGAAATACACACTTTAAGATGAGTTTTATAGCATCAAAATAGGTTATCTATAAATGCAATTCCTTAGCCTTGCAGTCGGGTCGGACAGGGCTGGACTGACCTGGATACTCAACTTTGGGAACAAGACAATTAAAACTAGAGCAAATTTATATCATTCGGACACGTCTTAGAGGACCGGGCTGTAAATAGCGATATATAGCCGGCTGCAAAACTACGATACTGTTTTCCAAAAATTGTCAAGTCTTTTGGTGCGTTCCAGTTGTAGTCAGAAGTAGGAATTTCCAAGTTTTGAGGAGGAAACTGCAACTGGAATGTCCCCCGAAGCCGGAATTTCCTACTGGGAACTTGGTGAAACCCACGAGTTGACAATCGAAGATGGATGGCCCCAGTATGAACAGTTATTTAGCTCCTGTAATAATCAATTTATTTGCACTTCTGACTGGTGTGTGTCGTTCTAGATCAGCTGTATACATAGTATTGTTAGACTTATATTAACAAAAATGCTGCCATAGTGATAATCACATTCTTCATGCGGTATTTGTGAACAACAACGCAGGGCGTGCTAACAACAGCTAACAATAGCCTGGTCGATCGGCACGTTTTTTTTCCGATTTTAACTGGAACGCTGATAACTCTAAGATGATGTCACTTCCAGTTCCGAGGTCACTGGAACGCAGCATTACAACAGTCGCCACGCGTGCTCATGGGTAGCAGAACCTTTATGCCGCCTGAACTAGATTCTCCTCATAGCACCTTTAAAAAACAGAAAAACCTGATCCTGTTCCATTTCCTTCCCTGATCCTACTCCCCACTCAACATCCTCCAGCTGTCACATCTGTGGCACTAAAGTGGCTACAATGAAATGACTAAAGAAAGGCTCTGTGTTCCTGTAATGGATGCTCCTGAATATTCTACAAATAAATAGACCTGGCTGTGAAAGCACAACGCAGAAAATATGCTCTTCAATCAACTTCGACTTGAACGTTTCTTGGCTCTGAATTGGTCCAATTTTCACTTGCACTTTATCCACGCTGACAGCAGAATCCTGAGAGACTGGAGCAGCTCCCTTCAGCCCTTCAGGACCCACAGAGTCCCAGTCCCTCTCTTTAAACTCTGTCCCCTCTCTCTGCTCGGTACAGACACAGCAGCAGAGGTAATTCCACGGTGCTGCAGACCAGAGAGTCAGCTGCAGAGCTGCTTGGCATGGACCTCCAGTTTTCTCCGGCTGCTCCACCCAGCAGCCTCGAGCAGACCGACCGAGAGGAAATACCAGCGTGTGCTGCTAAAACAATGTGGTTTTAATCTGAGAGAAGAGCGGCCCTTTAAATCTGACCCTCAGTTTCTCTCTGTTCCACTGATTTAGACAGAAAAAGGACGGTCCTAAGGTTTAGTCAGCAGGAGTTTTTTCAGAAAACTCAACTCAGTCTTTTTCTGTCCTCTAGTCTTTTTAACTTCTAAACACCTATCACCTCTTCTTTTCAACTCCAGGATTTTTCTCATTTTTGCAACTGCTGTCACCAATGAGTTCCTACGAGAGGGGATAGAAGTGCATATTATTCTGCTGAAAGTAGAAGAAGAGAAAGTCTTATAAAAAAAGGGAGACTAGGAAAAGCATCTCCACTATAGTAAAAGAAAAATCCAACCTAGACATCATGAGCTGCATATTCTCATAGTTTGTTTTTGTCTTGTTTGCGTTAATGTATCATCCACCTTATCTATACCATTTCTCCCTTTTGGGGTTACAGGGGTTGGAGTCTATCCCAGCTGTCATTGGGCGAGAGGCGGGGTACACCCTGACCTGACAGCTGATCGCAGGGCCAACTCTCACACTCTTATCCAACAGTAATTCAGAGTCACCGATCAACTAAATGCTCATGTCTGTTAGTCTGTGGGAACGAGGCCAAAGTGCCTGAAAAGAATCCATGCATACGCAGGAACAACATGCAAACTCCACACTGAAAGGTCCCGGGTATCAAACCAGTGAACCTTCTTGCTGTGAGGCACATGCACTACTTGGTGCCACAGTACCACCCATCAATGTATCAGGCTATCATCATAAAACATTATGGACTACACCAGTGCTCCAACTTCATAGATGAGGACAATAACCTTTTGGGCACATACTACAAGATAAGCTACCTGATTTTTGGTCCAATTCTCCCCTTCAAATCAGAGTAAGCTAAGACTTAGTTATCTGACGGTTCTGAGAATTGTGTTTCCAGATTTCCCTGTGGCGTGAGGTAAGTCAAGAATGACTATATCAACTCAGATCATCTAAAAAGAAAACTTAGAATGCCCTGATCCGTAATCAGAAATATCAAACATGTTCAATATTCATGAAATTGAACGAAAGCCAAGCAGGGATCAAGCTGGCTAAAGACAAACAGCACAGAGAGCACAGCAATCAAAAAGCATGAAGTCAGAAGAATGTCAGGAGTGGAGGAGCAACTTGTTGAATGAGACAACAACATAAATGTTAAAGCAACATGTCCTTTAAGACAGAGGTCCCAAATCAGGGTTCAGGGCCTCATTTCAATAAACAGGAGCTGTGGAGACAATCATTAACCTTTTTGGAATAACAGAGACTGAAGGGTGTTTTATTTCAAGAATAACTATTCTTGGACATCCACCTGTTCAGCTTCTCTCTTTCTCTGTCACTGCTGAGACAAACAAAAAAGTATTACCTGAGATAAAGTCAGTGCTATACCTTGTGCTTATGCACCACTCAATTTGTGCTCTGAATGTAGATGTTGAGGCAGTACCTCTGCACTCTTGACGGTGTAGCAGTTTGATCAATAACCGTGTCAACTGGTGACTTTTAGCTTACAGCGTCCATGGACGTCACTGATGATCAGCTGGTAAAAACAGAGTGGGTCCTCCTGATATTTCTTTATTGAGGTTTAGAAACCTGTGTTAATTTTGGCTGCACCTTCTAATCAAATTTTAGTTATAATCTGTTATAGGGCTGAACAATTTATCGTTTTCAGATCGAAATCGCAATTTTAGACAATGCAATTTTGTGATCGCCAAAGCAGCAATTTTTTGCAGCGCTCCTGACTGACTCAGGATCTGTTGTGTCAAGTATTATACACATACTGTTTTACAAATTTGTAGACAATCTATATGTTAAAAGTGCTGGTAAGCAGGTCAACAAAACAAAGCCTCTGTTTAGGAGTAGAAGTTAATGAAAACAGATTATTTATCATCACTATTGAAGGTGAATAATGTGTGAAGTGTTTTTCATCATCAAGTGTTTTTCATCATTTATTTCCTTACTGTTGTCTTTACTGCAAACAAAGTGAATTTTGCACTGAAGTTTGATTTGAAAAAAAATTGTGAATTGCAATATCTGCCAGAAAAATCGAAATTAGATCTTTTCCTAAAATCGTTCAGCCCTAGTCTGTTACCTAAAATATCTTTTAGTTTTGGTGAGAATTTAGTCATCTAACTTACATTTAAGTCTAGTTTTAGTTGATGAAATTTCACAACATTTCAGTTGACCAAATCTGTTGTAAACTTACTTGACTAAAATATGAGGTGTAAAGGGTATGGCATTTTTATGTTTCCTTGAATCTCTGAAGTCATGTTTTATAGTTGGATAACATGAAACCTCTAATAACCCTAAAATGAATACTAGTTAAGTTTGAAAGTACAAATGAACAGAAACAAATTTTAGCTTATCCCACCACCACCAAGCTAAGGCAGCTGTGACTGGATGTCCCTCTTAGCTCCTCAAACCTTTTCACACAACCAAAGTAGCTGTGATTGGATATATTCCTAACTTGTTCCTACTCTCTACATGACCAAATTAGGTCTGATTGGATTAAGTCTCTGTCAAACATATTCACCTAGTTTTTGTTGACATATGGTTTTGTTTTTATTAGTTACTGTCTAGTTTTTGTCAGCGGAAAAAAGGTTGTTGACGAAAATAATTAGTCCATAAAGTTAACACTAGAAACACGTCTGAGGCTCCTTGATGACCTCCACAGGTCAAAGAGAGTCATAGAGATATCTATGGGCAAAAGAAAACAAAAGATCTTTTTCATACAAGGTTATCCAAAAAAAGAAGTGCAAACTAAGTAGTTTGATATAACAGAATATTATATAGAAATGAATCATAGTCTCATACATATACAGAATATTCTCATAGAAAAGATGCGTAGAGACAGATACAAAGAAAATCTGACCAAACTGATGCTTTTCCGTACACATCTAACTAAACATGGCTGAATCCTCCTTGTTTCCTACTCCATCTGTACTGTGTACTGCAGCCCTGTTCAATTAGCAGCCCACGGACCACATGTGGCCCAAAAGCAACCCTCAAGTGGCCCGAAATTAAAGTAACTGGGACTGGGAGAAAAACAGAAAAAAACTTTTACAAACACTGACAAGGTCTTACAAAAATTCCAACATTATTACAGACATTGACTCCAACACATTTAGATAGGTTGCTGTTGAGCAAGTTACTTTTAATGCACTTTCAAATGTGACCAAAAGATGGTGTTTTTAATCTGCACTTTTTTATGCTCATACACACCTTAATATCTGCTTGTATTTACCTGTTGAAGTTATCTGATGTAATGTAAAATTTAAAGAAACAGTACTTCAGCAGAAGTTTAGTATAAGTGCTGCTCTTTATTGAGTTTTGCCCTTTTGGATGTGGCAATAAATTAATAAAGATCCAGTGTGTTTGTTATCTATTTGTGTTTCTTTTAAGTGGTTAACTTTGCTCACTGCCTGCCAAACATGTCCAGCCCCGCTCATGTTCAAAGTCTGAAAATCTGGCCCGACTGAATTTCTAACTGAACAGCCCTGTACAGAATAGAAACCACAAAGCCTAAATACAAATCCTTGTAAAAGAAAAGTGAACAAACACAACTACACAGGCAAAACAGATGTCTTTCTGTCAGTTTGCCTGTTCAAGGTCACTACAGGGCCGGCAAAGACGTTACACTAACCTTCACCAGACTGTCAAAAAAATGTGGTCTTGAGAATCAAATATTTTTCTTTTCCACTGCTGACCACAGAGTAATAAGAGAGGACGATGGCAGAGCTCTGTCATTTTACAGCTCAAGGAGAGGCTGCCTTGTTCTTTAAAAAACTTTTCTCTTCCATAAACAAAAATCCTAAAGACACGGTGAGAAAAAAGTGAAATAAACTTAAACTCCCACACATACTTCTCCCTGTAAACGTACCCCACTTTATCCTGAGGCCTTTTTAAAGGAAAAACACTCCATTCCCCGCAGCTCAGGGAAAACTTAAAGCTGAAAAGTGAAATCTGAGGGCGCCTGGGCTAGAACAGCCTGATGTGACCGCAGGAACTGGGTGTGAAACAGCAGCTTTGGTTTTCTCTGAATGACTGAGAGCAATCCAGCAGGGTGAGCACATGGTGAGTGGGATAAAATAACAAAATCTAGTTCAATAGCAGTCCTGCAGTGGAAGCCTTGAAATGAAAAGTGATATTTTTTTTTCCTGGAGCAGAAAAGCTGCAAAGGCTCCATCAAGGCCGAACAATTTTTTAGGCCTCTGTGGAAATGATGACGGAAAAGGGCCAAAAGGAATACTTTGGTTTCTGGAATAGGGATGGGGACTTGTACGGTTTTATTGACACATTCTACTAATCGACCAAATCCTTTAATGATTCTTTTATTGATTTCTGCAATTTTTTGTGTGGAAATAATTCGTCTGACATTAGTGTTTAGAAGCAACAATGTCAGACACATGGCACTCCTGATATTCAATTCTGTGCTGCACAAACAATGCTCCTGCAACTTGCTGTTGTCTCCACTTTCTGAAAAGTGTGCCGTAAGCATCTTTTGTCAAAAATGCAAACATAATTTTGACCCTCTCTACTTGGGCTGAATGATTTATTGTTATCGTATCTATTAGAGGTGCATCGAACATTCGGTGGCCAAATATTTTCGGCCGAATAGTGCAAAAAAAGCCATATTCTGCCTTCGGTGGAGTGAGCTAATAACAAGGCCGAATAGTACCCCCCCTCAGTAAGGGTCAGACACTCTCTTATCCATCCTGCCGAAAACAACACAGTCACACGGGGTTAAACTCTTGACGAAGCTCCGCTGCACTCGGCCGTATAGCTTGGATGAAAAGCCGACGGCTGAGTCCGCAAATAAGTGGAGAACGAGAGACTAAACTATAATTTACGGAACACAAAGCCTGGAATTTGAATTTAAGTTTGCCATCAGCGGTGTAGAACCAAAACTACTTCCACACAGCTCTCCTCAGAACAGTCAGAGCTGTTTATGTCTCCACTCGGAGCGGAAACTCTTCGGCTCGAGAGAGCACCGGATGTGACTGACGGTCAAACTGCGCTCACAGCGCTCTCTGTTGGACAGAACGGTCCACTGCTCCAGGCCTGATGTGTCGCCACACTCAATATTTTACATTCAAATATTTATTTACAATTCCATTACGGATATTTATTCCCATATTTGATCGGTTATTCAAATATTGAATATAAAGTGACGGCTTTAAAGCAGTATTGTTGGTATTATTGGTCTATTGGTATATATCCATCAATGTACATTAATATTTTTTAATGCATGTTTTGTTTTGTTTGAAGGCTTAATATGAATGAAAAACTTTGTTGGGCTTCTTTTGAAAAGCAAAGGCTACTGGAATATTAAAAAATGTCATAACATTTAATAAACAATTACTTTCTTTTAAAAACATGTCTAAAAATGTTCTCTAAACTATTAATGCACTATCAAAAAATATAGTGAACTACTTTGCCGCCACATTGGATATTCGGTTTGGTATTAGCTATTCGGCCCAGCATTTATTTATTATTCGGCTTCGGCTTCGGCCACAAATTTTCATTTCGGTGCATCTCTCGTATCTATATATCGAGATATGAACATTCATGATATTCATATTGAAAAAGCAACAATATACATTTCTTATTAAAGAAACCTGCAATTTTTACATTCTTTTGTATGATGATGTTTTTTTTCTGAAAAATGCTTGGTTTTAACCAAACCCATAGTCATATCGTATTGTATCGTATTGATATCGAGATGTCTGGCATGCACATCTATATATGAAATTTTGTCCATATTGTCAGCCCTACTGTCTACCCTGTCTATGGGTATATGTCAAATTCATGTTTAAAGGTGTAAACAAATTCAAAAGTAAATTCTCAATTTAGAAATTAGTAGATTGAGCCACTGCTGTGTTGTGTTGTGAATGAATAGATGAATAGATAGATGTATGGATGGACAGATAGGTACTTTTATAATCCTGTGGAAACTGACAAAAAAACCTTAATTGTACTTAGAAAGAAACTGCATGAGACTTGTTTATGATTTTTTTTCAACTTTTTCCCTTTCATATTTTGTGATTTAATATCTTTTGTAAGCTTAGTATGATCTGCGTTTTTAAAGCAACTGAAAGCATTTTTTAGTCGAATCAAAGCAGAAAATGATGAATATAGAGCATTATTTCTCCTGTGGATTAATTTTCTTTTGCTGTTTATTTGGAAGCAGATGAAAACAAGCTTTCTGCTTCTTGTTGCCAAAGCCGGTGATGCTTGGGATGAATCTTTTTCTTCTTACACGTGTAATTAAGCTCTTGATGGCTTGCCAAACACACATCTGGAGCACATCAGGGTAAAAACTTCATATCATTAAACATCATTTAAATGCTTGAAGAGTTACGGCATTCGTAAGTACAAAGAAAAACTCCACGTGTCTCTTCTTTCCTTTAATTTAACAAACAAAACAAGATGACATCCTGCACCCCTGGATTCCTGCATGATGCCTGCACACTCATACAGCCACACACAGTCACACAGCTGGTGTTTAACCACCTCTGGTGACCTCAGTGGTTCCAACTGTACAGATTGAGTTTCCACAGCATCTGTCTCAGCCACATGTGTGTGTCTAACATGGCTAATATGTCTAATCCTTCGACCCACAGACTAACACACACTGACACACACTCGTAGGCCGTGGGTGGTTGTATTTGTGGTGGTGGGAGGGTATCAACAAACCAAATCCCTGTTTGACCTGCTAACGGAGCAGCTGTACAGCCTTTTCGCACTAATTATTTGCACTATCACATGAATGATGGATAAGCCCGTCGAAGAAATGAACAACTCAAGTCCAGCCTACAGTGAGGCCACATTTTAACGCAAATGTCCTGTGAAGACTGAGTCAACTTCATTTCTGTGTTCAAAAAGTTGTGTGGTCATTTTGATATAAATAACAACTCTCCTGTTTAAATTGACTTTCACAATTTCATCACATGTAGGGTGGCCATATTCTAAAAATCCAAAAAGAGCACCCTCAGCATGTGTTGCATCATGACACATGCAGCATGCATGCTCAATATCTTGACAGGTAGGTACATTTGAATAGTACTAATGGTTCAGTGCAGTACACCACTGTAAATATTAACTCTTTTAAAACTATGAATATAAATGACTGTCTGGCATCTTTAGCATTTTGTCAATAAATGTGTCATAAAATGCCTTTGTATAACATATTTTGCACCTTTTTCAGGTAAAAATAAAACATTCTAGCAAGTATTTGTCATTATTAAGTTGTGTTAAGTGTGTAAGTACAAGAGTAAAAAAAAAATTGTCAACAGGTGCCTCTTGATAAATAACTCTAAATGAATATGGACAACACTTTTGAGAAGACGAAACAGAAACTCAGCTTAATTTATATTATTATATGTTATTTTTTTATCATTATGTACCATTATTTATGTTATTGTATTATTTAAATATTTATGAAATCCATAAAACATGAACTGTGATAAAAAAAAAAGGACGATGACGAAAAGATTAACTAGGCGAAAACGCATCAAAACTTAGTTTAAGACACACTTTGTTGCACTGACAGGTCACAACAGCTTTTTTCTTTTTTTCCCTGGTGTTTAAATACTTTTCTCCTCTCTGTTTGTCCCCTCTGCTCTCCCTGTCATCGATGTATTCAAATTTTCAGTATAAATATTGTTAATTGATAAACTGTTTATACCTACACCTCATTCGGAGTCTCATTTCATAATTTTTACTTATATTTCTTCATAAGGATAGTTAATTTTCAGGCTCTTTTCATTTATTTTACTTTATTTTTACTTGATTTTAGTTGAATTAATGTTCCTATATGTTTTAATGTCTTCATCTGATATTTTTGACTGCTATGCTGCTAAGAGTAATTGAAACAACCGAATTTTCCCTTGGGAATTAATAAAGTATTTCTGATTCTGATTCTGAAAATAAGGCAAAAGAACGGCAAAAACACTCCAGAATGGTACTAGTGTCATTATTTACAGTATTTTTACAATATTTACACAGAATATACTGATAAACCATCGATAAATGATTCACATGCTCGTCTCTGAATTCTCTCTCTGCTCTCCGACTCAGTCAGCTCACTTCCCATACCCCCCCTCAGGTAATCTAGCCTTCACTGTAATGTACTGTATATCAGTGAAAGTGCTGCTTCTCAGCTTTCAGAATCCATTGGAATTAATTGGATAGCGCTGATATTCAAGGAGTTACAGTTGTTTGAATCTTGATTGTCTTTTCCGTCGCTGGCATCTGTAGAATAAGCTGAGAAAAACCTGGTAATTTTAGGGAATTTTATAAAATCCTCCCGCACATAATTTAACCACCTGAAAAGGAGGACATGTCTGGGCAAAAGTAGACATATGGTCACCCTAATGTTATAAAAAAAATGCATTTTAGTGACTGAAAATTCCAATCAGGGACAGTTGAGGGGGGTGTTCGACTTCACACATAGTTTCAGTCTTTGAATCATTGACAAAACAAACTGTGAGCCAGAATAAATGTAAAAACATCCCAGGGTGAGTTTATAACAGGTTTCACTTCACTTAGGCAAGACTAAACTGGGAATCTGTGTCCAGCAGTGGAAGTGTGAACAACAGGTGATATCTATAGCCCTTTTCACACATGCAACCCCGATGTCATCAGGAGATAACACATGGATTGCAACCTGACAGGTAAATAAAGTTAAACAAAAAAAAAGACAGCAGGAATGGGAGTACAACAAAGGGAGGGGGGTTTGAGGTCATTCTTGTTGCACATAGAAAGCCTCTATAAGCTCTTGTGTTGGTACAGGAGAGCAGAAGCTACAGTTACCTATAACACCATTCCTGAGTGGATTTGAGTCCAGTCTGTGAAAACCCTGTAAATGAACCCATTTGGCTTTTTCTACATATTTTTCTGTTGACAGACACACAGTCAATCTGTCTCCACCTCTGTGCTCATTTACATTTAGATGAGTCCATTAAGATCCATAAACCACCAAACTCCACTCCTCCCTCCACGGCCTTCTCCTCCTCCTGCAGGATTTCCACAATTTCCCATTAGAGTCATCTTTTAAAAAACTTGATAGAAAAATAAGCAGAGTCTTATGATTGAGAGGGCCGGTGTAATGAGGTAAATAATCATTATGAAGAATGATTTGCTTATCTCTCCTCCTCTGCAGCTCTCCAGTTTCTCCTCAGTCTTCTCATTCACTTCAGTCACCAGCAGCTGATTCTAAAAATACTACAGCTGGAATCTAACCTCCAATAGAGTCGTGATAGTTTTATATGGAATAGACATTGAATTAGAGAGTGAAGCTCTGATAAAGATTGGGTATAGGAAATCAGTTTTCAAAGACTTAGTGGTCATAAATTTTTTTTTTTTAATAACCTTTTTTGTTTCTCATTGGGGTGCAGTTGTGCATGTGGAAACACTTTGCTGCTAATAACAAAAGAAGGAAGCACGGGCATCAGGTAAAACTACTTCAGTTTTACAAGCTAAAAGCATGCAATGCTGTTAAACTAGCATCTCTTAAACACACAGTATATGTCAGAAAGGAGAGATTGATCATATTTTCATTTAAGTGGGTCACTAGATGTTTAATATTAGCATACATATTTTAGTTTAACAGTTATATTTCCCCCAACTTTTCTTTGTTTTTTTTAAATGTTTTTTTATGTATTATTCAATTACACATTTATTTATAAATAAAAACAATAAAATCAATAAAATAAAATAAAAGTAGAAGTGTCAACATGCTACTGGGTATTAAAAGCAATCCTAAATAATTACTTCATATAGATTATTATTTTAAAATAGGTTTAATAAATTTGAAGACAGATATATTCCTAGTTTTATAGATGTAACAGGCTTGAATGGCAACCACTGCCATGATGGACACTGTTTGTTTATGGCTGCCATGGGAACATGAGTAGGGTGAAATGCTAACATATGGGCCCAGGTGCATTGTGGAAGTGGGCCAGGTGCCTTGCACATAATCGGCACACAGAGGAGCCAAATGTGCTTCCATACGGCACTCTTCACTTAATTTAGTGTCGTTGTTGCACACTTGGAGTTGCTTGCCTGTCATCCATTTCCTCAAGGTTTCTCCTTCTGTTTCCAGCAGACTAGATGCAGCTGTCCTTGAGGTCAAGAGAGCATTAGCTAAACAGGTCGTACTGGGAGCGCCCTTTGCTGGATTAGGTGGTTACCTGCTTCAGGCACTCTAATTTGCTGTTAAGCTGTTTATTTTATATTTTGATATCCATTTGCATTTCTTTGCCCTCAACTACTGTAAAACCCTCGTGCAAAGCAGCTAGCTTACTCCTCATCCACAACAAATCCTTAGCCAACCAGTGAGGGCTCAGGGGAGTTAAATAGTGAAATGATCTAGTGGAAATACCTTGTTTCTATGGTTTATTGTTCTTTTAAATTCTGTAAAATACCACTTTTTCAGCTGATTAATAATAATAGTAACACAAATACTTATAGCTGTGTTGTTGCAGATAAAAAATACTCTGCTTGATTTCTGTGGGAATCAGTGATTGATCAGTTCTGTCTGCCATTTAAAAAGATCTTTAAAAGAGGCTTAGGGCCATCTTTGAACAGGAGAGATTCATTCAAATGAGATTTCATAAAGTGAAGGTAGTTACAACTGTGCATCTGAACTCCAACGATTGTTCTCCATGCAAGACTTTACGTAAATCACCAGCATCTGAGAAACAAAACAGCCTCTGAAAACTGCCTCCCTCAGTATGAGTGCGATCAATTTTCACCTCAAGCTGCTCTTTATTTCAAAAGAAAAGGAGACAGAGGGAGGATCCCGCTCGATATTTGGCAGATATCAAGAGGAAATAGAAAAGTGCTGTAAACATGAGCTACAAAGACAGGCTTCCTCATTGGCAGGAAACAAAAGCTGACTCTGTGGAGGAAGGAAGGTGTAAACTCTGAAGGAGACCCCAGACATGAAGGCTGAGAGCCTGAGGCAGAAAGAAGAGGAACAGAGTGGACGCTGGAGGATTCACCCAGAACAAACTGGATGAGAAGTAGTACTGAACATCATCCGAGTTTTTTTTTTTTTCACAACACTGGAGCTAAATTTATACTTTTGAATCCCTGATGTTGAATCAATACATTTAAGAGAAGAAAGTAAATAAAGTTTTCACATCACTGTGGTAAACGCTCCATTACAATTAAGACGACAGTGTTTGTCTGTTGTAACTGTCAAGGAATAAATCCAAAGGAAACTAACAAATAACACAGTGCAGATTAAACTGAAAACAGCTTTATTAGAAACACAAAAAAGGATCAAAGACCAGAAAATCAAAAACAAGTCTGAATCAAAAACTCCCAAAAATATAAAAACAAAGTCACAACAAAAAACAAACAAAAACAAAACCATCTTAAAGTCTGGAGTAGGGATGTAGCGGTATGAAAATTTCAAATCACGGTTATTGTGACCAAAATTATCACGGTTATCATTATTATCGTGGTGTTGTTGCAGTGAGCTCAAAATGTTCAAAAAGTACTTTAACACAGTCTTGAAATCATTTAGCCCCTAATATTATAATTTTAACAGTTCTTTTGTCTTTTTTGTCAATAATTTTGTCAGGAAATGTCCTATAAGTAAATTTGTTTAAACTTTTTTTCATCAGAAATAAAAGTAAACAATTCTGGCAAGTATTGGCCATTATTATTTTATAAATAATTAAACTGTGTGTAATTTGCCTACTAGAGTAGAAAAAACAGATGTGTACTTTAAACAGGTTTCTCCTCATAAACAATCGTAAATGAACATGTTCAAAGTTTTGAGTTGGCCAAAAGTAAGCACACAGAGCAATAAAGCAATAAAGAGCAGCATCACCAGGAGTTATTGACACAGTGTGGTGATCAAACATGGTATAACGATAACTTTTATAGGACCCGGTAATGATTACCGTGGGAAATTTTACTGCGGTTTACCATTTTACCGGTAACCGTTACATCCCTAGTCTGGAGATAACATGAGGAATCACAGGAGACATGGTGAGGGGGAAGAGGAATGACTCAACTAAGGGAACAGGGAAGACAGAGGCTGCGGTCGAATAGTCTTTTTTGCTTAGGAAGGTTCAGAATGGAGTGAAATGAACCGGAAGTAGTTTGTTATTAGAGCTGTTCGAATAGTTTAAATGCATAGGAAAGGTAGCTCAGTGCTTCCTTTTTCAGCTCCTTTAGCATAGGATACACCGGACCACCCTTTACAAAAGGAGAGGAGATAATTCTGTCCCACAATTCTCTGCGGCATAAACAAATCACACGGACCATGTGAGTTACCTCTGCTGTTCGATCCTTTCAAAAGTTTACCAAAACCTGCCTTAACTTTTCCAGCAGTCTGATTCTTTGAAGAGAGCAGGATATGAGACATTTGATGATGATTATGTTTTAAACATGTACCAATAATTATAATTTGTACACTATTAGGTTGTGGTCTTAATAATTTATACCTTTTTTTTGATTCAGTTACCATTTACATAATGCACTGATTGGTGTTCATGTTGATAATGAGAGGACAGACTTATTTAAATCCTCACTTCCAACATCGGTTATGCAGATGTAATTTTACCAGGTTATTATGTTGAATGTTGTCTGAAAGGAACAACATTGTCATGATATATGATGCGTCTTTTGCAGTCCATCTTCGGAAAATTGTAGTTTCAACATAGCAGTACCATCCGCCGTCACATGATGACATAGCGTAGTGAAGGTGTAGTCGGATTCTCTCTACACAGCAGTTTTCCTTTCCTAAGTCCTTCTGAATTCTCCTTTCTCCTTTCCTTAACCTCATGATGTTTTCCACCAGGGTTAAGGAAAAGTAGATAGGAAAGGGCTCAGGAGGTGACTATTTGACCACAGCCTGAGGCTAAATACACCGGGGGAACAATCAAGCACAGGTGAAACAACCACACAGGTGGAGGGAATCATCATCAGGGAGACACAGGAGGGAGGGCAGGAAAACACCATGATGAACGCAGGGATTTCAAAATAAAACAGGAAACAAGAGAGACCAGAGAAATGGGACACAAAACTACTTAAGTAGAATAAAAGCAGGGACATGACAGTAAAACAGGGAACACCAGGAGGTCTAAAATGGGAACAAGGCGTAAAATAACAGAACAAGTCAAATCCTGACAGTAACTCTAAAAAGCTGGTAACCAAAAGACAGATAACACCGTTAATGTTGAGCTGCTGAAGCAGACCAGGTAACAACAAAAAAAGGACACAGAGACGGAGCAGCAAAGCTTTTGCAAAAAAGTAGCGCAACAATTACCTGATAACTAATTACACTTATGATAGAGTAAGGCCCTGTTTACAAGGAGACACTCTCACCTAACACACAAAGGTTTTTCCTTTGCCTTTTTAAACTCGATCCAGATTCAGACGGAGACCCAAGAAATTAACAAAACCGTTGTTGTGTGCATGCCAGTCCAGAAGATGGCGGTGTAGGTTTACAGAGAAACAGCGATGCTACAACACACGTATGAAGAAAAAAAACTTTTCACAAACAACAATGACAAGCGGACGCATGAAGACGCAGGAGTTTCTTGTCTGGACAACAAATCTGTCTGGATAGTTTTGTCTGGTTAACAAACCGAGCACGGCAACCAGCACACGTTACTCGGTGGACGGCCAAAGCTGTTGTTGTTCCTGGGATGTGTGCGCAGCCTTCATGTGAAAGAGTACTGCACATGTAGTGCCGTCAGCGTTTAACCCTGAAATGCTCTGACTCTGGTTTACACAGAGCTGCATGGAGGAGCAGATTGAAAACTCTCCATCCTGGACCCTCATTTCAAAAGTTTGGAGATTTAAGCACTTCAGGTCCCATGTAAACAGGAGGCCAAAACACAATGAAAACTCGTCTGATTGGGCCGTATAGGGCCTCGTGTGAACAGCCCAGAATTCTGTTAGAAACTCAATTACTTTGTCAGGAGAGTATAGTAACTATAACTAATTTTTTTTTTTGTAATCTGCCCAGCACTGGTCATAAGTGTGTCAGTGAGTGCAGCAGTGCCGTCTGCTGCATGAAGGTGCAAACATAAGACACAGGCTCTGTGTCGTTCTTAGTCAAACCTTCTTTCCCTTTAATCAAAACAATATTCAACCCTTGAGGTCATCATAACTCTTCTTTATGGACATGATTCTGTCACTGGACATTAACATCAACACTACATCAAGTCAGCTTTAGAACTTAACTGCTCAGTAAAAGTCAATTGAACCATCTTGGTCAGATCTAAAATCAATGTCTCATATTTTCTGCTGCCTCACATGTGAGGGTGGAGGGGGGAGAGAGGGGAGGGGGCTCCGATTTCATTACATTCTCTACATGAGCAAAATGCCTGAGAGGCTCCTCCATGCTCCCTGCTGAGCGTGTGTGAGCATACTTTTACAAGTATACACTCCATCACACTGTCTCTCTCTAATCCTCCTCCTCTTTCTCTCTTACAGAAAAAAGACGGTATCTGTCAAAACTTTGAGTTTCTAAAATGGATTTATCCCACAGGGTCGCTCAGGGCTGTTCCCATGAGCCTCTGCTGCATGACGGGATGGGGTGAAAAAGATAAAACCAAACAGATATTTACTGTATTTATTTTTCTACAATTGAGAACCTTCTACCAACTCGACTCATGTAACATTCATGCCAATAAACAGTAATAGATCCAATCTGAGTAAAGGGGAGGCACACACGCACGAGGATTCACACGCCATGACTCCCCGGCAGCTGCTCCATTTCATGCTCAGACAATAATCAGGCCGATCGATGGAGACAAGAGCAGGAGAAATAAAGCAGAGAGTGGAGAGCATCAGTCATGATTCTTGAAGCGTTTACTACAGCAACATGTTCCTGTCAAACCCAGATGCATACTGATGAGCCGCAGCTACATGAAATGTTTCCATTTGAGCAGAGACAGCTTTTTTCAAATGCACGACGCTGCAGAACACAGAGCTTTCTGCACACTCATGCTTGGGTCTCAACAGGTGGGAATCTATCTCTACGTCATGGCTCATATTGAAATAGCACTGCTGCACCACAGGGACAACAATAAGGTGTTTTTCACATCTACAGCAAAGTATTCGCCTGTTTTTACTTTGGATCGTTCTCCGTGTTCATTTTGTTGACTAGTGATTTTCATCACAGTTTTATTCACCTGATGAAATTCTTGTGCAAAGTTGGAAGATAATCCTTAATGCATTCTCGATCTTGCACTGAACAATGAGCTCCATAATCTAATCTGTTCATTTCGTAGATGACATTTGAAGAAAATCTCCAATAACAGATTTAATTAACTCAAACATCTTTGGTTCCAGGTTTAAAAAACAATGCTGATCTTGAGCTCTTGAATCATGTGGGTGGTGTTGCACGTCCTCCTGCTTTAACTCTTTGACTGGCATTGTAACCATGCGGTTGACTTTTTGCCACCTTACCACTAGGGCTGTGATGATCCATCAATCTGGATCGAAACATTGATGGAAACTCAAAACATTGATCAACATCGTCATCTTTAATATACGCCTTTATTTTGAAATCCCGACCAGACATGCATGCTACAGTTTCCGCCCAACCGCGTGTCGATCTGTAGTTTCCGAGGCTCTCAAGTCTCACGCATTCAGCACATGAGACACACATTTGAACCTTTGCTTGATGCTTTGAAATGTACTGTTTAGCGCCCACCGAGTAACAGTGCTGTATGCGAACGTGTAGCAAGACGCTGTTAGCATCACAGAGCTAAACGGGAGCCAGACATATCAGCCAATCAGAAAATAGCTCTGCTGTATCCAGGTAAGATACGGTTGATCAGACAGCAGAGGATGCATGCTGCACACACGACAGGAGTGCATTATCACACGAGTGTAGTGAGTTATCTCATCATTTGATTTTGTAGCGCACTGATTAAAGAAATTGCATGTAGTACGAGAATAAAACAGCGAGAGCTTAGTGTCATTCCTCCTCCACATCGACCATTAAACAGTGAACAAAGTCTGATCCCACTGACATACAAACTGTGCTTACCAGGCATCACAGTAAAACAAAACCATCAATAGTGAGTTTGTAAAGTAAATAGTTATATTTTGAACATGAGAAATGTTTTTATTTAATTAAAATCAGAACTCAACATTTTTAGTTTGATAGAGCATGGTCAAATGTTGGAGGTCAGTAATAATAACATTTGTGGATGATGATGTTGCATCATTACTTGATATAATATACAAACATTACAATGTAGCAATAAGACTCATGAGGTAATTGTTGGGGCAAAAAAGCACCTTACCTGAATGAAACCAATTTTAATTAAAAAAATGATCAAACAAATGGGTCATACAAATGGTTATAATCCTCTATAAACTATCATACCCAAAGGCTAGCACATCGTTTCACATTCAGTAATGAAACTATCAAAATTGCTTTTTATTTCTGTCTTGCTTCAGGTGAAATGTTGCTGATTGTGTTCAGTGAGTACATAATATCGTCTTAACTCGATCGAAGGTTCCTGAATCGTATCGAATCGAAACAGACTTTGTGATATCGCCAAATATCGTATCATTGTCCAAAGAATTGATATCGTATGAAAACTGGTGATTTACACCCCTACTTACCACTGTATTTAAAATTCTGTAAGCCTATTTTTTCTGTTTTTCTTTATTTATCTCTCTTAATAATGTCTGTAACACCAATCTGTATGCAGGGGGTGGCGCTGTTGTACATGAACATAATTGTTCGAAAACAATAAATTAGACGTGAATCATAGCTCTTCAGAAATTTAACAGTAAGAGTAAACATCCGAGTAAGAAAACATATTTTTACATATTTCCAGATCATCTAAAAATCATAACGTAGATGAAGGAAATAAAATTGATGATTCAAAAAATTATCTTTGACTCTTCAGAAAACTGGGTCAGCTGGTAAATATGAAACTTTCCCTCTCTGTGATGTTCTCATATGAAAATTTGTTGCAGAAATGAAAGAAATCAATTCATGCCCCAGATAACCCTTAAAGCTATGGTCTACGATTTGGAAGCTTTGTACATCTTAATAACACCGTTTATAAGGCTGTTATGGTCCTATGGTCCTATCTACACAGTATAAAGACCAAAAAGAACGAAAAAAATCCATTCAGTATATCCACTGCAAAGCTGCATACTAGCTGACCAATCAAACCTTGAAGGCAGTAAGGTTCAATTGGTCCATGAGTTGGTCCGTGAGTCCATCCAATCCCCTGTCTCCCTCACTACGCAGCGTCATGCCCATGGTCCCGCCTCCTCCCCTCTACCTCCGGTGAGCAGCTAGCAGCGTTAGCTACTGAACTATCATGGAGCCGGAAAAGCCTAGCGCCGTAACCGGGAAGACTCTTCCCTCTCCCGCGGGGCCCAACGGAGCTCTGCCCGCGGGTTGAGGCCTGTTAGCGGGATAACGGCTAACGAATCACCTTAGCCGGCCGTCAGCCCTTCAGCATTGGCCGTTTCGCCCCTGGTTGATCAGGTAACGGCTTTGTTTACTACAGTGGGAGATGTCTGCTGAATAACTCTGGTTAGTCTGTGCCTGTCCTGGCTAATGACTTGTAGCGGAGTGGGTTAGCCTGTTAGCCGCTAATCGTTAGCACTGTAAGCTGAGCTGTGGAGGACAGGCCGAGAAAGATAAATCCTCCCCCACAATCGGCTCCGCTCTGGCGGCGCCAGACCCGCATTGCTGCCGGTCCAATTGAAATGGCTACTGCTGTGTGTTACAAGGGGGATGTCTGTCGTGTTTGATACTTTCAGTTGAGCTGAGCTGTTTTTGATTGAGTTTGCTGCTGATATATTATGCTAGTCGCTCGTAGCTCTGCCGGAGGGGGCTTGTTGTTATATGAGGCGACACGAGCTGGTGGCGGGATCTTCGAACACGGAGGGGAGAGGTGAGGGAAGGGGGGGCAGGCTGCGGTTTCAAATCGTAGACCACAGCTTTAACAGGCAAGTCAACCAGCAGGTTGATCAACATACAGTATCTTGCTTGATTGGGTAATCTGAAAAACAAAACCTGAAATGTTGTTAAATGAAAAGGCAGGAAAACAATTTTAACAACAGATAACTTGCTGTAAAAATATTTCTTAGTTTGGAAGTATTAGGGTTAAAGTAATAAAGTGGCTGTTTACTCAGGGCTGTAAAACTCCAGATACAAACAGAAAGAATCCATTCAAGCTTTGGTTCAAGTCAAGCGTGCGTTTTTAACCCACATGTGTCACATATGTGTGAAAACAGGATGTATGAAAAATGTAAGAGAGGAACTGAGAGGCTGACCCGATCAGGACGCAGACATCCTGAGGAGACACACAAGCAAAAAACAAGTTTGGCTAAAATCATGTGAGCGGGTATTTTCTTCTGCTTCTGCTCTTAAATGTCTGATCGACCGTTATTACTGCCTGCAGGCACAGTAAACAGAGCTAATGTAAGCTCTCAAAAATGAGTCTGTTTTACATTATGACACAGTTGTTGGCGCTCTGTGTCCTCTCAGCATATCTGAAACTTGACCCGGGCCCGCCTCCGAGGATTATGGGAGAATAGAGTGAAGGTAAACCCGTGTTCAGCTCTGTCAGCAGCTCTGTGTTTGTCGCAGGACTCGAGGGGAGAGAAATGATCTGTGATAAAGGTACACAGAGAGGAGAGAAGCAGAGCAAACTGTCTGCTTTGTACATCTATAATCCCTGTCTAACATTACATCTATCCGTTACACTCCCACAGTCCCTGCAGCCCTTAAACACGGCAGCAGATGTGCTGGTTCGACCTGGAAGAAACCTGCAAAGACGATACCCTGCTCTGTGACAGCTGAAGAGATTATACAAGAAAAACAAGGTTAGCTCCACTCCATTTATCTTAGTCAAGGGTAAAACTCACAAACACACATTTGTGCTTCTTCACAGCAGAGAAGACAGAATGAACATTTCATATGTTTAAAAATCAGAGCATATGTGCGTTCGAAGTCAACAACAGGCCTGAAAACCTCCTCCAAACAGATCATCATTTTGGAAACACAAAACTAAACAAATCTCAACAAATGTTTTCTTTCCAACATGATCACTGCCAAGAAGCTGCTTCTCACATACTGGAAAAAGGAAGAACTCCTGCATGTAAAAATGTGGCCTGGCAAACTCACAAATACTCTCCATCTAAAGTAGATAAGATACACACTTCTAGGTAATATTGCATATTTCGAAAAGTTTGGTCACCTTTCAGTAACTGACTCTGAGGTCCTGTTAATCTATTTATTTTTAAGCCAGAACTATAAATTAACTTTTGGCTTGCATGGTTAGATGGGTGGGTGAATGGGTGGGAGAATGGTGGTCTTCTTCTTCCCTAATCGCTCTTATTCTACCATAATTAATTTAATAATTCATAATTTATTATAACCTTGTATTGATTGAGGAATTTACTTTATAGATTTTCATGCACTTGTCTGTTTATTATTATTATCTATTGTATCATTATTTAATTTATCAATTTTTTTGTTGTTTTAGTTTTCCAATGTTGTCAGTTCAGATGATGTTTACAATTATGGGCCGTATTGTTTACTGTCTATTATACTTTTCTTCTTTAAAAAAAGAAGCGCATATTGAAATTATTTGCACTTCCTCTATGTGAATGTACAGGGTGTCCATGAAGTCTCTTTTCAGTTGAAGAAATTTACTACAAAGGCAATCAATGAGATATCTTAACCAGGTTTGTTTTATTTTAATCAGTGTTAATTAAAGTTTTATTCACATGTTAATGGAAGGAAAGGCTTGTCTTACACGATTGATGTTTTCCTCAGATGTTCTTGGTCGCCCACTCCTCCCTTTATCCAACACTGTCCCTGTCTCTATAAATTTCTTGTGCCATGTATGAATCGAAGGATGCGATGGTGGATCTCTTCCACACTCAGTTCTGTAGTTTCGCTGAGTCTGCACATCCAATTTTGTCTCAATAAACCAGGATACACATTGTGCCTTCTCTTGGTGAGTAGCCATGTTATAGTGGTTCGTTTAACAGCTTTCCTTCCTTTAACAGAATATCCGAAACACAAAAATGTAATGTGAATAAAAACTTTATTAAACAGTGATTAAAATTAAGCAAATCTGGTTAAGATATCACATCAACTGCCTTTGAAATAACTTTTTTTAATTGTAAAGAGACTTTCTGGACACCCTGTATAATGCCAGAAACTGTTCTTATAAAAAAAGGACAGAAACAACAAGTGCTTTCACTATAAGCTACATTTGAACTTATGCACAGCTGCTGCAGTCCATAGCAGGCTTTTATTTTGAAATCCAAAGGAAATCTTACACAGTCTAACCCCCAAATTCCACTGCACGCTAAAGCACCTCGCAGCGCCTCACAGCGCCACGCAGCGCCATGCAGCGGTCTTGCTCCAACAGGCAAGCCCCACTGAAAGCGGCGCGCCCAGAAGCACCGCGGTGTGCAGCCCCATAGTTTTGGTGTAATGACAAACAATTGAGGAAAATTACGTGCAAGAGTCCGTACATTGTTTTTTATTTTGAAACCTTCAGTTTCTCCACACGGTAACTTCCTGTCCGGTGCTTTCTTAACGACAGTGAATTTACGAGGTTTGGAAGTGGCTGCACAGAAAATAGACCTGAAGCGTATCTCTCGCGCCTTGGCCCGCATGCCAGTGCTGATGCGCCACAGCGTGTGCTGTGGAATTTGCCCAATAGACTACAATGGGAGCAAAGTGCTTCGCAGTATGCTTCAAGGACGCTGCGCTCCGCTGCTTTCGCTTCCAGTGGAATTTGGAGGTTACACGGCCCAGGGTGCAGACACTGCTCCCAGTGAAGCTGCCACAGTCCACACAGCTTAAAATCTCAGTTAAGGTAAGAATTCTGGAGTGAACAACACTGATCCTGCTGTGACATTACACTGCATCATGGGTAATTAACAGAAAGTTTGTCTCCAGCCTAAGACCTCATCTGATCTCTTCTGCAGAGATCGAAGAGCACCTTTGCCTTGTGCTCTTGTGCAATTTATTATCTAATTATGCCTAGAGTCTGAACTGAATTAAGGAAACAAGCTTTTTCTTGTTATGCTGCCTTTACTGCTTGGAACACTAAACAGACAGAAGTGAAAATGTCAGTCCAAGCTTTTAGTTTCATTTTATTCACTAAGCTGCGAGAGTCCTACCAGCAGTGCCTGTGACCTCTTGGCCAGGTCACCCTCGTTATTGAGACCCTGATCTCAATGAAAATTATCTGGTTAAATAAAAATAAAATTAATAAATAGAAATCTTGTAATGGTGTGTCTAAAGCAACTTGAGATTGCACTCTGCTGCACAGCATTTCAGAAACACATGTGTGGCTCTTTTGCTTTCCACCAGTGGCTCTTTGGACTTAAAGAACACAGAAGCAAAAAAAAAAAGTACTTTGTTTTGGATTCAACTCTAATTTTGTTATTTTTGTATGTTTTAGAACTATCTGCAAACAATGTGTTCTTTCATCAAAAATGATTACTCTTCTACTTTTCACCCGGTTGTATCTTCAACTGTGAGCTCTCTTGTGACATCGTTTCAGACATTTTATGCAGCTTATCCAGGCGATGTTTTGATGAAATCTCTTACTTTTAAAACATCAGCTGCTGCTGTGAAGGGATGGGAAGTCCAACTTTTTAAAACGGAGATGTGTTGGTGATAAAGTGTCGTCAGAGACAAGAGAAACGGGGGAGCCGATAAATTCGGCTGAATTGTGACCTCAAAACCTACTGGAAGCGGCACGCCGCGGAGCTCAATCCGGAGGGGGAGGGCTGATCCCCAGAGAGCCACGGCTCTCATGAGAATAGCAATGTCACATGCTCATAAAACATGTTATAGACTGAGAAAAGCAATAAACAACACCTCACTTCACTTCTCTAAGGTCCCTCCGCTGGTCCCAACCACACAGCTTCGTGAATTATTCAACTTCTGTCCGCCTATATCCGTGTAGAAAGACTATGGTGTCATGCATGCAGTGTTATATATTTCTGTACCTCTACAATTCACTTTTCTTCGTCCATGGTGTCGTGTTGTCTCTGGGACCCTCTGACCGACTGCTGACCTGAAGCTCGTGCTTCCGGTTTCGACGTAATGACAATTAATTAAGGAAAATTACGTGCAAAAGTCCGTGCATTATGTTTTATTTTGAAACTTCCGGTTACTCCACACGGTGACTTCCTGCCTGGTGCTTTCTTAATGACAGTGAATTTACAAGGTTTGGAAGCGGCGGCGCAGAAAATAGACCTGAAGCGTATCTCTCGCGATCTTACAAGGCTGCACTTCAGCAACAGCAGCGGCGCGGTAGCTTTTACTACAGTAGAAATTGCCTGATAGACTACAATGGGATAGACTCCGCAGGACGCGGCACTTTCGCGTCCGGTGGAAATTGGGGGTAAGAAAAGGCTTGATCATGTGAGATTACTTAAACAGACAACAGCAGTCAGCAATATTAGGTAAATAACACAAACCCATTGGTTTTAACCAATTGGTTCAATAAATCTTAACCTTTGACATAAGACTATAGTAAAATTAAATAAAACAAATAAAGAAATTACAAGACCCTGAAAAGTAATCTCAACAAATACAAAAAAAATAAACATATACTTTTAAATAGCAAAATAACTACTGTGTTTAACTTAAACATAAGCATATTCTATAACTGAATTAAATAAAGAACAAATAAATAAAAATGGACTGCTTGTATAGGAGTTTATTATATCAGAATTTTAAATGCATGCCGCTATAATCCAATATTTGTGTTTGTGTTGATATCGGACTGATATCTGATATCAATATCGGATCGGGACACCCCTACTGATGACATTATTATTCTGGAGAGTCAACAAAAGCTGCTGTCTCCATTTTGGGGTGGAAATGTGTTTTGTGGAACCAGACAGACTTTTTGGTGGGAGCGATGGGAAAACTAGCTCTTCTGATTGGAAAGGTTTCAGACTCCCGGTCTTATGTGTAGACTATGGTAAGGCTGAGCCCTAAGACCCCCTTTAGGAATCTCTACTCAACCAGTTGTACCAAATATCTCATCCTGTCAGTCTTTATCTAAAGCTTGTGATCAGAGGTGGGGCTACGACCACAGATGCTGCATCAATCTGCCCAACACCAGCATCTATGGAGACTATGACTTCTTATATATTTGAGGGTAAAGACACAAGACAAAGACAAAAACAGTTTAAAAATCAGGGACCATACTGACATTATCAGAAAAACTGTGTCTGACATTGCTTTGACAACATTTACGCTCCTCTCGGGGCCTCCTGTCATGTTGATGAAGTTTCAACAGATATTTTGTCGTCTCTTAGGCAAACAGCATCACAACAGCGTTAAGAGGAAACAAGGAGAGGTCAGGACAGAGCCTGAGAGGAATCTTAAAACAAAGTAGGACAATGCTTGGGTGCAGATTCGATGAGAGTGTCTGAATCTAAGCAACACTAGACTCTGCGTCCTTATCCGCTCCTTTCACCTCAAATCGCTCATCAGCTCTAATCACACTCCCTCTCTGCGTTCATTCTGTGCGGACGACCCCTCGGCAGCTCAGCCGAACAGAAACTCATCACGAGGCTTGTAGAATCACTTGTATGCTTTAAAAAGAAGCGGCCTCGTCTGAGTCTGAGGTTAGCAGAACAAATTACTCACTGGTTTTGTCCTGAATTCACTTTTCACCGTGGCTCTCCTCACAGAAGTTTGAATATAAGCCCCAACACGAAGGAGAGAACAGAAAAGAACCAAAGTCAGGAGCTTTGTCTTCAGGCCAGGAGGACTGACATGTCTGGAGCGGTGATCCCCCAGAAACAAATGAACTACGACGTCTGGGATTTGAAAATTTTGATAAAATGCTGCAATATGCCTGAAAAACTGGGGCCGTCAGCATTTAAGTTCAACCATCCATACATCTATTATCTATACTACACATCTCTTTTGGGTTTGTAGGGGGCTGGATCCTATCCCAGCTAGGCCTGTGCTCAAAATATCAACACAGTACAATATCGAAAATGCACTCCTTTGGGGAACATGTATCCATACAGGTTCTACAAAATGTGCACGACCTCGATGTTTTGACAGTTGTTGTCAATACACTTTGGGTGATGTTAATGATAACACAGTTCAAAGTAGAAGCCAAACTACATCTTTGAGGACCTAAATTCAAGTTTCTTAAGTCATAAATTAATTTAAAACTCATACTTGTTACTTTTATTCTTGTAATTAAAAACAAATCTCGTTAGCTTCCGCTAAAAGTCAATGTTCACATTTTACATGTATCAGCAATGCAAAAATTGCTGCACCATGTACATGTTTTGACACAGGTTGCTCAATACACTTGTGCATTGTTGTCAATGACACAGTTTGTCAATACACAACAATTCAGTAAACAATAACACAGTTCAAAGTAGAAGCCAAACTTCATGATCTTTGAGGACCTGAATTCAAGTTTCTAAAGTTCTAAATTAATTTAGAAGTCATCCTTGTTACTTTCGCATTACTTTAATTCAATAAACAAGTCAATATATTTACTTCCGCTATCATGTACATGTATCAGGCTACATGTCATATCGTGGCCTCAGTGTTGGGATACGTATTATATCGTGAGGTTGCTGGAAATACCTAGCCCTAATCTTAGCTGACACTGGGCAAGAGGCGAGGTACATTCACCGGTTACCAGCTGATGGCAGGGCAAGGCATTAAAATTTAATTTTAAAAAAGGCCTGAAATTAACACTAAAACTGGATTCTTCTCAACATACTGCTCTTACAGTAATGTAAAATCAGGACACTACTACTCCTTTGAATGCCTCAGAAATGTAACTTAGAAAGTAACTAAAAGGAAATTGGTAAAAAAAAAAAAAAAAGAAGAAGAAGAAAAAAAAAGAATTACTCAGTAATCACTGGACACCAGTGAGCCATTTTACACTTTAATATAATTCCCTGTCACACCAAGTTTAGCAAAGATGGGTGTTTGGGGGGGAAGCTGCAACATTGTTTTATGACTTGATTTTCTTTCACATAGCACACAACAGGACCAAAGCCTGTCAAATTACATATGTCTTCCTGCCATCCAGCCCAATCTGTTGCACCATGACCCAGAAATACACAACTGGTCTGAAGTAATAACACTGATTAGCTCAAAGCAGTTCCTAAGTTTTTCTATGCGGTAAAAAAACGATAAAGTTGGATCAGATGGCACTTGCATATTGACTGGATGTGTAAGCATATTCAGCAAAGAATGGTAGATGTTAACCTCTTAAAACAGGGGTGGGCAACTGGCAGCACGGGGGCCACACGCAGCCCTCCACCTCACTTAATGCAGCCCGACAGTTGTTTACAAAAATCAACAAACTGAGCATGAAGTTAACATCTCAGAATCCACCGAATGTGCTTCACCTAAGATATGAATACAACACAATGTACAACGAATTCTATCAGTTTTTGCAAGTTACTGAAGAGCTAAGTTTGCCATTATTGTTTCTCTAAATCTCTTTAAAGATGAGAACTTTATTTTAAGTACCAAAAAGTCAATCAACACTACATGTAGTAGGAAATAGTAGGGGTAAATATTTGTGCTTAAAAGGAAAATCTCACTGTTTCAGTGATTTAAAAATAGCTTAATTGGCTTTCAGTCCATGTACATTGACTAAATTAGCTAAAAGTTCTTTTAACTATCCATAATACCTTGCATTTATGGTATATTATATGAATAATGGTATGCTTTTTAATGACTATTCTATTTTTGCATATTTTTTTGTTATTATTATTTAGAAGACATCAAGCGTATCTGACAGTTTATCACAATGTGGCACTCAAGCTGGGAAAAAAGCATTTATGTGACGCTCTCGGTAATTAAAGTTGCCAATACTCGTCTTAGAAGGACAGGACAATTGCAATGCCAGCACAGTTGACAGAGCCGCACCCTGCTTGATATTGTAACTAAAAGCGAGGTCAGCTCGCTCACTGTTGTGAAATTTGACCAATTTCAAGCCATAATTCAATGCTCTGTGGCTCACTTGCCTGGTTTGGTTCTTGTTTGGATTGGGTGGCTTTCACAACCACAAACTGAACTCTTGAAAGAAAACCACGATCCCCTTTTTCTTAGGCGGACAAAGTTTATATCTTTGGTTTGGTAGATTAAAACTGATCACACGATGAGGCTTACAATCATTTAAAATAACTTAGAAAATGTGCATTATATAGCCAGTTGTGTTATTGTTTAAGCACTATAATTTTGGTCATATCTGTAGGTTTTCTATCTTGAAATAAAGTTGAAGGGTTTCATTGAAAACAGAACATCACTTTTTAGGACATGTCAACATTTTCTCTTTCCCGACAGAGCAAACAGCAGCAAAGAGATAAACCTGCAGCGTTATGAGATTAGCCTCACTAGTTGTCATCAGCATCCAGATCTGGCTGTCTAAAGACATCTAGCATCGGGGGGGAGAGCAGAGCAGAAAATCAATCAATCAAATCCGTGATGGCCATGCCAAGGTCACCTGCTGGCAGCTGAAGTGAGAAACCACCTGAAGGCTGAAGCTTCACTAACAGGGGTCTCAGTGTTGGTGGCATGAGTGTGAGGTGATGTGCCGTTACTTGCTGCCTTCTCTGCAGATCTCTATCAATTTGATTCCTTTTATTAAAGCATCCAGTTACAGTGACCTTGAGATGTCTGGCAACAACTGGCATGAATTATCAGGGATATAACAATTCAACGCACTGTATTTGTGCAATCTAGACAGTGCTTTCTCTCTATGTGTAATAGGGATGTAACTGTATAAAAATTCCCTATCACGGTTATTGTGACCAAAATTAACACGGTAAGTATTACCACTGCATTGTTGCAGTGTGCTCAAAATGTTAAAAAAGCACTTTTACACTCTCTTGAAATCATTTAACCCCTTGAGTGTTAAATAATTTAACAGGTCTTTTTGTCTTTTTGTCCATAAATGTGTCAAGAAATGTCCTATGAGTAATTTTTTACCCTTTTCTAATGAGACATGAAAGTAAACGATTCTGGCCAAAATTTGTTATCATTATGTTATAAATGCTTAAACAGTGTGTAACTACAAGAGAAGAAAAACAGGTTTGAACTTTAAACAGGTTTCTCTTCATAAATAATTCTAAATGAACCTGCTCAAAGTTTTGAGATGACAAAAAAAGATATTAACCTATTTTACATACACTAGTTTGCCTCCAGCATTAGTGTCCATGTTACAGCTTGTTATATTAGACAATGTCCACGCGTTTGGGATTTTTTTTTTTACTGACGATAGTCCCTGAAGCATTTAGTCCCCTTCCATGAATCTCTTCTGGTCTCCCCTCTCCCTGGCATGATACTAATGCTTATATATACAACATTTATATGTAATTTAGACAGAAAAAACGGACAAATCACCCATAATTCTCTCAGGTATGGCTCACTGAATCTTCTCACTCTCCCCAGCTCAGTCAGCTCACTTACTCGAGGAGTTATAGCAGTTTTAATCACATGCATATATTCTATCTTTGCAGCTTTGTGTTTTAGACAGGGTGACCATCTTCACTCAGTTTCCTATCAGCATTCTTGTAAGTCCAAAGTTTGACTAGACTTCAGACTTAGTCCGTTTCAAGGGGAAAAAAACCCTCTGCTGTAGAGTCTGAGCAGGCTCCAACAACCATGCGTTAACTTTCAGAAGCCAAATGTTGCAAACTGCGCATGCTCGGCTCAGTCTGTGAAGGACCACTGCTGCTTCATCGAGGAACAGGCACACACAGTTCTGGCTTTTCCAGGCAATGAGCAGCATGACCGTGAGTTATTGACTCAGTGTGGTAATCAAACACGGGTTACCAGTAATTTAAACAGGAAACAGTAATACTAATTGTGGGAAATTTCACTGTGCTTTACCGTTTTACCAGTAACCGTTACATCCCTAATGTGTAAATAATGAAGAGTTATCAGGCTTTGTACTTTAAAAGCCTCTTAAAAGAACCATTTGTCTTCACATGATGACTTTAACTTGAATAGCAGAAGATCTTTTACTGGCTTTTGCCCCAGGGCCTTCAATTGACCAAATTTCCCCCTGCAGGTATGACACTGATCCTCAAAGTGTGAACGCTCCAAGATACTTTATTAGCTTAGCTTATCCGTTTGGAAGCTACGAGCTGACAGCTGCTTCCTCCGGGATACAATGATAAGATTGCACAGGCTGCAGAGGAGAAGCGGACCAAAGGTGGAGGTGTTATCACGAGAGGAGGACGCCTCCTTCAACAGGCAGCCGTCCCTCCTCTCCTGGCTGCGAACGCTCCATCACACCAAACAAGATTAGACAGAACTGCAGCTCTGAGGCCAATAGAGATAACACAGAGAGGTTTTGAGGGGAGGGGGGGGGATGTGATTAATGACCTAAATATGACCTGAAGATGCAGTCATATGAGCACTAACAGATAAAGTTCATAACCAGCTTAGAGGTATAAAATATCTCTAACCAACACTTAATGCTTCACCATGCCTGTTTGAACAATAAAGCATGAACAAGTCATTGAAAAAGAGAAAGTTTTTATAATTAAAAAGGATTTGAAATATTGAAAAAAAAACAAGATTCAGAACTAAACTGAAGGAGGATATAATCAATCAAATTATATTGCCAAAAAAGTCTCAGAGCGAGTGTTTTGAGTAAATACAGGGAAATGTGTTAATAAGTCTTGCTATGTTTGTTTTGCGGAAAAATGTGAATTAACATGTTGACCTTTTGTTTGTTTGTTTTGTTGCTTGTTTTTGATATTAAAGAGACTATAAGGAGTTTCTAAGTAATGACAAAAAAGTCTCACTTTTAGATATATGCCTGATCGAAATACACACTTTAAGATGAGTTTTATAGCATCAGAATAGGTTATCTATAAATGCTATTCCTTAGCCTTCCGGTCGGGTCGGACAGGGCTGGACTGGCCTGGATACTCAACTTCAGGAACAAGACAATTAAAACTAGAGCAAATTTATATTATTTTAATATTTATATTACACGTCTTAGAGCACCAGGCTGTAAGTAGCGATAAACAGCTGGCTACAAAACTACGATACTAAGTTTTCCAAAATGTCCTTGTTGTTTCACATCAAAAACTACCGCTACGTAACTAGAAAGAGATACATTACCTCATCGCTTTGCATCCTGTAAGTTGTTGAAAAAACGAAGTTGTAAAGCAATGAAGAGCTCTGATTAAGGCCCTTATTGCATTCATTAGCCTCAAAACAAGTACACGCTGTGGATTGTAAACGTCTGTGGTGCGTTCCAGTTGTAGTCAGAAGCAGAAATTTTGAGCTCCAAGTAGGAAACTGCAACTGGAACGTCCCTCAAAGTCTGAATTTCCTGCTGGGAACTCGGTGAAACCTCGCCACCCTCGGGTTGACAATCAAAGATGGATGCCCCCAGTGTGAACAGTTATTTAGCTCCTGTAATAATCCATTTATTTGCACTTCTGACTGGGGTGTGTCGCTCTAGATCAGCTGTATATATAGTATTGTTAGACTTATATTTACAAAAATGCTGCCATAGTGATAATCACATTCTTCATGTGATATTTGTGAACAACAACGCAGGGTGTGCTAACAACAGCTAACAATAGCCTGGTAGATCGGCATGGTTTTTTTCCGATTTTAACTGGAACGCTGATAACTCTAAGATGATGTCACTCCCAGTTCCGAGGTTACTGGAACGCAGCATGACGACAGTCGCCGCGCGGGCTCATGGGTAGCAGAGTCTTTTACATTGCCGGTAATAGATTCTCCTCACAGTCCCTTTAAGGAATAATGAACTGTAAAAACGCATGTTGGCCCGCAGCTCTTTTTTGTGTGTGATGTGTGTAATTAATTTATATCTTGTGAGAAAGGAATATAATTTACTTCATTCTGTTCTTTTTCAAACAGAATGAAATAAAGACTTAAACAAGAACTAGAACTAGAAACTAGACATGTGGTATGATTTAAAAAAAAGAAACTTGCATGCACATAAAAAAATGACTAAAAAACGCATAGACAAATACAAGGGCATATGGAAGAAAAGTTAAGCTTCAGATTCAGTTTGATGAGGACTTTTACACCAACATTAAGTTTTGAGTCTACATCTCACCTGCTTATGTTCTTAATGTTTATATTGAACTCAATATGCAAAACTTGAATACAGTATTTAGCATTTACACTGCTGTTTCAGCTTGTGAGTTAGAGCACAGGAGCGAGTAAACCCCTGTCAAGTTGGGCCAAGACATCAGTGCTGTGATAGGAGAGGCAGCAATATGCACCAGCACTCGAAATATAAAGGACTCCTTATTCTTCTAATCCATAGTCAAGAAGGGAAAAGGTAGGTCAGCATATTCCAAAACAGAAAATTTGGGAGTGAGGCAAGACACAAAGACAGGAAAAGTTGGCATATTAATTTTAAAGGACACACTCTAAAGCTGCATTCACACCAAAAGTGACTTTGAGACCATAATCGTGTTGCCCACTCAAGTTGCGTTTTTGTAAATACTTCATTTTGGTCACCTTCACCGTCACTCAGTGATGTCACATCCGCTTGAGCTTCACCATTATCATATCATACATCATATAATAGGATGTATACAGTGACATGATTCCAACTGTATCCTTTTCACTCACCTACCCACCACAAAACACTGCAGCTGATGGCCCTGCAGCAGCATCGTCTGTGAATTCTTTGCAGTCCTGTCTAGGCAGACCTAATGTACCCACTAACTAATGTTTCCCATACGCATATGGATTGCTTATCTGTGAACTGGAATAAAAGATGTCTGGCACAGGTACCTTCACACGCACACACAACGCTGATTGGCTTTTGACACACCGCCACACAAGAAAAACAAACAAAAGACATTCTTAATAAAACAGAACTAACTGTACCATTAGTTATATCTATAGGCAATGGTTGCATGATAAAGTTACCATCATAATAAGATTCTTTGTCCCTGAAAATCCACACCTAGCACTCAGAATCATGCTGATATCATTATTAGTTATACAGCTATCAAGCTAAAACGATGGTGGTGGTTATCTGGATCACTCTAAATCTAACACTTTTTAAGTTGGGCCATATCCAACATCTCCTGAAAATTTCAGCAAAATCTGTCCGGTAGTTTTTGTGTAATCTTGTTAACAAACAAACCATCATAAAAACTGTCTGTCACTGGTACTGTTACTCACCCAGACCACGCTGATTGGCTGTTGATGCACAGTCATGGACAACTTTGCCTAAAAAGATCAACTTTTCAACTTTGGCAATGGATCAACGAGCAACGTGGTCACCTTGACCGCTGACATCATGTCATCGGGTTAACTACGCCCCATCGCAGCAGTACATTGACTTCACATGGAGAGTGGTCACCAAGGTCAAATAGTTGCATTTGGTGTGTAGGTGGCTTAATGATGACAGAGGAGCTAGCAGGTTGGACACTCTGATAACACTGTCTGCTCTCTGCTCTGTCGTCATGTGAGCTCATGTTGATAAAACAGTAACTACACAGTGAGAGGTGGTTGAATAAAGCCATAGATGGAGCAAGCAGTTGTTTGTCAGCAGGTGGTCCTCAGAGGAGAATGTGATGACAGACGGACTGAAGAACCTCTGGTATGTTGATAACGCAGCACTCTGCTCATGACTGTAAAACACACACTCTATTACTGCTCTGTCATTCACCTCGAGGGACGAGTCAGACTGCTTTGTGAAGTGAAACTCAAAGAGCGTTCAGCCACTTAACAACATCTGTCTGTTGTTTTATTTACTTTCTGTCTACTTAAGTTTTGGCAGAAGAATTTTTAAAGGGTTTTGACTTCTGCGCAGTGACAGAAAAACTAACACTGGATCGTGACTTGGAATGGGACGGTTTTATGGCGTCACGGTTTATCCAACATTGCATTGAAATGACAACTGACTGTTGGATCAGAGCCAGGTTGGCACTAGGGATGCCAGTATGGGATTTTTTACCGATATCCAATATGGCATTATTTTTTAACTCATTATCACTGATACTGACAGTTCTGGTCACGAGCAAAAGCTCTGTACTTAACAAAATGGACTTGTTTCTTTCAGTGTTGCAGTATGTGTTTGCGAGGCACAGATGTAAAACAAGAAAAAAAGCATTTAACGTTTGCAAAAAGTGAAACCCATTTATTTTGAAAAGCATCCATACAGTGATGATTGGAAGGTGCATCAATATTGTTTGTGCTTTTTTTGTAATTTGCCGATTTAGGGCCAATTATGTATAGACGGCGATTTATCTGCTTGCTTTACATCAAGACAAACAATTCTAGAAAAAAAGACATGTATAGTGTATATATATATCTGTATCTATCTATCTATATATTAGTCTCTCTCTCTCTCCATATATATATATATATATATATATATATATATATATATATATATATGTGTGTGTATATATATATATATATATATATATATACATACACACATCTACATATATACACACACACAGATATATATACATACATATATATACATATATATATAAACATATACATATATATACATATACATATTAGATAGATAGATAGATAGATAGATAGATAGATAGATAGATAGATAGATAGATAGATAGATAGATAGATAGATAGATAGATAGATAGATAGATAGATAGATAGATAGATAGATAGATAGATAGATAGATTGCAATTCTACAATATTGCCGATTTTTGCAATCTTTAGTTAGCTTTTCAAACAACAGCAAAAAAGATGAACAATGATGATGCCTACAGACTATATCAGGAAAATACACATTACATGTGAGTCAATTTTTAGGATTTATTCAGAAATATATTTTAACCAGCTGTTTATACTTCCTCTTCAAAGCCTGGATTGTATTCAAAAGTGGCATATTAACACAGAAGCATTAAATGCTTCCTAAAAGGAAGATTTAAATTAGGGAAAAAATCGATACGTAATATTAAAAAAATCGATTTAAAAATCGTCAAAACAAAAAACCCTGATACTAATGTGAATTATTTTTTTCTTCCACCTCTTATACATATATATGTTATTTATTTAACCTTTATTTACCAAATAAAACCCATTGAGATCAGGATCTCGTTTACAAGGGTGACCTGGCCAAGAGGTCAGCAGCACACGTCATAATTATACAAGTTCATGATAAAGTTTAAGGCAATAAAAAGCAAATCACAACAGTAAATATGGCAAGGAACTCACTAAATGAGTTTTACATTTATATATATATTTATATACATGCACATCTGCTCACATAAACATACATCTACATGTACATGCATTCATACATACACATAAATAATGATAATCATTTTCTTTCAACCACCAAGCAGATTAACACTCAGCAGAGGTCTATCAATATCAAACCAATAATACTGTGCATCCCTAGTTAACACCAAATAAGATTAGACTTGAAAAGGAAATTGTCTTCTGCTTTTAGAGTAAAAAAAGAGCACTAAATTAGCATTTAAGCTAAAAAGCCACTGAAAAGAAGTTCCTCTACTGTCAAGAGACAAGACAAAGTGAAAAAAAATAATGCTAAGAACTTCCTTAGCATGAGAAACAAACAAACTCTGTAGCACCACATGAGATTTAAAGTCATGAAAGCAGCTTTAAATGTACCTATCTGAAAAATTCTGCAGCTCGACAGAGACAGAAAAGAGCAAGTTACAAAACTCTCCACAGACGTCATGCAATCTCCTTGAGTGTGCTGTATATCTGTCAGTCTGTGGATGTGGAGCACTTCAGCTCCTCCCTGCTCTTTCCTGCACTAACATCAACACCACCTTCATCTCCATCACAGCCTCAGTCCAGCGGTCAGCCTTTTCATCTCCATCAATCTTTCATACTGTCTAAAGCTGCACTAACATACGCCAACAAGTCCTGTGGATGAACACTTCTCCTCCCCCCTGACAGGGAAACGGGTTCAGCAACACATCAGGGACTTTTCAGCACTTTCCCTGACAGTCTGACCCACTGAGTATTTCCTCTCAGCTCCTCTGTGTGCTGCTGTCTCTTTCATCCTTTATTTCATCTCCAGAGTATCTCTTATTTTTCTGCCCGGCCGTCTGGCCTCGATATGTGACAGACGACGTCCACGGACATCCACGCTGCACTGGAAACCACAAAGCACACACAATCTGACTGTAAACTTGTACTGAGAAGCAAACGGAGAAGAAATACTGATGAGGGATGTGGGATATCTCAAGAATACAGAGGAGTATTTGGGCCATTAAAGATGGAAAAACTAATTTTCAGCAAGTCGAGATTAAAGTTGAAATGTTGACAATAAAGTTGAAATACAATTTTGTGATATTAATTAAAATTATGTGATTAAAGTTAAGATGTTGAGAAATTCGAGAATAAAATCGACATAAAATGTATTATAACTTTATTTTTTTTTACATTTTTCCCTTTTTTTCTCAACATTCAACTTTTTATCTCAACATCTGGACTTGTATTTTGACTTTATTTTTGTCAGTTCAACTTTATTTATGTTATTTCTACTTTAACCTTGAAATTTTGACTTTAATCCCGACTTCCCCAAAACGATTTCTCCATTTAACATGACCCTTACACTCTTTTGTACAAGAACACTTAAACTTTGCGTGAATTTCTAGTCCGACACAAAACTACAGTGGTTACATCTCAGACGTCACAAGTCAAAGATCGAGGTTGTGGGTCTTCATGTTCATCTTCACCTGTAAATGTGATATTCCATTAATGTCTCAAAAGGTTGGTCCTGTATTTCTCTTGCATTGGTTGACGTACTTCACAATAGTACAGCAGCACTGTACCTTTAAGAAAAAAGTCCAGAGGCCGGAGGAGTACACTGCTGTTAACAGGTACAGCTATTTGCTACTTGTATGAATTTTACATAAAAATTAGCCATGGTTGCTCAAAAAATGCTAAGCTATGATCATAATTTATATCCAAACAATGCTGATACATGTTAAAAAGCTTATCAACAGCATCAGTACAGTTGAGAAGAGCACTGTAGCACTCAGAAACTCATAATTAGCAGAGTCACTGCATTCAAGAAGAAAGCAAGCTGCAGTGATTAAGCTCTGGATCCAAAAGAAGCACAAGAAGGATTTCTGGATGCTGGAGGGATCTGGTGGTGATCACGATGATGTGCAGTGGAAACACTTTTGAATGTCCAGATGCACCTTTGAGTTTGTGTTATTCTCTTTACAAAAACAAAACAAACTTCTCCAACAACAAAAGTTTTTTTTTTTTAACCCATCCTGCTTCTGCACAGAATGATTTCATCACCCTCACTGAATTACGCTGATTATTTGCTGCTGTGTTCCCACTTTGACTAAGGGGGTGCAAGGAATTTACCCTGGTAAGTCCGGGGTTTTATTGCTAGAGTGAACTGGGTTTAATTCATTTCACAAGTATAAAACTACAGAAGGAAGCTTTGGTTTAATGTGGGAATGCACAATATTGGATTTTTCAAAATATCCACTTATAGACTCTCATCAGCAAAAGAGATATTTATACCACTTTTTTTGTCCAGACTACAAAGCTTCCATATTAATACAATTAAAATGAGTCTATTTATGTTTAAACAGATGTGAAACCAGAAAATAACTTTTTCTTCAACAAGTTACATCTTTATTTATTAATGAGAGCATTCAGTAGTGCTGAGGTAACATACTATGGTATGGTTGCAGCCAATTTATAGAACAAATATGATATGTGCAACCAAAATATCAGCTGTAAATATACATTTCTGTATCTGCTGATGCTGACAATGATCCAATTCTAATGTCATAAAATGTCATTTTGTACAATAATGGAAAATATACCTCTTTCCTTTGGGCTTTCTGACCTGTGTCCTGCACTACAAAACTGATGCCTATGAAAAAGTATGGAGGCCATTCCTTGCTTATATTAATGTAACTTTATCTGCTATAATGTACAGAGCATTTAAATGAAAAACTTAATTTTTTTTTCTCCCATTGCTCCCGCTGTATTTCGCCCTGTAATGTTTAATGTAACTCTCACGCTCATTTTGAACTATTTTTTCTGTTTATTGTATTGTGTATCCCATGTTGCTGTCATTTTTTTTTGTCTTATCTATGTTTGTTTAAAAAATGTCAGTTCGTTGTTAGAGAGTAGCTTAGCATTCATGGGATTTAGCTTTAAATTTCCACAGTTTTCTGCAGGAGTGAAGGAAGTATACTGCAAGGGCTGACTGATCATGGTAAAAATCATAATCAAAATAACTTTCATAAATATGAAGATCACATGACAAGCATGATTACTCACAGATTTTACAATATTTACCACATTCAGTGCTTACACACTATCATAGTGAACATCGAGGAAAAGGTAAGAAATGAAAAGATATTTGGGAAAAATGTCATTATTCATGTCTAGTGAAGGAATGATCTTTGAATAATGGTAATTTAATTTATAATTGTCAAAGGCAGTAGTTCAGATTGAAACTCAAATTCGCTTAATTGCTCACCCTACATAATAATCAGTGTATCCTCTTAAATGAATCATGAAACTTGGTCATAGTTTTTGAAAAATTGATGATAAAATTGCTTTCCGCTGTAAATATCACCTTAAAAAGCAGAACTATAAGAGAGGAAGTACACTTATAAATCAGGTGTCTGCTGAAATAAGTCAGTCTGGCCGACACGCTCTCTCTATCACACAAAAACACACACTCTGTTTAGACACTGACACCGGACCTTTAAGAGTTCTTATCTGAATCTGTCAGTCTGTGGATGTGTGAAGGAGGAAAGGGCAGCAGTGACCGTGCAAGGCTTGAGGTGCTGCGTGTGCATGATTTGAATGTGCTCAGAGTCCAGACACTTTTATTGTGGAGGACTTTCATTTAAATTAGATGCATGCAGACATGTGTTGGTTTATTTTCATAGTTCATTTGTAGCTTTCATTCAATGTAAAGAAGCAAAAGCATTACATTTCAGGACTGTGAGTGTGTCTATAAAGTCATTAAATGTTGAAAACCAGCACACAATCAGCATGAAAAGATGCATTTGTCTAATTACAGAAACAATCTCTCACAATGAAAAGATGTGAAATCCATCCTAAAGGAGCTAAAAGAAAATAAATGTATATATCTAGCATGGCTATATCTTTCTAACAAAAGATAAATCACTCTGACTGATTTTGAGCATCAGAAAAGTAAGACTGCATGCTCTCTATATCTGTATATCATATTTAATTCCATTTACCTCCAGTTGGCAGCTTCTCCCCTCCGTCAGCTCGCTGTTTTTCTCCCTGACTGACCTCCAGACTGACTGAGGGGCTGCCCTCTGTCTGCCTGTCTGTCCCTGCCCACTGTCTGGCCTCAAATCCTCAGACTCTGTCGCAGAACAACGCTCTCCAGAAACACGGTGGCTCTGTCTCCATAATTCAGGTGTGTGTATTAGATCTGCTGCATTATTTAACCGAGGCATCGAGGCACACGCCGGCCTCCCCGCTGATCCAAATCTGTCACTTTACCTCGTGCTCCACTCAGGGTGACAGGACCCTTCTGGCTGGACACACACACACAAACTCACACACAGAGTAGGTCAACATATGCAGATTAAACTCCTACTGTAAGAAATGTCCAAGAGCAGAAACGCATGCAGAGGAAACACGCCCATAAAGATGAAACCTGTGTACTCTGAGACAGAGACACATACCATATTATACTTTATGATGTGCTCCAGCAGAGACAGACAGTGCAACACAGCTATACTTTATCCTTAGTGCTTTAGAGAACATGTCTCACCTGCTGACAGGATGAAATAACCAGGTTAAAGCTCCATTTAGACTTAAATATTAAAATCTCTGCTGACCAGAGCTTGATGTGTCACATTATAAAATAAAAAACATACATAATGTACTAGAAGTTTTCCGTTAGTGTTGCTAAAGCTAATTCAAAAGTTACTTTTAGGGTTACATAAACATTAAAGAAATGTTTGTAAAATGTAAAGACAACAACAAACAATAGAAAAATGTGATAATCAACAAAAATAGGTTTAAAACCTTAAATCGGGCTGCACGGTGGTGTAGCAGGTAGTGCTGGTGCCTATATGCAGGAAGGTTGCTGTATGAAGTTTGAAGGGTAGATAGTGGTATAGGTAGTGTGGCAAGTAGTGCAGTTGGTTTTGTTGTAGGAAGAAATGTTTGTAAAACATAAAGACAACAACAAACAACAGAACAATGTGATAATCTACAAAAATAGGTTTAAAACCATCTTTACTCAGGCAGCACGGCAGTGTGGCAGGTAGCGCTGGTGCCTATATGCAGGAAGGTTGCTGTAGGAAGTTTGAATGGAAGATAGTGTCATAGGTAGTGTGGCAAGTACTGCATTTAGTTTTGTTGTAGGAAGGTAGTATCGTAGAAAGTGCAGTGGTAATGTGGTAGGTAAAATGATAGGTAGTGCAGTTTGCAGGTACTTGGGTAGGTTGGTTTACAGGTAGATATGTTGGTAGCTAGGTAGGTAGTGTTAGATTAATGTCTTAGGTAATATACCTTGTGATGTGGAAGGTGGTTCAATAGGTAAGTAGTGCAGTAGGAAGTATGGTATGTAGGTACTTAAGTAGTAAGGTAGAGCAGTAATGGATAGACACAGGCAAGTAGGTAGTGTAGTTTAGGGAATTAGAAGATGGATGGGTAGGTAGTGCCATGTATAATGTGCTTGGTTGTTTGGAAGGTAAGTAGTGCAGCAGGTAGTGGATTGGATAATGTGGTAGGTAGAATGTTATGTAATGCATTAAACAGCTACTCAGACATGCGGGCAGGTAGGTAGTTAGGCAGTGCAGTAGGAAGTGTGGTATGTAGGTATTTTTAAGTAGGTTGGTAAAGCAGTAGTGGCTAGACAGAAGTATGTAGGCAAATAGGTAGTGTGGTTTGTCATTTGATAGGCTAGTACTATGGTTAGTGTGCAAGGTAGTGCACTTGGTGATGTGGTAAGTGAAGCAATAGGTAGGTAGTGCGGTGGGGGTTGTCAGTTGTAGGTACTTGGGTAGATAGACAGGTAGTGCAGTAGGTAGATGATAAGAGGTGGACAGGCAGGTGGAAAGTGTGATGGGAAGGTAGTGCCATAGGTGGGGTGGGTAGTGTGGTGGATATAATGTTAGATAATGCACTAAACAGGACCTTGTGAATGTAGGTAGGCAGGGATTTAGGCAGTGCAGTGGGTATGTGGGTAGTGTGGAAAGAAGTTGTAATAGGTAAGTTTGTGGGCAGCACAGTAGGAACTTACTTGATCTTTCAGAAAACTCAAGGTCACATCTTTTCCTCTAACTCTGCATTAATGCTAGAAGACGAAGCTAAACATGTTTCTAAGTCCTTGAAAGAAGGAAACTATTTTCTCACAAAACAATGGCGCAGTCGCTTGAATACATGCAAAGATGCTAGAGCACAGAGATGCTGTCCACTATGGAGCACAGTTAAAGGTGTATTCTGTCCTTTTTGTGTGTTCTGTCAATCACATCCTTTCTGTTATGGTTATTTATAGAAAAGCAAAGAGAGATTTGATTGTAAATTCAAGTACAGTCAGGCAGGAGGGTCAGATATTTCGGAGCATTGCACACTTAGCATGTGCATCACATTGTTGCCTAATTTTAAAGCAGTTAAATCACTTATATGAAACTCATTAATCCACCGCTTATTTTACTTTGCACAACAAGCGAGTTATGAGAAGGGAAATAAAAAGTCAGAAAATATCTCCCACCACTTTGTCAAGCTCCCTCTTTATTTCCTCATCTTTGCCCATGAGATTTCAAAGTTTTGGAGAGAAGAATTAAAAAAGGGGAAGCGGGGAAAGTCAGTTTGCTGCTTCATGCTGCACTGCCCAGTGTTTCAGGATTCTTACACTGAATCTGTGGCAAACATTTCCTGGAATCTAATTCTATTTGGACACTGTGTTAAGGATTCCTATCAAAGTCTCTGTGAAGGTGGAAGTCGTTTTAAACTGGACTATAAATGTTTGCCATAGTTATCAAGCTGACAAGAGCTTTAATTGGTTTGATATTTTTGTGACTTTTATTGGGAGTTAATAGGTGTCAAATATCCTGAGCAGGTGCAACACACTCCCAAGAGTAAAGATGAAAATGTGCGACACACCCATGCTGCCTAAATAAGTGAAAAGATCTTTGACCCTGACCTTTGACGTCTGCAAGAGGAAAGAATATCTCTCCTGAGTTCACTTTAGGATCGAGTTCACAGGCTCAGAAGTCCCTGCCAAAACGTCAGAGGATCTCTGTTTCAGTTAAAAGATGGCTCTTTATTCTTTTTCTTTGCAGTTTCCTGTGTTTGTGTTGGCCAAAGAATCATTTTTCCTGACTCGATTCTTCTCTTTCATATCACTTTGCATTCCTTCCTCTCCTATTTTTGTCTTTTTCTTCCTCTCTGCAGCTTTCTTAACCTTGTTCTCCCTTCTCTCTCACTTTTTACACACTGTTCCTCCTCTCCCTTCACTGTGTCCATTTATGGGCAGTGTGTTCAGAGCTGAATCTGCTTCAAGCAGCCCGGCGGAGTCAATGTTTCCCTGGATTTAAGGTGGAATGGAGTCCAATCCACCTCCAAACAAGATACAAATAGGTTTGATATTAGCAATAAAGGAGGTCCATGAAAAATTCGTCTTCAATTCATCTTCTGAGATCAACTTGGCTTTGTGCTTTTGATTTTTTTTTGCTGCATACTAAAAAAAGTGAAAGCAACATCGTGGCAGGCTTTAACTCTTTTAACATATTTGCAGCCAGAGCTTTGGCCATCCTTCTCCACGCCTCTTAGCACCTCAAAGTGGATCTAACACACAAACGGCTCTTAATGAAGTCCGGTGTCTAGCAGCCCATCTCACCTGCTGCCTCGCTGAGCACTGCTGACGCTCACGGAGGCTGACCAATACTTCATTAGAGCTTAAGTGAAGAAGGATCGATAGTCGTAGAGTTTGTCTGACTTCTCTGTCAACCATCAATCACACAGAGAGAGCCAGAAGAAAAAGCTGAAGAGTGAGGAGCTGCAGAGTGCTGATGTGAGGTTGAGGAGCTTTTCTGATGACGATAACAAAAGGCGAGTTTCATTACAGGATGAATGAAAGTGACATTGAGCTCCTAAACTGTTTCTGTGAGGCAGAAATCTTCTACAAACAGCCATGAAATAAGCAAGCCTTAAGAGAAAAGAGCTCTTATAACAAAACATTTTGTCCTGTACATATAGAACTGTACACTTTTTCAACTAGACAGCACTCAGCGTAGGGCTGGGTATTTCCAGCTAACCTGACATGCTAGATGAACAGTTCCATATTGAAAATATTTCACTCATCCATCTGGGGATAAGCCCTGCAAAAACGTTTTCAGGGGTAGAACCTTCAAAAACAAAAGCAGCTTGTGACTGAACAACTGTTTGGCCCATCACACTCATCGCAGACCAATCCATATCAAGCAGTACTACTATGACATAGTGTATGTAGTGGCTAAACGTAGCTGCTAATCGTTAGACGTTAGCTGCTACAGCTAATAGCTGACAAGGGCAAACAACAGTAAATAGCCGTTAGCCGTAGCGGCTAACTGTTGTTAGCTGCTAACTGCTGTTGGCTGCTATGGCTAACGGCCAACTGTTGTTGCCCTTGTTAGCCATTGGACGTAGCTGCTCACAGCCGCTAGCCACTAGCTAAACTACCGTGAGACTATTGTTTTACATGAAACTATACCACACAGTTGTTTCATTTAACACTTATATGTGACATGAACCTTGTCAAAGACAATCTGTACCAAGAAAACTTATGAGGAGAGCTGGTTTCGCCAAGTATAATTGAGTAATCATGAGGCTAACCGACATTAGCCTCCGTTACTTGTTCATCAGGAAGCGACTTCACTTCCCATTAAGTCACTTCCTGTTGTCGTCTTTCCCCCAGCTCCTGCCTTTCTTCCCTGATTGGGCCTTTAAGCATTTAGCCGAGTGAAGCTGTTTGACAATGGAGGCTGGCAAGGCAGAGATGCCTGATTTCATTCAATCATGCATCTTCGTGATTATGAATCTTGCGATCTCATCGGTTAAGGCCTTCGTCCACACCTCTGTCCAGGGGGGTGGACAAAATTTTAAAAGAAATCAACCAATTGGATACGATTATCAGGAAATGTCAATCATGGCTCAGAGTTTTAGTGATTTGATTTTGGTGATCTGAATCCAAATGCAGATTGCTAGATAGGGCATAAGTTCCCAGCTGATTTACATGACATTTTCAGGTAAGGATAGCAATAACACAAGGAAGAACTAATGCATTTTTCATTTTCGTTTTTCACCAATATTGTTGTCACAAGGAAGGAGCCATTTCATTTGAGGGTCATTATTAAATTCGCAGGCAATTTGTATTTAAGAATGGCTCACAAACACACAACTGCGCATTGGTTCAAGAGCTGTTCAAAAGACTGGACTCTTTAGCTAACATCACATCTCTGGCGCAAACCATAAAGGAAATAGGTAAACAAAAACTCTCTGTTTGGAAGTAGAAGAAATAATACAATGATAGAAGATAACAGGGGTAAAAAAAAATAGTCACAGCAGGCATGCAGGACTGTTCAGGGCTGCTGAACAGTTTATCTGATGACTGAAGGCTAACACTACCCATTAACTCTCAGTGTTTGAGCTAAGCTAACGAGTAGTGGGCGAGCTTTGGCTTTCTCTTGTTACTGCACATACTGATAAAAGAATGGTGTCTGTCTGCTTCTCATTGACTGGGGAGTGAGACACAAGAAAAATAAAAATGTTGGCGTGTTCTTTAAGGCTAAACAGTGTCAGATTGGGCAGCTTACCACATTTCAACTAATAAGTCACTAAGTTCCCAAAAGAGTATTGTGATTTTCTTAGGGGAAGTTGGTCATAACACAGTGAGTAAGTGATAAGATTTTGGTGGTGATCCAAATCCAGATGTGGATCTGGAAATTTTAAAAGTATTTCTAAACAGAGTAAGATAAGGCAGTTGTCCACTTGTTTGACATGAAGTGAAAACAATGGAAAGGCCTTGGCGAAGGTTTTAGTTTTCTGATGTTCTTGTTTGCTTCTGTCTGTGTGGCATTACTTTTAATATCTGTCTGCTTCAAACTGTTGACCAGCTTAACACTGTGAATTAGCTTTTGAAGATAAAGCAAGATCAAAAAAGCAGAAACAACTGTTTCAAAGGGTTTTTAGGTGTATCAGAGAGGTCTTTAGAAAATAATAACTGAGGTTAATCTAAGTAGACCTACAAAGAGGATGAAAACATACAAACCAAAGTTAATCTACTATTTGTTCACAGTATTTGTCCTCCCTCTCATAAATGAGCCAAAACAAACACTTAGCCCTAACATTTGAACTTTACAAGAGACAAAAAGAAGGACCCACGTCACTGAGTCAACAAGCTCAATGAGACTCTTTAAAAGAAGACAAAGGCTGCACCTGGCTCTGCTTTTATACTGAGGAAACAACACAACCAGTTAGCTGTACTGCTGCATAACCATATAGCTGAAAAGGGCAGTGTCCGCAAATATAGTGGTCAAAAAAAGGTCAATGTACTTCGGATTATCTTCATCAAACACTGAGTGTACTCCAAGATGATCAAACAGATTAAACATTAGTCAACTGAAATAAAAGACTCTTCTCACTTCACAGCTGTTGAGGAAATGATCTGAGAATTACACGATGGAGAAAAGTCCATCAAATTTTTTATGCTGCAGTCAGATATTAAAAAAAGGCCATTTTCCCTTTCCTTATTTTGAACCCAGCGAGCTCCCCGAGGTCATAAGATTCAACCAGTCGTGAAGTGAAGTAAAACAATCGAAGCTCCTCACTTTCCTTCTTCATTACCTGAGTTGACGTTGAGGCCTCAGAGGTCCTGAGGCGGCCCCGACACACTCGAAGCATACTAATCCAGATTAACGCCCGGTCAGAGGTTTTTGCTGAAATCCTATTAATGAAATCTCTTGTCTTGGCCATGATAGTGTTGTTTTAATGCACGAGGGTAAAGATGATGTTTATTGGAGTTTTCTCACTGATAATAAAAGCAGATACTGCTGAGACATTTTTCAAAACATTTTCAACAGCTCAACTGAAGCATTACGGCAGTGATCACCAACTGGCTGCCAGGGGCCACATCAGGCCCCTCAGACTATTATTTTACAGAAGAGGATTTGAGCCACTGCAAAGGAAGTTTTTGAGGAGGTTTAGCTTTTTCTTTGACTGTGAATATATCTATCTATCTATCTATCTATCTATCTATCTATCTATCTATCTATCTATCTATATATATCTATATCTATATCTATATCTATATATAATTTAGGGCTGCCACAAATGACTATTTTGATAGTCGACTAGTCAACGACTACTTTTGCGATTAGTCGACTAGTCACTTCATGCATGAACTGCAGCGTACTGCACCAGCATGCAGCTGGTGGCCCAAATCGCTTATTATGAGCAGACCTGGCAACTTTGGTGCCTGCGTAATTGTGCATGCGCCACATTAGAGCTGAAACGATTCCTCGAATATTTGCGAGTACTCGATTACAAAATATCCTTGAATTAAATTTTGTGCCTCGAAGCCTCGTTTAATATATAATTATACATATAAATATATATCTGGACTACTATACAGTGCACGGTGTTTGACACGGACGGTCATTTCTGTGGCACAACGCGCCTGCTACCTCCGCTGCTGTGCGGCTTGTACAATCATGAAGGAAGAGAAAAGAGAGGGACAGAAAGGAGAGAGTCCACAGAAGAAATGGCAGAGAGTGTCCCAAGTGTGTGGTCACTACAAGAAGGGACGAAAAGAAAACACAGTGCAGTGTGTCTGATGTCAAACGGAGTGAGCCTAGCACGTAGCTTAGCATGATAGCACGTTGTTAGGGCTGCAACTATTACTATTACAGCATTTTAAATATGCTCATCACAGACATGCGTCCTCTTTCCATGGTGGAGGACACAGGATTTAAGAACATGATCAAGGATTTCAATCCAAACTACACAATGCCCTCCAGAACACACTTCACAAATATAATTGCAGAATTATATTACTGCTTTGTAAATCAGTATTGTATTGGTTTTGTTTTAAGCCAGTACTGGTTTAAACTTTGAAGTTGTTAAAATAAAAACCCTTTTCTGAGGAATAAACGGCATTTGGTTGCTCAATTTGAAAACCCTAACATGTTGCATTGTATACAATTGATTTATTTGTTTAAAAACAAAAAAGTATATTTTGTTAGAGTACTCGAGTACTCGAAGAAATAATTGACAGAGTACTCGATTCCAAAAATACTCGATAGTTGCAGCTCTACGCCACATGCATGAGTGTGTTTCAGGGTGTGTTGGTTTGATTCCTGCAGGTGTGATAACTAGAAAACAGGACAGATAGGCAGACAAGACAGCAGAGGTACAGCAGCAGTTTTGTGAGAAAACACACCTAAAAAACAAAACGACTAGTCGACTATTAAATTAGTCGTCGACTATTTTGATAGTCGACTTAGTCACGACTAGTCGACTAATCGTGGCAGCCCTAATAAAATATATATATATATATATATATATATATATATATATATATATATTTATATATATATATATATATATATATATATATATGCCTGTCACGATAATCAATATATCAATTAACCACACAATAAATAAAAATGCTCTTGGTAAGTTTGCCGGCCTTGATAAGTTGATATGTGCATGCGTGTTTGTTTTCCTCCTCTCTTTCTACCAAAGAGGTTGGATGAGAAGATGGCTCACCCCATCCATCTTTCTCAACACCTGAGTGCGTTGTTTCTACAGCTGATTTATAGCAGAGCGAGCATTTGTCATTCATTCAATCTTGGGGGTGGGGTGGTGGGGGGGGCTGCTCACACGTACACACACACACAGCTGAAGTGAGCATTCCAAGGAGTAACAAGGAAAGAAACACTATTATGAATGATGGCACGAAAGCTACGGTTCCTAAGCTTAATGCCACAGCCTAAGTGTGGGAATATTTTGGTTTTAAACAGAATGAACAAGGTGTGAGCTCATGAACATCCACGAGCCGATATGTCGCATTTGTTTGAAAGTAGTGACGAAGAAGAAGAAGGAGGTGCAGCAGAGCCTTCGTCCTGACAGTGTATGTGTGTGTTTTTATTGGAGTTTTGTCTTTACAGAGACAGGGTCTACTATTTATTGTTTTTGATCAGTATAAATCAGTATAAAAGAGAGTCCATTTCATTTTCATTGTGTTTTTTTTTTTTTTTTTGGTTAAATTTATTGTGTTTGTTTAATTTATTTTAATAAAAAGCTCTAGACCTTTCAATTACAGTTAAATACTCTGAAGAAATTAAAGTTTATCGCTATTGATATGGTGTACTTACTTTATTTTAACATATACTATAATTACATTAATTAGAAAATTATGTGTCAAAATAACATTTACAATAATATCGTTTATCTGCAATAATTTTTGGACAATTATCGTCCAGCAAAATTTGTTATTGTGACAGACCTACATTTATATATATCAACTGCTGTAAAAGAGCATTGTTGTTTTTGCATGTGATTGCTTTTCACGTGAAGTGTCAACACATGGGGTGCTTGGTGTTTGCATTGAGATCTGAGCTCTGTCCCCTCCATTTTAATACTTCTTCAACTGAAAACATTTGATTTGGTGAATGTTTCTCTCAAAAATATACCGGATGCTTTTCTGTCTGCTTCTCTCTGATATCTCTGAAGAATTTGTCCTGAAATTTGCAGATATTTCCTTAGGAATGTCACTCACCGGTATCACTAAAATTGCATATTTCTCATGCTAGGAGGGAAAATTTGACAGACATGGCAGCAGTATTCTTGAGCATAAAGATAAATATTGATAGTATTGATGCCCCAAACCAGTTGATTTTTTAACTTGGACCTCTCCTCAATCAGTCATTGTATTTTCCTTTAAGGATTACGTTACAGATTGAGAGTTTTTTATTAAGCGACCAGCCAAAATGATCAACGGAACAAATCTGTCATTTCTTAAAATCTATTAAGACTTCATAATGTAGAGAGAGAAAAGTATTAAAATTGTAGAATTCCCTGTAAGCTCAGTTTCATGCAGTTAGACACAGCGGAGCTAAAGACATGCTCCAAACCAGCTGACCCAAGTCCAAAAATGGGTATCCAGTCATGGAGAAAAGAAGCATTCCTTAAATACTAAAGTGCACTTGGCACTAAAACGCATCTGTCCAAAGATAGCCCTGCAGAGCTGCCTTGGATCCACTTGGATTTGGTTGGCGAAAGAGCAGGAATGTTTGTGCTGTTGGGATTATGTAACAGCACTCAAAGATGAAAATATAAGACAGACTTAAATGCAGCACGAATAAAAAACACATGGACTCATCTTTGACGTTACTGACACCCGGAGACACTGATTTATTGCCCTCCATGAAGATTTGTAGTGATTTAGCCTCCACACAAACTGTGGCACATCAATCACAGCAGCGACGGAGGCAGCATTAATTAAAAATCTGAATTTGAAATGAATCACAGCCACTCTGGGTCACAGTGTAACCCATATAGCGCACACAGAGGCCACCAGAGAGGGAATTAGTGCTCGCTTAATTATGATACACTGATATGAATGTTTTCTACGAGGGAGAAAATCAACACAGAGCACGAGAAAGGCAGGGAAATATTCCCCGAGGTCCGGCAGCTCTACATGTTATCTTAAACAGCCAACAACCCTCTGGTGTGAGCTCAAAATACTCTCATTAACTCCACATTTCTCCACAGTTTATCAGCTGTTTGTTTAACCCTTGTTGCAGCAGTTAGCAGAGGATGAAAATGTGAAGATGTGCACACAAATCAACATGTCAGGGAGAATAAGAGCACGGGGCTTTCCACGAGTTTGTTTATAATAGTGAGAGAAAATCTTTATTTAAAAGAGCACATGGGAATGATTAGAGAAGCCCTGATGTATGATTATGGTTGTGCTGAACCATTTTTCCATTTCGAGGGGAAAACCCTGAGAAAGCATGACAAACTCTATTAAGGATCAACATCTCAGTGAGGTCAGCTTCATAAAAAAGTCAGTTACCAAAGAAAGTTGTCCCTGTGGAGATGATACCCAGATGTGTGATTCTGTGTTATTTATGTCCACTCTTTCCATTTTTTGATGGAGTTCATGGATGTTTTTAAAAGTTTTGGTAGCAACCAAAAAAACTCATATATTTAAGGACTGTGCAAAAAAATCAACACCACAAGGAACTGAAATGTAATAATAATAATAATAATAATAATAAATATAATAACAAATAGAAAAGCACTCGGAGAGCGCAGACCTCCTCCAGCACCACAGTCCTTGCCCATATTGTGATTTTCACCACAAATATTAGTCCTACCATTACTTCATCGAAACATTTAGATTCCTTGACCATGACAACATAAGATTAGCAAATGGATTCATAATGACATCTATATAAAGCTGGGGCCGGCGATTTTGGAAAACTAGCATGAATATGAAAGTAGCATCTCCTCATGGCTCCGCGCATGCACACGCGCGGCTGATATATCCAGAAGACTGATTCAACTCCAAACCCTCAGCACAACATGTTTGTTTTACGCTACACCAAGTCATGTCTCAGTCAGCGGTAAGAAAACACCAAACAAACATGTAAAGTTAGTTAGTACTCACAGCTGATGTTGATCGGGGTATAGGTAGTTCCTCTGACATTCTCCACATAGCTGTCAAATATCCCGTTTTGACCATAAAGCTACCGTATTTTCCGTATTTTCTCCTCTTTTCTCCCGTCCTCCTGTATCCGTATTCTCCTGTAAATCTCCCGTGTGACGATATAATAATAAAAACATTCCTCTGCATCTCCAAAATGAGCTCTGTCTGTAGCCTGAATGGGGCGGGAATGCTCCAAAATGATGGATGTCAACCGCCATAAAACCAAAGAAGAAGAAAAAGCCTTGCGAGAACGTCCACCTGCAGTAGCCTGGGTGGCAGCTGTTGTGAGATTAGAGCAGCAGAACAAACTTAGAAAAACAAAGAGTTTATTTTAGATTTCTTGTACACCTGTCTTAAAATGTGAGGGATACTGGAGTTTGGTTGGGGTTGTGGGACGGCTCACGGCGGGCTTCCCTTATTTTTTAAAGACAAAACTTGAAAGGTAAGCATTCTCCAGCAGACTCTGATACGTATGAGCTCGGCTACATGCACCGAGTCTGTGCACGCTGGGAAAATGCACGCGCAGCAGGCGGGCAGAATGGTGACGGGATTTGATTGGTTTAAAAACAGGTGTCCCAGCATGATTATTGGTTGGGGTTTTCCCTGTTTTACTCCTGCTGTAGATAGTGGATGTTTTTCGCTCTGTTTTAAGAACACATTGTGAGTTGATTACCATCAGGTCATATAGACCATTTTAACGAGAATTAAAAAAAGTGTATCTAAATCAAATCGCAGACCCTACCTTTAAGTCCAGTAGTCATTCATGAAAATTGATTTTTTCGTAATGGCGGATCTAGACGGTAATCTGGATTATTCACAAAATCTAATCATATGTTTCTTGTCCCAATCCGGACATTTCCCAAAAGTTTCATCGAAATCTGTCTTTAACTGTTTGAGTTATGTTGCTGACAGAGTAACAAACATACAAACAAAAAAATCAAACAAAAAGACGCCCTCAATATCTTAACTTCCTTGGTGGAGGTAACAATAATGATAATAATAATAATAATAATAATAATATTACTTATATAGTACCTTTAAAACAAATATCTACAAAGGGCTTCAACAGACAAAACAAAGGCAGAACTCTGGGAACAACAAAATCGACACTGAGGTCAAACAAAAACCAAAAGAGTAAAAAAAAATGCACAGTCATGTTAACTAAAGAAACTAAATGAAAGGAAATGTTAAACAGCTGACATAAATTAGTACACTTTCTTATATCAAAACGTACAAAAGAAGCATATGAGTAAAGAAGGCCTTTTGTTTTATGTCTAATGATAAGGAGACAATACGACAAGAAATAAAAAAAAGATTAATGGATACATCGACAAACTGATAACAGCTGATAGTCGACATCACATCAGGAGGATGGAAAAGAAGAGGGTAGATGGATGAATAGATAAAAAGGGAGAGTATATTAAAGCATGAAACAATGGTAAAAACAGGACTAAGACAATGACAAACCAAATAAATATGTTATATATGTATACATACACATATACCATACGGCTACAGCCATACACAACACCTGTTCCTGTTGATCACTATACTGTCCCAAAAAAAGGTGTAAATCTAAAAGGTCAAAAAGTAAAGTATGTCCAAGACTTCATGAATCAGAATTTGCATTTTATTGCCAAGTAAATTTGCACATTCAAGGAATTTGACTTGGTAACGTGGTGCAAAAACAATTAAGATATAGTAACAATAAAGATAAGGGGTCAGGAGCAGAGCCGCCAGGTCCATCCGGCAATATTGGGAAATGCTGAAGGCGCTGTGGACTCCAGGGGGCGCCACAAAATTGGAAAATCTTCAACTTAAACATAATTACAGTATGTTACAAGTAGCTAGAACTACAAACTCCCAGTAAGGAAAAGCTCATATTGATTAAAATTTTAATTAATGCCTGATTAAAACACTAAAAATGATAATAAATGTAGTTTTTGTATTGCATTGTGTAAATGTAGCTTAGGTACACAGTCATTGTGTGCAAACTTGTGGTTATTTAAACTGTTTGATGTTGATTGCTGTATTTAAAATTAATTTCTATTCTTTTATATTTCTTTACGTATTCAAATGATTTTTATTTCATAGAGTATTTTTTATTGCATTTCAGGTTTTTTGGTATTTATTTGTAATGTATGTACACAAATTGGGTGACATGTTATCTTATAAATTAGGACAATGGTAAAAACAATGCTATGGAGGGGGGCTCCATTTAAATCTTGCCTAAGGCATCACATTGAGTATGGCCGGCTCTGGTCAGGAGGAATTAAATAAAGTATAATAATAGGCAGAATAAAGTGCAAATTGAATTGGGTACATATAAAAAGGCTGGAAGGGTGGATAAATAAATGGAGGAGTAGGTGGATGTAAGGGCCCAAAAAATCAAATTTCAGTTTCATTAGATTACCACAACAGTGAAAATATGGAAAGATGGGCATATGGATGCAAGGACATATGGATGACTAAATGGGTGGATGGACAAAAATGTAGATGGTCCAAAACATGAGTGGAGTGATGAACAGACAGATGATAGAATATGGACAACGGATGGATGGCTGGACAGATGGATGGATGGGCAAATGGATAGATGGATGGAAACATGGGTGAACTAACAGACTGAATGGTGGATGGAAACTCTCAGCCTTGAAATAAAGTAATGCAATTCTGTAATCAAACAGTTTGGCTTTATGACAGTAAAAATGCAGGAATTCTGTAAGAATGGATTTTTGCCATTGTCATCCATCATGATATTTGTCAAGAGCACAGTCTATTACAAAAACTGACTTCTTGCTTTCAGTGTGATAGTCTATTTTGGTTAGGAACAGATGTAAAACCAAAAAAACTGAAAAATAATAATCCCCATTTTCTAATTTACCTGTATAGTGATATTAAGGTGAACTAATATGGTACTCATGTATTTTGCCAACACTACAGCCGATATATTAGGCTTACATGACCAATATGCTACCTTTAATTAATTAATCTAATTAATCACTTTTTTAAGCTCACTTAAAAATGAAAAAACGCTCCAAATCTAACGGGTAATCAGGGGACAGAGGCGGAGCTGCAGATGTGACGACAGCAGGAAGTGGCTGCATGTTTGAAAATAACATTTCTCCTTTAAAAGAGGAGCAAAGAACGTCACTTCAAGCTGTCTTATAGGAAATTCTGATTTTCCTCTTCCCCACTGCTGGGACACATAGAGACGTGGAAATGCCACACAAACGATGCCGTAGTCATGGTTACCCTACGATATGAAATTTGCTCTCCTCAGAAGTTTACCGGGAGAAATTGGTGGATTTGTCTTTGACGAGATTCATATTACATGTAAGTGGCAGATGACACATCTATGTGGTATAATTTAATGTGAGATAAGACGACAGTCTAAGGACTGACGTACTGGTAGTTTGAGCTAACGGCTAACAGCAGGGTTGAGCTGCTATGTCATACTGTGGCTTGATGTGATTGGTCCGTGAAGAGTGTGGCGAGCAGACTGATCGTCCAATCCCCAGCTGCTCTGGTATTTAAAGGTTCTGCCCTCTGAAATACCAAAACATAGCAATGAGATTAAAAATTAGATTAAAGGTGCTGTGAGGAGAATCTATTTCCAGCGACATAAAGACTCTGCTACCCATGAGCACGCGCGGCGACTGTCATAATGCTGCGTTCCAGTAACCTCGGAACTGGGAGTGACATCATCTCCGACTTATCGGCGTTCCAGTTGAAGTCGGAAAAAAACATGCCGATCTACCAGGCTATTGTTAGCTTATGTTAGCACGCCCTGCGTTGTTGCATGAAGAATGTGATTATCACTATGGCAGCATTTTTGTAAATATAAGCCTAACAATACTATGTATACAGCTGATCTAGAGCGACACACCCCAGTCAGAAGAAGAATCAACTGATTATTACAGGAGCTAAATAACTGTTCACACTGAGGGCAGCCATCTTCGATTGTCAACTTGGGGGTGGCGAGGTTTCACCGAGTTCCCAGTAGGAAATTCCGACCTTAGGGGACGTTCCAGTTGCAGTTTCCTACTCGGAACCCAGAAATTCCTACTTCTGACTACAACAGGAATGCACCAAAAGATGTGACCTAAGCCAAAGCGAGTGTTTGTTTTGTTGCTAATAACTGCAGCTCTGACCTTCCTCAGAACTCTCCATTGCTTTACAACTTCTTTTTTATCAACTTACAAGATGCAAAGCAACAAGGTAATGTATCTCTTTCTAGTTACGTAGCGGTAGTTTTTGATGTGTGACAACAAGCAATTTTTGGAAAAACTTAGTATCATAGTTTTGTAGCCGGCTATATATCGCTACTTACAGCCCGGTGCTCTAAGACGTGTCCGAATAATATAAATTTGCTCCAGTTTTAATTGTCTTGTTCCCAAAGTTGAGTATCCAGGCCAGTCCAGCCCTGTCCGACCCGACCGGAAGGCTAAGGAATAGCATTTATAGATAACCTATTTTGATGCTATAAAACTCATCTTAAAGTGTGTATTTTGATCAGGCATATATCTAAAAGTGAGACTTTTTTGTAATAATTTAGAAACTCCTCACAGCCCCTTTAACACGATTAAAAACATATTGCATTAATTGTGACTGTAATTAATAAATTAAGGTTAACGTGATAATTTGCCATCCCTAATTCTAATATCCTATTCAAACTTCAGAATCTTCCCTCGTAAAATGTATTCTTGGCTCTGCTTTATTTTTACAAAGTATTGCTTTATGAACAGTACATTGAGGTCACGGCTTATTCCCACCACACCAATCATAAATACAAATATCAAACACACACACACACACACAAACACACACTGACAGTCTCTCCATGCCAGCAGACAACTGTTCCTCTCAGCGGTGCACACATGGTCAGCGCAGAAAGACGAGCATGTCAGCAGAAGGCATGAACCGTGAGTCATTTCTAGTTTGGCCCGTAAATGTCAAACACAGGATCCTGAAGCAGATCACAAACTGGTCCACTGCGCTGGTTCCAATAATGAAATAAGACACTCCTTCACTGTTCATAACAACATAGACAAAGGTATTTCCCAAGTAAGTCAGATGGGAAACACAAGAAGGTTGAAATTTCCTCGGATTGTAAATACTGGCAATGAAAATAGTTCAGAAAAGCCTGAGAGACCGGGCAGTTAACAATACACTTCTTTCAACATCAATCCTTTGTCTTTAACGTCTTATCCTGTCCCAAGCTGAAATAGACCCTAGACTGGCCATTTCTACATGAAAAGCTGTCATTTATGAAATAGTTTGCTTCAAACATTGGTCCTAATGACTGGTTATTTGAGTAACTGTTGCCTTCTCTCATTTTGAAACACTCCAGTCACGCTCATCCAACCTCAAGCATCAACAGGCCATTTTGGCCAAGAGAACTGGCTTGATTTTGTTTCTCTTTTTCCTTCTCTGTAAACCCTCAAATGTTTGTGAGTGGAAATAGGAGCAGGTCACACACCCAACACATTTTTTTCTAGCTCAAACCAACTCTAGTTTGCTCTTTTGGAAAGTTTGGTTCAGGGTTAATTTTGTTGGCTACTTATTTTTACCAAAGTTTTCTTCAACATTTTTTCCCCTGGTACAAACTTGACAGTAACTACTAAAAACAAGAGCACATGGGGTGCTGGTTTGGCTGAGTGGTTAGCAACCAGGCACCCCATGTACTTGCTTCTGCCGGTCCAGGTTCGAGTCCCACCTGTGACCAGTTTCAAGAGTGTCTTCCCCTACTTTCTCTCCCCCTTTCACAAGCCTATCCGCTGTCTCTCTCCTATCAATAAAGGCACAAAATGCCCAAAAAATACATAAAAAAAAATAAAAAAAAAGAGCACATGGACAAAAACTAAAACTACATTGACATTTTCCTCGACAAATAAAAGCTAGACTGAAAAAACAGAGACTTGGGGCGTTTTCACACCAACCACATTTACTGCGCACTAAAGAAGTTTTGGCCCAGGGTTTGGTACGTTAGTATCAATGTGAATGCAACCACCGCACTTTGGTGCGCACCAAATCAGCCGGTCCGAGACCTCCATGAAGGGGTGGTCTCGATCCGCTCCATCTCCCTACATTTGGTGCGGTTTCACTGGTGTGAAACAAAGCGGTCCGAACCGATCTACTTTTGATGCATTACTTCCTGTTAATCCCGCGGTTGAATCTTTTGCTTACTCAATTTGTCAATTTGTTTATTCTCGTTGAGGATTACGATGATTTACGAGGGTCCAGAAGGTCGCTGATGCCGTCTCAAACACGATACAAAAAACACACCAGAAGGAAAATGTTGAAGGGAGCGAAACGAAAACATTGGTTGTCTGGTGTAGGAAATGGTTACCATGGTAGCCTCTTCTTCGTTCTCCTCCGTAGCAGGTTTGGTAACCAGTTACGTGCATATCGCCCCCTGCTGTTTCACACTGAGTAAATACACAAGTGGGCCCGGGCATGGTTGCAAGTGTGAATGCAAGCCAGCGAGGGAGGGGGGCGAACCGCGCCACAGTACGGTTCGAAACAAGTGGGCTTATATGAAAACGCCCTTAATCCAATCAGACCTTATGTGGTCATGCAGAAAGTAGGATAAGTACAATCACAGCTACGTTGGCTGTGTGGAAAGGTTGGATGAGTTCAGAGCGACATCCAATCACAGCTGCCTTGGCTTGGTGGTGGTGGGATAAGTTGTGGAGTGATCCAATCAGAGCTGCTCTCTTTATGAATTGATATTTTTCATGTAGAGCAGGTTTACTGTTTGTTGTCAGTTCTGGTATTGTAACTAAGATGCTCTGCCAGGTAGCCTAAATAAAGGTGACTGCATTTCACACAAAAGTTCAATTTGTTTCTGTTCATATATAGGAAACAAAAAAATGCCTCTACTTTACACTTCATATTTGCAGTTGACTAAATTTACAGTAGATTTCATCGACTAAAATGTTGCAAAATTTCATCAACTACAACTAAACTAAAATTAAAACAATTTAGATGACTAAATTATGAATAAAATTGAAAGATATTTTAGGCAAAAGACTTTAAGACTAAATTAAAAAGTCAAAATTCACTTCTTCCCATTATGATGCCCAAATGCACTTAGCTGCTGCATTGTGATTGGATGATTAGTTCATTGCAAGAGCAGTTAAACATGGTCAGATTTACAGACCCTGATGCAAATAAACCAAAGTGTTCTTCTTTTAAGCCTTATCTTCCTCCTATGTGAGGAGAGTAACCTCGTCCTATGTGAGCATTGGTCTATCTTTATTTCTTTTTTAAGTGAATGAATCTTGTTTTTGGATTGTAACCCAGGGCGTGTTTGTGTGAGTGTGTCTCTTAGGTCTTGGCCCTGATAAGTGTTTCTCCCGGTGGCTGCTGGGAGAACAGAGCGTGGCCTCTGAGGAGTCGCTGAGTCACATGTTTCAGTCTTTGCCAGCGTCCCGAGTATTTCCAGAACCCCGCAGCTACAAACTGTTTCAGTCCCTGAAGAGTCAGGAGTCCTGTCCATGAATACATCCAGTGTGTGTGCTCATGTGACTGCAGTGTGTGTCTGTTCTTTTAGGAATCACAGTTTGGTTTCCCACTCGCCATGCGGCACCAGGTCTCATTGTTTTGGTGAGCAGATTAACTCGGCAGTGAAGGCCTGGTGGTTCTACTGCTCACCACATGGACAGAGGCTGTTGTCCTCAAAGCTTTTCAGCACAATGAAGACAGGTTTATTCTGTTCAGGGATTAACAACACTGGAAACAGTATTGGGCAGTGGCGGCTGCTGGCCAGTCGAGGAGGGGAAGCTCATTTTTTTCCGGCCTACATCATAAATTTGTTCATTTATTATTAGTTTATTTTTATTTATCTAACATTATTTTTATTTATAAATCTAAATTCTACCCTTCGTTCCTTTTCAAGAAAACGATTTGACACCCTGTTGTACCAACTAGGTGTCTTTTCCAGGGATTTTACCAGTGTTCTCTCAATGGCGAGCAGAGCTAGACTGCTTAAACGGCCTTTGCCCATTGTGTTGCGGGTCTAAGACTTGAGCCGCTTTAAACAGGAGAAGCTCCTCTCCAGAAAGACTGAATGTAAAACTTAGAAGATGCTCTGGTGGAGGGTTATACTTCAAGATCGCTGATTGGCTCATTTCACTGTCAATTATAAAGGGATTCGGCCTCAGACAGATCATCCAATCATCATGCAGAAGCCGAGCATCCAGGCCAGCCCACTGCCTCATAGGTTCAATCAGATAAAGTAGAAGGCAGACGTTACTGCCGCAGTGTAAAATACAAAATTAAAGTCAATTCCAAGAACAAACTCTCGTCAAAACATGTTGGGAGTCTTGTGTCAAGAAAGGCTTTCAGTGTAATTTGTTTTTCAATTAATAAAGAAATGCCACTCCAGATCTGGGAAAACTGCATCTGAAGCTGTTAGCATCACTCATATGAGCTGTGGTGCCTCGGGTCTAGAAAAGGTTCTATTGATACCAGTGCTAATTAAAGTCCTGCTAATCGATCTAATTCTTTAATGATTCCCTTATTGATTCCTGCAGATTTTCCATGTGGACAAAAGTTGGTCTGTAGATTTTCAGTGTCAACAATGTCAAACACACGTCACAGCATAGATAACTGCTTCTGCAAGTTGCTGGTGTTTCCACTCACTTCAGGTTGTGCAGTCGGCGCGTTTTGTAAAAAATTAAGACACAGCAGATTCACTTTTGAACCCTGTCAATGGAAGGAATTGATAAGGGAATTGATTAGCCAACAGACTCATGATATTGATACTTTCATAGAGCTGTTAACGATTGGTTTTCGATTCTCATGTCTATTGGAGTTGTAGATTGGTGCTTGGTAAAATAAATCTGTCTGATTACAGACATTTAATCAGGTGGATGCAGCTGCACTGCAGGGTTAGGACTTTTTGATAGTATAAACAAAACAAAGGCTGAAAATCCCCAGTTAAAGGGAATGTCTGGGGGGTTTTGAAGTTGAGTAACTTCAGGCCCATGGAAATAGAAATGATAATGATAACTGACCAGCTCTGTCCTTGTGGTCAGATAGTTGGGTAAAGACACGAGGAAATACGAAGTCAAACACCCCCAACAAGATGAAGCAACCAATTTTGGTGATCTAATGGTCCAGAGACCCCCCCACTGACAGCTTAGGCCATATCCGCGCATAAATCATGTAGCCTGACCTCAGCATAAGTAGTATCTCTTCATAAAGTGCTGAGTGTAAATGTGTGTGTCCTGGTATCAGTGAGGAGGGATTCCTTTACCATGAGGGATTACTGCATCACCCTGACGCTTCTATTAATAACACACCATTAACCTCTGTCCCAGTGTGCGTGGGAGTGCGTTTGTGTGTATACTGTGATCTTCTCATACAGCTCTGATGACTTATTCTACAAACCCCTGTTCCAATGAAGTTAGGATGTTGAGTAAAACCCAAATAAAAACAGAATGCAATGACTTTCAAATCATTTTCAACTGAATACTCTACAACAGTGATCATCAACTGGGGCCTGTGGGCCAAATCCAGCCTGCTGAACCATCCAATCCTCAAGACCACACTATCAGAGACCAAGACTTGCTTGAGACCAGAATGCACCGAAACCAAGACAAGACCAAGACTTTTGGGAGTTGAGACTAAGTCAAGACCAAGACCGAGACAAGACCAAGACCTCAAAATCTATTTTCAAAACCACAACAAGGTTGAACTGTTATGGGGGGTGTCCCGCAGTCACAACACCGGGAAGGTTTCAGCCACCACAGGGGAAATAACACATGAACTGAAGCTTTTTGTTGTTTTACCAAGTGTTCCTCTTTATTCAAATTAATGAAGTGGAAGAACAGCAGATCAGTGCTGGTCTTGATCGGTCTTGATGGAAAATCCTGAGTCCGGCCTGTCCAAGACCGAGACAAGACTCAATGCTCTTGAGTCTGAGACAAGACCAAGACCTTCAGTACGTGGTCTCAACACCAAGACCAGTCTCAAATAACACACTATCTGCTGGATTCCAAACTTGTGAGGATCAAACATAAACATCATGTGGTTCACAGTATTAAAGCAACTAAAAAACAGCATCAACTGAGACTCTTTACAATCAGAAATCCCAACATTTATAACTTTATTTACATTCTGAAACGAGGACAGACCCGCTGCACTGTTTGACATTTAATGTTCCACACAGTTCTTTTATTTTAACATAACTTTTTCATACTTTACAGTCCAGCCATACCTGAAGGATTTATTTTCCACATCAACTTTTCATTTTTACGGCCTTTAAAGGTGCATTTTACCTGTGTTAAGAGGCCTTTTCCGTTCACTTCTGCAGCGCTCCATAAATAAAGTTGACTTGAATTCAGTTGAGGTAAAATATCTCACTTGCACCTGATCAAGCCTTTTCTTTGCAGTCCATACTTCAAAATAAGTAATAAAAGTATGCATGATTCCTGCTGATATCCTTTTGGATCAATATCGGAATTGGCCAATGCTCAAAGCTGATATATCGCCATCGTATCAGAGGTGAAAAAGTTGTTTTGGACACCCCTCAAAATAAGTTTGTAGTAACTTTGTAGTTTATGTAATTCAATATAAGTCAAAAAAAATCACTGTATTGTTTTTATCTGTTTAACACAACGCCCCAACTTCATTGAAACTGCAGTTTGTTAAAACCTTCAACCACAAAAATGCACCCTCCAACACATTCTTCCATCTGCTGCCCATGTACTGCTGAGCAAAGCACAAAGCTGACACGTGTTTGGCTACGTACTCACACCAAAACACAAACTGCCTTGTTGGGGTTAATGTGTGTGTCGTTGGTGGATTATGTAAAAATGGGACAGCTGAAAGTGTGCATGTGCGTGTGTATGTATGTGTGTGTTTCACATTCTTTCCCCTTGACTGAGTGAGTCTCTCTCGAGCAACTGCAATGTCACGACACACAAACACACACACAAACACACACACACAGATATGTGATCTGATTCACCTCTGCTCTCCCTGCAAAGTCACACACTGTGGAGTTTAAACGGTTCAATTTCAAATCCAGCTCGTGTGTCCTTAACCACACATTTGCCCTTGAGCAAGGCAGGTGTGGAAAGTTTTAGGATTAAATGGGCAATGGGAGACTGGGAGACACATCAGGCATATAAAGGAGAAAGAAGGTAAATAAGAGTGGAGTGAGTCCAAGCACGCAGAGGTGAGTTAGCGCTTAACACCTGCTTCCAACAGCCTACAATCTTCAATTAGCTTAGCGAACTAAAACCTAAAATTTTACCTTATTTTATTCTAACTTTATTTCACCAGGAAGTCCCATTGAGATTAAAAGTCTCTTTTAATATGAGAACTGGCCAAGGTAGCAGCCAATACAGTGTTGCAGACTTAAAAAATAAGACAAAATGTTAACAAAGCACAACTCACATTTTAAAACAGGCTTACAAAATGTACAGTGACCTTTCATGAAAAGCAGCTTCTGTGTCACCACACTCTTTATGATCTTTTCAAATGTTTTCAGTGAGATTAATGACACTATCTTTAGCTGTTTTTGGAGGTTTTTCCACACCAGAGGTGCTCTTTATAAGGTCCATGATGCACACAAAACCTGAAAATGTCATTTTACAACACATAAAGCATCTGAAATTGTCTCAGATTTGAAATTAAAGGTATAACTGTGTAGCTCAGTCCATAAGGGCTTGGGATGAGGATGGCAGGGTGGCTGGTTCAATTCCCAACTGGGACATAATTAGAAGTAGGGCTGAAGCTTTCAGAAAAAGATCGAACTGCGATTTGTCTGGCAGATATTGTGATTTCAAATCGATCCATGATTTTCTTCAAATTAGGGGTGGGCGATATGGCAAAAATATCATATCACGATTTTTTAAAAATAAAATCACGATCACGATTTTATCACAATTCTTTTTTACATTGATTTTTCTAGACTAATTTGCATGTTTGACCTTTTTTTCCCCTATGTTTAACATATAAAACATGTAAAACCCTCAAAGAAAAAAAAGACAATTAAAGCCAAAGAAACTTTCTGATAATTTAAATAGTGCAGTTTTTATAAAAATGTGCAATAAATGTAAACATAAAAGGTAATGAACAACAATATCAACATTATCTCTTAAAGCTATGGTCTACGATTTGGAAGCTTTGTACATATTAATAACACCGTTTATAAGGCTGTTATGGTCCTATGGTCCTATCTACACAGTATAAAGACCAAAAAGAATGAAAAAAATCCATTCAGTATATCTGCTGAAAAGCTGCATACTAGCTGACCAATCAAGCCTAAGAACCTGCAACTATTAATTGGTCCGTGAGTTAGTCCATGAGTCCATCCAATCCTCGTCTCCCTCACTACGCAGTACGCAGCATCTTGCCCATGGTCCCGCCTCCTCCCCTCTACCTCCGGTGAGCAGCTAGCAGCGTTAGCTACTGAACTATCATGGAGCCGGAAAAGCCTAGCGCTGAACCCGGGAATCCGCCTCCCTCTCCCAAGACAGTCTGGCTGCAGACCACCCTTCTCCTCTCCCCTCTCCCTCGTCTCCCTCACTACGCAGTACGCAGCATCTTGCCCATGGTCCCGCCTCCTCCCCTCTACCTCCGGTGAGCAGCTAGCAGCGTTAGCTACTGAACTATCATGGAGCCGGGAAAGCCTAGCGCCGAACCCGGGAATCCGCCTCCCTCTCCCGCGGGCCCAACGGAGCTCTGCCCGCGGGTGGAGGGAGGGTGGAGGCCTGTTAGCGGGCTAACGGCTAACGAATAGCCTCAGCCGGCCGTCAGACCTTCAGCATCGGCCGTTTCGCCCCTGGTTGATCAGGTAATGGCTTTGTTTACTACAGTGTGAGATGTCTGCTGAATAACTCTGGTTAGTTTGTGCCTGTACGGGCTAATAACTTGTAGGGGAGCGGGTTAGCCTGTTAGCCGCTAATCGTTTGCACTGTAAGCTGAGCTGGGGAGGACAGGCTGAGAAAGATAAATCCTCCCCCACACTCGGCTCCGCTCTGGCGGCGCCAGACCCGCATTGCCGCCGGTCCAATTGAAATGGCTACTGCTGTGTGTTATAAGGGAGATGTCTGTCGTGTTTGATACTTTCAGTTGAGCTGAGCTGTTTTTGATTGAGTTTGCTGCTGATATATTATGCTAGTCGCTCGTAGCTCTGTCCGAGGGGGCTATATGAGGCGTCACGAGCTGGGGGCGGGATCTTGGAACACGGAGGGGAGAGGTGAGGGAAGGGGGGCAGGCTGCGGTTTCAAATCGTAGACCACAGCTTTAAAGTGCAACAATTTAAAACAAATGTTATCTAACTGCAATGTCTATAACCTGAGTGAATAATACAGCTGCTTTAGAACAGATTTTTGTTCAGACATCTTCAAGCTTTTATCTCCTTTTTTCTTTCCGCCATGGCTTCACGCTACATAACCAAAGAGGAGATACTACCATGCACTGCGCATAATGTGCTACGATTGGCTAGTCAGGTGTGCATCAAAGTCTCTGCGCCCACACAGATGATCTGACGATCTTTCTGCTTTATGAGATCATCCCCACGTTATAATCCTTAACGATTTAATATCGTCATATCACACACCCCTACTTCAAATCAAGCTTCAGTGCAATATTCACTATGTTTACAGCACAGACAACAGTAAGGAAATTAATGATCAAAAGCATGTAACACATTACTCATTATCTAATATTGATGATAAATAATCTGTTTCAATTATTTAAGGGATACTCAACTTAACTCAACTCTACTCTTAAACAGAAGCTTTGTGTTGCTAACCTGCACTTTTGTGATGGAGATGTGACGTTCGCGAATAAGTCGACTCTTTTGAACGGTTCTATCGAGTGAACAATGAGAATCAATTCGCAGTTATGAGTAAGACGCTCAATTGCGAGCTATCTTTACATGCAAATTCACTGCAAATGTGTAAAATAGTTGGCACAACAGATCTTGGGTCAGTCGGGAGTGTTGTTGGAGACAACATAAATGAGACAAGGTGGGCATTGAAATGTTTTACAGCAAAGAATAAGGATGAAGAGTGACACGAAAAAGTAAATGGATAAGTTGTAGAAAGGAAGTGGAGGGGAAGGAGGGAGGAAGATTAGACTGGATTAAGATGTAAAATAGAGAGGGAGTAGAGGAAATCAGGTCAGAGAGAAAAGGGGACATTCAAGGAAGAAAATGAGGATTAAAGGAAGTCTGTAAGGAAAAGAGGAGAGACAGAAGACAGGGACATGAAGAAATATGCTGGAGTGGAGGGTTTGGTTGAGTGTTGAGGCTCAGTGGAAAGAAGAACAGAGCAGAGCCTATCATGTCCATGGAGCTGTGGACCAGCTCTTTACCTTTAGAGGTAGAGCATGCTTCGTCAGTCTGCATGGGTTTTGTGGACCTGGTGGCCTTATGTTTTCCTCTGTTGTCCAAACTGTCAGTGTGTGAATGCAGCTACATCCACGCCCTTTAAACCCATAGATTTGAGTGTCTTGTCCAAGCACACATGGACGTGTGACAGCCAGGTCTGGACTTTAACCCTTGAGTTTTCAATGATGGTTGATAAAAATATTAGACCAGGGGTGGGAATCTGGTGGTCCAGGGGTCATATGTAGCCCTCCATATCACTAAATGCAGCCCACCAGTCATTTCCAAAAGTAAACTAATTGTTAAACATGGAGAAAATAGTTCTTTATGATCAAGATTCTTATTTTAATTATTTTTTGTAAGTTATTGAAGAAGCATTGACATGTTATATTAGCAATTACTCAATACTGTATTTAGAAAACAGCAGCAGTTACATTTGCTTCAATTAAACTGTTGAACAATGCAAAAAACTAGAACAACAGGTCAACGTGCAATGAACACAAGCATTTTAGCACTTGGTATTTTTTCTTGCACATTAAATTGTTTAATGCCTCTGTATGTCCCTATGTTGTCATGGTAATGTATTTCCTGTTTGAGTCCTGTCTTAGTAGACAATTCCTGTTTTTAGGTGATTGTTATTTAGTTTATTTTTAAATATATTCTGTTTTGTGAAGCAACAATGTAGCACAACATCCAAGACAAATTTCTCCTAAGGAACAAAAAAGTTTACGTTGACCATGAAATATTTGTGCTTTAAAATTCAGAAAAAATCTGCATATCACTGATTTTAAAAAAATAGCCGAATAGGCTGTTATACCACATATGTTTGCTAAAGCTTGAATTTGACTATGTATAATAACTTGTTCTCATATTATAATGTTGGAAAACTGTTTAATGACTACTTTATATTTGCATATTGTGTTTTACAAACATAATTTTTCCCCTTTGAGAGGATCCGAAAGTTTGTAACAATGTGGCCATCAGGCTGTGAAAAACAGTTTTATGTGACGACAAAGAAGGGGAGGTGCAGCGGAGCAACACAAATTAACTGGGAGAAAGTAAATGTCACAAACAATTCAGGAACTGTATAAACTAGATTTTATTTTTTGTTTTATTGTTGTGTGTGTTTTTATTGGAGTTTTGTTTTTTTTTCTTCACAGAGACAGGGTCTATTTTTTTGTTGTTTTTGATTATTAGAATGATGTTTTTTACATGCAGTTTTTCCCAAAAGAGAGTCCTTTTCATTTTCATTGAGTTTATTTTTCCTCCTTTTTTGTTTATTTGATTTATTATTATTTTTTTTTTTTCAAATGCTCTTGGCCTTCCAATTACGGTTAAATACTCTTAAGAAATTAAAGTTCATTGCTTTTGATATGGTGTACTCACTTTATTATTCATGTTGAAATGCTGAGTCAGCATTTTTATTTATGTTGAAATGCTGAGTCAGCATTTCAACATATTGTTCTTCCTAAAATTTCTTCTTCTTTTTTTTCTTTTTCTTCTTCTTCTTCTTCTTATTATTATTATTCCTTCAGATTTTGGCACCTTTCACAGGCTTCAAATTTGCACAGATTTTCACAGAAAAAAATTGACATATGCAGCATGTTCAGGAGAAGTGCGCTTGTATTTTTCACAGGTTTAACAGTTATACTTTTTACAGTAAAAATAATTTCTGCATGTATTTTTACATTGAAATCAATGGGACATTTCCGCAGGTCTGCTGAAAACTTCAGCAACTTTGAAGCTCCACAGATTGGGCAAGCTTCCACCTACAGACTTCATTCATGCTTTAAAAGCTGCACTGACTTCTCAACTATTTTTACATATCTTCAGCTTTTTGCTGGCTTATACAGTTTTTTAAATATGACTTTTAAAGCAACACCAACTTTTGAGGAAATCTGTGTGTGTTCAGCCTGTCACGTGACTTCAGACCGAAGCCCCGGACAGCCGGGTGCTGCAGTTATAAGCACGTTTTTAACTCGTCACTGTGTTAACATTTTGAACAGTACAGATATGAGAATTATATTACACGTTTTAGCAGGTTCTTGGGATGCTCACGGTGAAATCCTTTTCCTGATATCTATTCCGGTTTAGACACAGCGAGCGTTAGTTTACCCGGAAGTACCGAGCGTCATTAGAGTGCTCCATGAGACCAACAGGAGAAATACCGTGCTTGCTGTAGTTGAAAGATTAGAGCAGGAGACTATGGAGCGAGAGACTCGGGTTCAAATCCAGGCTGAGGCCGACATACTTTTCTTTCCATCTAGTACAGATTCTTCATTACAATAGCGTAATCATGCTTGTCTTTACGCTCTCGACCTTACTTTGGACGTAATACACTGACTGGCCACTTTATTAGGTACATCTACAAATATCAACACATTTAACCATGTTACAAAACAGTCATTCATTTTCTGCTTTCTTTCACAACTGCAAACAGTTTTTAGTGCACTTTTCACTATCTGCTACAGTTTCTGAGATATGACTGTTGAAGCTGCATCAACTTTTGCACATTTCTTTGAAGTTAGAGCGTGGTCACGTGACCTGCACACCTGAGCTCCAGTATCTATAATTTTCTGCAAACATTTTTATTGCACATTTCACACATTTTCAGCCCTGATTTACTGCTTACAACTATTCATGTCACATTTTCAACTTTCTTTGCATTACTTTTAGCAATTTCATTTCACAGTTTCAGCAGTCACACTCAGCATTTCAACGCATCTCCTGCACGGAAATGCAAATTCTCTAGTTACGACATAATTACATGAATGAAAAAATTAAGTTTCAAAATAGCATTGACAATAATATCCTTTATCAGAAATAATTTTTGGGACAATTATCGTCCAGCAAAATTTGTTATTAGGACAGGCCTAATCATTGGTTACTCAGCCTTTTTCCTTCAAGTCTCCTGGTAGAGTTTCATCAAGTTGCTCACTTTGAAAAAGTCACCTGGAGTTTTGTGTAAATGCAGAAGCACTGAGACGTCTGTAAATGAATGATACTGATAACTGAACCCGTGACCCCCTCCATGTCCAGACCAACCCCTCTAACCTCCAAACAAAGCCTTCCTCAAGAAACCATCCATCTGCATGTCTGACTGCACAGAGAAAATGAGGGCAGAGGTTCACTGGTGCCTTACAGCCCAGTATGAAGGATTTACATACAACAGGTCTTAATGACTGCGTCTGTCACACCCAATCCTTTCAGCCCTGAAGCTGCATATTCAGTTATGGCAGAAAAAATGAGCTGTCAGTGTCAGGATTCTATAGAAATACTTTTTCAGCTGCAGATTGTCGTTTCAGACGCCTGCAGGGAAGCCGTCTCTCTTTCACTTTAACCTTGTTAGTGTGAGGAGCAACTGACACCGGGTTCGCTTTTTTAAAATGCTGCTGCTGTTTAAATGTCAAATACGAAGAAGTGAGAAATCTATGTGAGGAGAAACTCCAATGCAACTGACACGTGATTATAATAAAGAACAATTTAGACCAATTTGGCTCAGTTTGATTAAGAAAGTTGTTTCTTTAATGTCACTGTTTGTTATGACATGAAATCATTCACTCCTTATGTGTGTTCATCATTTTGTTGACTGATTAGTTCTCATCATAGTTTTCGACAATAACCTTTTCTCCCCTGACGAAAACTAGACAGTAACTAATAAAAACTAGTGCACATGGACAAAAACTAAAACTAAATTAACTGACATTTTCATCAACAGATAAAAACTAGACTAAAAAAGACTAAGGACGTTTTCACACCAACCACATTTAGTGCGCACCAAAGAAGTTTTGGCCTAGGTTTTGGTACGTTAGTGTCAATGTGAATGCAACCACCGCACTTTGGTGCGCACCAAATCAGCCGGTCCGAGACCTCCATGAAGGGGTGGTCTCGATCCGCTCCATCTCCCTACATTTGGTGCAGTTTCACTGGTGTGAAATAAAGTGGTCCGAACTGATCTACTTTTGATGCATTACTTCCTGTTAATCCCGCGGTTATATCTTTTGCTTACTCAATTTGTCGATTTGTTTATTCTGGTTGAGGATTACGATGATTTACGAGGGTCCAGAAGGTCGCTGATGCCGTCTCAAACACGATACAAAAAACACATTTGAAGGAAAATGTAGAAGAGAGCGAAACGTAAACATTGGTTGTCTGGTGTAGGAAATGGTTACCATGGTAGTCTCTTCTTCGTTCTCCTCTGTAGCAGGTTTGGTAACCAGTTATGTGCATATCGCCCCCTGCTGTTTCAAACTGAGTAAATACACAAGTGGGTCCGGGCATGGTTCGATATTGCCAGTGTGAATGCAAGCCAGCGGGGGAGGGGGAGGGGGGCGAACCCATGGCAAACTGCGCCGCAGTACGGTTTGAAACACGTGGACGTAATGTGAAAACGCCCTAAGAGACTTAATCCAATCAGACCTAATTTGGTCATGTAGAAAGTAGAGACAAGTTAGGAATATATCCAATCACAGCTACTTTGGTTGTGTGGAAAGGTTGGATGAGTTCAGAGGGACATCCAATCACAGCTGCCTTAGCTTGGTGGTGGTGGGATAAGTGGTGGAGCGATCCAATCAGAGCAGCTCTCTTTATGAATTGATATATTCATGTAGAGCAGGTTCACTGTCTGTTGTCAGTTCTGGTATTGTAACTGAGATGCTCTACCAGGTAGTCTAAATAAAGGTGACTGCATTTCACACTAAAGTTCAATTTATACAGTCAAACTTTACAAGAATTTAATAAAGGGTTATTAGATGTTTCATTTCATCCAAATGTAAAACATGACTTCAGAAATTCAAGGAAACATAAAAAATGCCTTAGACTTCCGATTTAATATTTTAGTCGACTAAATTTATAGTATATTTTGTCAACTAAATTGTTGTGAAAGTTCATCAACTAAAACTAGGCTAAAATGAAAATAATTTAGAGACTAAATTATGACTAAAACTAAAAGATATTTTAGGTAAAAGACTATAACTATAACTAATGGTGACAAAAAAGGATGGTTTCCCAAATTTTTATGGTGTCAGAATCTGAATTAAAATTGGTGCTTACTGCCAATTTACACATACAAGGGATGTGACTTGGTAATTTGGTGCAAATGACGTATTGTTAACAGAAGCATGTGGGAACACATTAAAAGCAGCACTGGCTTTAAACTAGGGCTGAATGATATGGACAAAAGTTTATATCTTGAAATTCATGCCAGATATCTCGATATCGATACAATATGACAACCGGTTCGGTAAAAACCAAGTATTTTTCATAAAAATAAAAACATCATAATACAAAAGAATGTGGAAAATGCAGTTTTAGTAATGAGAAATCTGTCATTTATATTGCTGTTTTTTTTATATTAATATCTTGAATGTTCACATCTACATAAAGATACGATAACGATATATCTTTCAGTCCTACTTTAAACGTTAGGCAACTGTCAATTTGTCTTCTGCTGCTGCTGCAAGTCAAAAATCTCACGTCACTCAAAGCAGTCTTGGATACTTAAGAGAGTCCAGCTAAATAAAAATAACTATTTAATATTTACATCAAAAGCTAATTTCTTTTTCTTTAAAAAGAAGTTCTTTAAAATCCCTGAGGTTTTCAAGGACAGATGTGCAAAATAAATATCAGGGGAAGGCAAATCAAATCATGATGATGTCTCTAAATGTAACTCCAAACCAAGATTGGAATTTTAATGCAGAAAACTCTGAATTTTACTGTGAACATTTTATCATCTCGACCTTGTTTGACAAATATTGTTGTAAAAAAAAAGAACAAATTTCGTGCAAGTGTAGACTGAACTTGTGTGTGTGTGTGTGTGTCTCCTCCAACAAAGAGGATAAATACTCAGTATCATTGTCGACCTGACTCTGTGGCCTCACACTTGACCTGCCTCTGTTATCTAAGCCGCTGCTGTGCTGCCATCGGTATAATTGCCCAGATTAACGGGGTCAACAGCACTGTTGACCCCCGCAGCTATTGACCCACTTGACCCTACATGAAGAATTCAACTAATCCTCTTATAAAATATGAGCGTGCGTGTGTGTGAAGTAACGACTCTAAACCTGCTTCCTTTTGTTTGAGCATCAGGATTAACATAAAGAGAAGAGACCCACCAGTTCATTCACTTATCTTTTAAACCCGGAGGCAGATTTTAATGTGACTCTGAATACTGTTCAAAGAAAGATTAGATGATATGAACTAGATTCATGTTTTTAATGTCTGTGTTTCTGCTAAATAAGATTTCAGTGCTTAAAGGTGCTATGAGGAGAATCTATTTCCGGGGACATAAAGACTCTGCTACCCATGAGCACGCGCGGCGACTGTCGTAAAGACGTGACCCAAGCACTTTTGCTGTATGTTTGCTGTGATGCTAATAAATGCAGCTCAGACCTTCCTCAGAACTCTGCATTGCTTCACAACTTCTTTTTTCAACAACTTACAGGATGCAAAGCGACGAGGTAATGTATCTCTTTCTAGTTACGTAGCGGTAGTTTTTGATGTGTGACAACAAGCAATTTTTAGAAAACTTAGTATCGTAGTTTTGTAGCCGGCTAAATATCAGTACTTACAGCCCGGTGCTCTAAGACGTGTCCGAATAATATAAATTTGCTCTAGTTTTAATTGTCCTGTTCCTGAAGTTGAGTATCCAGGCCAGTCCAGTTCTGTCCGACCCAACCGCGAAGCTAAGGAATAGCATTTATAGATAAAAAAATGTCAACATCGAAGTCACAACATAGTTTCCTTTAGTATGTTAATGATGCGCGTTCGTGGCTTCCCTTCTTTCTAACTTCCTGGTAAAAAAGTGATTGAGGAATAGCAGAAATATTCTTAACGACACTTGGATTGAAAAGGGTTGTCTTAGTCAAGATTATGCTAACATATTTCTCCTACTGTATTAAAACTCCTGTTAATATTCAAACTTAAGTTTAAAGATTCCAAGTTTATTCTCATTTATTCCCATGGAAAGTCTCCAAGTTTGAAAATCCACAAAATTTTGCAACCCTATGAAGGACCGATGTAAAATTGTTCAAGGAGTAAAATATTGCCATCTTCCCTCTAAAAGTAGCGGGTCAATGTGGGTTTTTTCAACGCTGGTTAACCTGCTAACAATCGGCAAGGGACCCCTTTCCCATTGCCAGCAGACCCGGGTCTAATCGGCAGCAGACGAGCTGCGTGGCTGTTTTTTTCCTCTGGCTTGTCAAGCTAATGAAATCATAAAAGAAGTTGACACTGTTTTCTTTACGCTGTACTTCTGACCCTCTTTTGAAAATGTACACACTTGACATTGATGATTCAAAGGCAGATGGAGTTAGTTGTTAAGTTGGCAAACAGTCACACAAGTTACAGACGGAGGGACGGCATGATGTTATGTGCGCCGACGTCATCTGTAAATTAGCGGGTCAACCTGGGTGTGATGTTCCCACTGAAGCCGATCAGAGGCGAGCCGTCACTTGTAGATTCAGTCGACCCGAGTCGAGATGCTGCTAAACCGTTCAAATGTGCCGACAGGAGCCGACTGTTACCAGGTTTAAACTGTTTTTTTGGCCAGTCTGAAAGAGGTATATGTCTTGTTTTAATCGTATAGTCTTACCTCATGATTTTAACAGAGTATAAGGTCCACACACCACGATCACCTCAATCCAGAGGAAGTCAGAAGAAACTTTTAACATTATTTTACCAAAAAACTAACTATATCTCCCTGTGAAGCCCAGCCTGACAAGGAATTGGCATATTTTCTCCACCCTTATTGATTATGTCAGTGTTTTCTGTCATTGATACAGGATGTATGACAATCATTCCCAGTCAAAGGTTTTATGGTGAGACATGACAGCAGAGAAGAGTCTGCTGTGGGTTTCAGGGAGACCAAAACTAACGACGTGAAGGAAGAGCAGTTCTGGTAAATCCTCGGGACAAAAGCTGTCGCTCACTCAGTGTGCGGGATGGGTAGTGATTGGAAAATCACCCTTAATTGTCAAATTAAATCTGGAGCTAACAAACCACATCATGAGGTTAAAGACCTCAAGAGCCTCTCTTACATTTAGCTGAAGAAGAGGATTTCTGCACAGAGATCAGGCTTCATTAACTTGATTCTGACTTTATTTGTCCTTAGAAATGAAGGATAATTTATAGATTTAACTCTGAAAATCTGCATTTTTCTTAGGTCAAATAACTGAAAACCTACTAGATGTTGATATCAATTAGTAAAGTCAGGGTTACGGAGGTCATGCTTTAGTTTGTATCTTGGTTTTGGAGTTGTGGATCAGTCCAAGCTTAATCCAGCAGAAAGAAAGCAACAAAAGGTTTAATATGACAGAAATTTTATAAGTTACAGCTGCAGTGAATTATCAATCAAACATAAAAATCTGAAAAACAGACAACCGAGGAACAATTCTTACAGTGTTGTTTTTTAGCTTCTACATTTCTAGTCTTTTTAAATAATTACTAAAATGTAAATACTGCTCTTTTGTTCTTAAGTCTATTTTTTATTTATAATTTCCATCCAGTTTGTTTGCTGATGTTAGTCTGGCCAGTGGCCTGCAGTAATGTTCATTGCTTTGTGATTAGCCATGGCTAGCATGCTACTATGGTCTGCATTAGCCACATTTAGCTTGCTGCTCAATGAATGTTGGTTGTTCTGTCTTTAGCCATTAGCTGCAGCTAGCAGCCTTTAGCTCGCTAACATGACTCAAATGTGTTTTCTTCCACTAAAGATGCAGACTAAAGCAGAGAGAAGTCGACCTGCCACTAAACCTAAGAAATTACAGCCAAATCTACCATTGCTGTTTGAAAAACAATAAAAATATGAAGTCTGCTGTCAGGAGGTCTCGAGTAGCGAACCTCAACAGACACAGAGCATGTCTACTGTTCTCTGCTGAACATTTTGGATGAAGACACCATCTCAAATCTTTAAATATAAATGAAGAACAAGCAAACAACGTGTTCAACATCCAAACCAGACCTGTACTTCATGTCATCCTCTCCTAAATAATGGAGATCAAACAATGCTGCCTACAAAGTTTAACATCAATATATTTTAAAGCGGGTGACCATGAATTATAAAAAAAGAAAGTCCATCAGTTATCTGCAATGTAGATAGAGCAGCACATGTTTTACTCTATTTCTGAATAAGTGTTTTTAAGTGTTTGTTCCCTTGACTTTTTAAACTGCCACCTTCCTGCAGTCTTCTTCAAAAGCATTACATCGAGCAGGAGAAGGAGAAACACACACAAAAAGCCCACCTACAAACTGCCATTACTCTCAGAGGGCCACTTAGAAGGGAAAGCAGCGAGAAATAAATCAGGAAGAAAAAGGGACAAATACACCAAAATCAGAGGACAGAGAGCAAAATCATCCAGATCAGAAGCACACCAGCAAAACACGTGTTCACACAGAGTTTAATCTTCAAGGAGGCTGCTCTAACTAGACGTTTACCCGCCTTGACATGAGTCAGAAATAAAAAAATATGATTACTCAAGGACCACAGTGTGTGAATGAGAAGCAGTGGCTAACAATAACCAGTCCCATTTAATAAAGTACTTTACTCAAGCATCTTTTGGGGAGAGTTTTTTTGTGTGTGTTTAAATATTAGCTATTAATCAGCTGATAAATGTATGAATATTATACCATCTGATCCTAAAGAAAACAAACTATGTTCATGTGAAGAGTCCACACTGTGTACTTGTACTACATCATGCATCTCAATAGCAACATAGATTCTTGATATTCAAATGTTTTTGCAAAAGGAAAATCTAAGATCGCACTAAAATCTCAGGGCATGCCATTAAAAGCAGCCTCTTTGCAAGTGTTGCTGTACTTTTCTCTATATTTTCATTCCTGTCAAATCATGCCCACTCAATTCTGCTCTTTAAAAAAGTGATAAATCTCAAAAATTCGGTGACACACATTCAATGAAAAAATTACAAGTTAAATTGCAATTATACAATTTTAAATATAACATGAGACATTTTGATGCCAGAGGATTCAGGAAAAGGGGTATTTCAGCTTGAAGGTTGTTAAAATTGGGTTTACTTATTCACTGTATATTATCCAAATTAATGATTAGATACTCTCACAGGAATGTGTCAGTGTTTATCTTTATGTAGTAGGTGTGGACCCCGGGCAGGGGGTCAGCTTTTCTTCAACTTCTTCTTCTTTGGGTAACTGTGCCTATCATCTACTTCTTAGTTTAGTAGCTTAATACTAAGTTCTAGCATGAACCTTGTAAGTTAATGAGTTTTCCCACAACACCTTCCTGCAGATGATTCACAATAAAATCATGATTGAGATATGAATGGTGTACGCCCACTGAAACAGATCGTGCCAAGTTTTTATTACATAAACTTAAATAAATAGACTAGAAAAATGTCATATCCTTGCATATCAATGCTGAAAATGTGAAAGGAAATAGGTCAAAGCCGTGCAATCAAAGCTGAGAATGTTTAAATGGGACATAAGAAGCTGGGAGCAGTAAAGCAAAGCTGAAAACTGGAACATGTGGAATAAAAATGTTAAAAGTTGTGAAAGAAAGCTAAGCCGCGTGAAAGTTGAAGCACTTCACAGGAAAACTGCAGGAATCTCCCATCATTTCAGTGTAAAAAAAATTGGCATAAGATAATTTTTACTGTAAAACTATAACATTTAAACACGTGAAAAATACAAACACAATTCTCATGAACATGCTGCATTGCTCAGATTTTTTTCTGTGAAAATCCGTGCAAATTTGAAGGCTGCGAAAAGTGCCAAATAGTGTACGGAAGAAAAAAAAGAAGAAGAAAGTTGGATAACAATATGCTAAAATGCTGACTCAGCATTTCAAAATAATTACATTGTGAAACAGATGTAATCAGAGAAAAATGTTGTGTAACCTCTGTTGTTTAGGTAGATTAGGCCTCAGTCACATTTGAGCAAAATAATCCTACTTTTATACATATCAAAGAATTTTTTGCATATTTTATTTTAAGGACCCCTTGCAGATACACCACGGACCACTAGGGGTCTGCTAACCTGTGGTTTAGAAACTCTGGTGCAGAGGATAAGACTCCCACCATACCAAGTAATGATGTATACAGCAAAAAGGGATAAAAATTTCTGTTTTTCACCAACGGGCATTTGATGTTTTAGGAATGAAAATATGATTCATGTTGTTTTAAATGTTTGTTCTGTTGAAAATATAACTGGTGAAATATGTAAATAGTGTTACTCTTTGCTGGAACCAATTCAGTCAGTGAGTCACTGTGTGCTTGAATTTGTGTAAACCATGTATTTGACAGGTTTCAGCTTTCAGCTTTTAGTTTCAGAAATGTGAGGGACAAAAGTGAGGGCCCACATAAAGCGGAGCAGGTCAGCCTGTCTGAAGGTGCGTCTTCAGCAGCGAGTGTGTTCAGTGTGTCACAGGTCAGCTGGAGTGTCTACGCTTACCATCTAAAAAAAGATCAAGAGCTTAACCCTAAAACAGGAGGAGGTGAGGCTGGAGTTATAAAATAACTCACACACAAACAGTTCCTCTTCATATCCCAACACAACACCAAACCATGAACGGATGAAGTACTGATTTCTACCAGCAGAGAGTGAACAACATATAGCGGCACTGATGATGACAGCAGCCATGTTTGTTTTGTTAGATGACACTCGTCTAAAAACACATCTGACACACGGGGGTGTTTCAGGTCATCTATAAGAGGCGTCTGGAGGTCGTGAGAAGCAGCAGGGTGGCGGTTAACTAAATAAACCGCGACAGCTGACCACACACCTCTTCATTTTAGAGATGCACCAGATTGGATTTTTGCCAACATCCGTTCAATTCGTCAATACCAATATCTCTGATCAAGAGCTTAAGCTCTGTACTAGACAAAAATGGACTTGTTTCTTCAGTGTTGCAGTATATTTTTGCAAGGAACAAATGTAAAACAGGTATAACAGCATTTAACTCTTGGAAAAATGAAACCATTGAGTTTCAAATGTACCCATGCCGTGATGAGAAGGTGCATCAATATTAAACATTTGTGTAGTTTGCCGTTATTCCAGCCTACATATGCCTGTTATGTTGGCCGATACATCAGTTGTAAATATCTGCAATACCAATACTCAACTTTTTAGGCTGATATCAATATCAAACAGTGTCAAACAAACTGACTATAGATGATCAAGTACATAAACATAATATACTCTTTAAATAAGCTTGGAAACTTCTTCAGTTGTTGATCATTTCTTCGTTTTAATGATACCAGTTAGTATTGTATTTTGTGTTGTTGGAAAGCCTGATTACTCACCTTTACCTTCACACCTTTACTCAAATGCATTCCCCTTGAAAAATAATCCACTGTTTTGAAAGTACGGACTAACAATAAGGCTGATATTTTTTTAAACCCTTTTCTTGATGTTGTTATAGATGCTCACTCTTGAGTTCCTGTTCCTGTGCTACACCAGAATCAGAAATACTTCATTAATCCCAAATGGAAAATTCAGTTGTTTTAGTTGCTCTAATAAGTGCAGTGTAGCATTGGGAAAATCAAGATTTAAAGGTGCTTAAACAATATTTAAGTACGTATAGAAACAGAACAAAGCTAAAAAATTACCTTGTTATGTTAATACGTTTTTTAGAGATCTGCCCTTTCCAAACTATTTTGACTGGTTCTTGCCAAGATGAACTTGTAAATGGTTAAAATCAAAACTACAGTGCTCACATGAATAGTTTTAACTGGTTGATTGTTTGACCATGTTGCCTTTGCTCTTTATCTTAAGCACACAATTAATCTGAAAAAAACTGCTTCTCTTTTACCCCTTGCTGACTAGCCAAAAAAACATTTAAATCCGGTAACAATTGGCTCCTGTCAGCAGTTTGAAAAGATTTAATTGGCATTTCGACCCAGGTTGACTGACCCTGTAATTGACACAGGTGTGGGAACATCACACCTGGATGGACCTGCTAATTTACAGATGATGTCAGTGTAACGTCCCCACAGCATAATATCGTGCTGATGATGTCATCAACGTGATGACATCTGCTTGATGCACCAGAGGAAAAAAAACAGCCGCGCAGCTTGTCTGCTGCTGATTAGAGCAGGTGTGCTGACAGTGGGAAAGAGTCATTTGCCAATTGTTAGCGGGTTAACCCGCGTAAAAAAAAAAGGCTAATTTTAGTGTGAATGCAGTATTTTGTTGTTGTAATGTTCTTGTACACTGCATTTTTTCTTTTTTTTAATACTTTTATTTTTTATAATTCCAAAAGCCTCCTATGGAAAAGAGCTAAAACACTCAAACAATAGCTGTGTTCGAAATCGGCCACTCACTCACTATCCCCTGTGTAGTGTAAATGAAATAGTGGACTACATAGGGAATAACCAAACGACATTTCGGACACTACACTGAAATTTTCTAAACGTCGTAGCGTCAGAAGATGAGCCAGTTATTCCTGTGACGGAAGTGGACGCGCCAAAATTCACGTAAACAAACCGGGCATTCGGGAGGATAAGTAGCAAATTTTGAAGCTGTTTACAGCCGCTAAAAGACGTTAAAGAGCTACTCTACGAATGTGTTAAAGATAGATACTTTAACGTTTTTTAACATTTATGAATGAAAGCAGCGCCTAATGGCCTTCCTTCTCTTTTTCTTCTATGGAAAAACACGACCGCATTGCATTGTGGTATACACTCACATTTGCTGTGCATTGTGGGTATTTTGTAGTGCACTACAAAGGGGATGAAATTAACTGCTGAGAGTTTGAACAACACTACAAAAAGGCGTACACACTATATAGTGCACTACATCCATGATAGTGAGCAATTTCGAACACAGCTAATCTATCTGGTTTGTCCACTGTAAATGTGATGTTCACAGCCAATGAACAATACATAAATGTAATAAATAATAAATAAAAAGATGTTTATTTCTATAAATTCTGCATTTTATCATGAGGTGCGTTAGTGACTTCTGGTACTTCTGCAGACAGCCTCAGCTGGACAATTGAGGAACTGCAGTCTTAAATAAATCTGCTTTATTAACCAACAGTGCAACTGGCTGCTTGTTTTCTACACATAAAAAAGTTAAATATAAAATCACATTTGTTTTGAAGGAAGCTGGAGTTGAAGCAATCACACATAAATTGAATGTGCCATCACATTTAATTTTGTAATACCTCCACATAATCCCATGAACTTAAAGAGCACAAGTACCATGATCTGACCTCCAGGTCACACTGCCCAGCTCTTTCACACACTCCATTACACAGCAGCCTGCTTCATATGAATTCAGCCCTGAACAAACACATTAAATATGAATCAATACACACATGAACACTGCCCTAGATACATTAATGAAACTTACTGTAAGTGTGTGTGTGTATGTTTCCTCTGTTCCTGCAGGAGGTGTGTGTGTGTGTTTCAGTGTTGGTGTGCGTTCACGTTGACCTTCAGGCACAGCTGAGGGTCTGCCTGCCAGCCCTGCTGTTCATACGACTGGAATGCATGACTGAATACCATCCAGCATGTGTGTGTGTGAGTGTGAGCATGTGTGTGTGTTTGTGTGCACTGATGTGTCTCCTTAGCAGAACTGGCTGTAAAAGTGTCATTCAAAGTCCGGACAGGAGACGCCTGTTTGCATGCTCCTCAGTACATGAAGTTCAAAGACTGTGTGAGTGTGTCCCCTGATACTGTAGCCTGTGTGTCCTGTGTGCTGTAAATACAAAGCCCCCTGTGTGTGTTTGCTGCTGTGGCTTGGTGTGTTGACGAGGTAGCCATAGATACAAACTACAAGTCACTGCCGAATACACATCTCATCTCTTATTCCAGCATTTAGCTCTGAAGCAGAAGCACAAAGAGAGGCCCAGCATTGTGACTTTTAAAAGCTGGTCTGAGGGTCTGCAGTCAAAGTGGTCAAAGGGAGCAGAAATGCCCCAATGCACCATGGGAAATTTAGCTGTCCACACGGAGATGGATTCAGACTAGGGCTGAACGATATGGACAAAATTTCATATCTCTATAATCATGCCAGATATCTCCACATAAATACGACACAATATGACTACTAGGGCTGTCACCAGTTGCACCAGCCTGCAGTTGGTGGCCCAAGTCGCTTATAATGAGCAGATCTGGCAACTATGGCGCCTGTGTAGTTGTGCATGTGCCACATGAGTGAGCGTGTGCAGGCGTGATAACCAGAAAACGGGGGTGAGGAAAGGACAAACTACCAACCACACTCATGTCTGCTTTGTAGTGGGCAGCTAGGTGATAATCATGTGGGATTCACACAAGTAGAAGAGCAAGCCCAAAGTCACTTTAATGAGCAGACTTATCAACACAATAACTGTTGTCTTAGTCTGTGCTCAGCCTGCTCCCTCACGCTTTCTGCTTCCTACGTGGCTGTAGTAATAACCCTTGTTCTAGTAGAGGCACAAATCAGGCACATTTTCAGGGACAGCTTTAACCGGAGACAGGTCATCCAAAACAGGGACTGTCCCCAGAAATCGGGGACATCTGGTCACCATACTGTTGATGCTAATGTTAGCAGCTAACTAGCCAATAAGCTCATGGAGATGACTGTCCCTCTTTGTCAGAAATTGAATCAGCCACAACATGCTTCCTTTTCAGATGCTTATGCATCGACATCATACTGCCATGGAAGGAAAGTTCCGCCTTGCAGATTTTGCATTGCATATTCTTCTCTTTTGTTTTGGTAAAATGCTCCCAAACATTCAAGCTCCGTTGACGGACAGCGGTGATACTGTTTACTAACTCTTCTGTTGACATCACGGCTGACCCAGATTACCACTAGTCACCATGTAAAAATGAATTTATTGTGACTTCCAGAGCTGTAAATGCAGAGAGAGCGCGGGGGGAAATCTATATCATTCATATCGTTGCTTTTCGATAGTAATATCTTGAATGTTCATATCTCAATATAGATACAATAAGGATATAGCTCTCAGCCCTAATTCAGACATAGGTTTCTAGTCATATCTGCGTTTCGTCCTCATGGATATACCAGGTCCAAGAGAGTTCAAATGTGAAAATGCTTTCAGACTTTTTGGTAACGTCATCAGCACACTTCAACCACACGCGCGAATCTTGACAACGACACATACAACAGCGAATACAGTGTCACACTCACATTGCAGAAGCCACTGTTTGTTCTTAAGCTGCATTTGCATCGACCGCGACCCGGGCTTCAGAGTAGACATGACCTACAAGTAGTTAGGATCACAAAGTCTTCAACTAAACTTAGTTTGAGTCATGAAACATCAAAACTGGAGAGTCAATTTGTTTACTGACTAATTTCCAAGTTGATATTTAGAATTGGTTATTTAATATGAGGACTGATCCAGACCATCAAAAAATTAACAACAAATAAAAAACTTTACCAAGTCGAAAAACACTCAAAAAATATCAATGTGTGTTGGAATTCTGTTTGTTCTGTTTGTGTTTTTTATTTATTGTTGTTTTTATTGTGTTCATGTGTTGCCATCATTGTTTGTGTAGTAGTTTTTCATTTTGGTGTGTTTTGTATTACTATTATTTTGTTCTTCTCATCTTGAATTTTCTAAGTTGGGTTGATGATTTTATTTGTTGTGTGTCTGATTTATTATTTTTGTATTTTTAGATGTTGTTGGGTTTTATATTGTTGTCTGCATTTAATGCAGTGACATCTGATGCTGCTGTTGTGATCTGTTATTTTTTGTTTCCTTGTTTTTTGTTTTGTTGGCATTGGCCACCATTCTTTACTCGTGAAAATTAGTCTTGAGAAATAAAAAGTCTCTGATGTCTGTCCTGCTGAACATTAACCTGACAATGTGATATCTTACTTTCTGCATAAAAGAACAAAATCTTTTTGTAGTTCCTTCATAATTGAAGCAGAGAGAGCTCTGAGCGACTCTCCTACCTACAGCCTCACATTTTAATTCATCTTCTCCCTGGCATTCAGCCTGAATAAACGCCGATGGAATTACAGAAGCAGACAATTACACCACATCAATAACTGCAGAGCATCGTCACGCAGGTCCATTCAATGTTTTTGTTTTCCCCGAGGCAGAAAGGTCATCCATCTTTAGAGCCTGAAATCAGACTCTTGAGGGCCTGACGAGGACAATGTGTGATAATTCAGAATAAAAGATGAGGCTGGAAATAGTTTGAGCTGAGAGAAAGAGGAAGAGAGGGGTGGAGGATGATGAGCTGTGTTTATAGAAGTCATCAGGGGTGCTGAAAACATCCTGATGTACAATCAAGAATAAAGAGCGAGGCACGAAGACAAGAACAAGGTAAAGGAGGGTCATTATAATATAATGACGATATAATCAAAGTATTTACTTTTTCAGTTTTATTGATGTTAAAAGGACATGTTAATGTTTGTTGTCTGAATGCCACTTAAACTCCAATTCCAATGAAGTGATGTGTAAAAAAAAATCAAAACAATCTGCAAGTCATTGTCAACTTATATTCAACTTCACACACTACAAAGACAAGATATTCAAATTTCAAAGTCAAAAACTTCTTTTTTTTTTGCAAATTTCCACTTGATTTGAAATTGATTCCTTCACTACCTTCCATAAAAGCTGGGACAGGGGCAATGAAAGACTGGGAAAGTTGAGTAGTACTCAAAAATCCCCTGTTGGGAACAATCCACAGGTGAACAGGTTACAAGGAAACAGGTGAGTGTGATGATTGGGTATAAAAAAGGAGCCCCAAAAACAGCTCAGTCATTCCCAAGCAAAGTTTGGGTGATGTTTACCACTGTGAGAAATGTGTGAGCAAAAAGTCCAACAGTTTAAGAACATTTCTCAACATGCAAGTGCAATAAATGTAGGAAATTCATCATCGACAGTCCACAACATCAGAGAAATATCTGCATGTAAGTGGCAAGGCCAAAAAAACAACATTGAATGCCAGTGACCTTCATTCCCAAATAACATCTACAGCCCCCAAGTACCCAATTTTGGGAATGCCTGCACACTCTCCAACAAAAATATAAGAAAAAGTTAACTGTTTCAAAATCCTCGACGCCTGTTGTTATAAAACCTCTCTAATTTTGCTCTGCATCACTTTATAACAATAGTCCTGTGCAGAGATGATGTAAAAATATTTTATTATTCTTTTTTTAAAGTTTTACAGCCACACCAGCATCATTTCCCAGATATAGGTCACAATAAAAAATAATTAGTTACAAAATAATAACAAAAAAATGATAAAAACAATGAAACATTTTTTGAAGGTAAGGATGAATTTTCAAATTATTCTGAGTTCTGTCTTCATTTACTCTGTCCCAGGAACACGTATACCAATAAATACACATCTGGGCAAATCTCTCAAGTTTTACTTTTCTCATGACACCAACATTATTCAAAAGGACCTGCTGGTTGCAGAGATACACTCTTTTCTTTATGAGTATGCCATTTTCAAGCAGAAGGCTTAACAAATGGCTTCATTATGTAAAGGACATTGCCTCATGGGCTCATGAGCACTTCAGAAAACTATTGTTCGTTAATAAGTGAAGTTAAAACTCCATAATGCAAAGCAAAAGCCATCGAACGACAGCCAGAAACTGAGGCTATGTTTACATGGATACTTCTGACTTAAAGATGCAAATATTTTTCCTTTGTGTTTTCAAATTCTTCTGCATTCAGACGACGACGCTCGGAGACGAGTTAATCCGCTGTAGTGTGCATGCCGGTTCAGTAGATGGTGGTGTAGGTCTGCAGAGAGGCAGCGCTGCTACAATACACGTACGAAGAAGAAAAACTTTTCACAAACAACAATGGTAAGTAGACACACAGAGATGAAGGAGTTTCTTTTCTGGACAACAAATCAGTTCGGACAACAAATCTGTCTGGACAGTTTTGTCTGGATAACAAACCCAGCACGGAAAGAAGCTCCCACTTTACTCGGCGGACGGCCGAAGCTGTTGTTGTTCCTGGTATGCGCGTGCAGCCTTCATCTGAAAAAGTACTGCGCATGCGGTGACGCCGGCGTTTCACCCTGAAACGCTCCGATGCGGGTTTACACGGGGCTGCATGGAGAGCGTTTTGGAAACTTTCCACCCTGGAGCTTGTTTTCAAAAGTTTCCGTTTCCATGTAGACGCAAGGCCAAAACGCAATGAAAACTTATCGAATTTGACCGTTTTCGGCGCCATGTAAACGGCCCCTTAGCTCATCTGAGTTGGACTGGCACAAAGTGGAAGTCGTGTTGTGGTCTAAGAGTCCTCGGTCCTCAGGGCTTAAGAGGAAAAGGACCGTTATTATCATCTGTGATGGTTTTGGGGCTGTTAGGGCCTGTGGCATTGTTAACTTGCATTAATGCTGAAAGGTGCACACAGGTTTTGGAGCATCATATGCTTATTTTAGTGCCATTGTCAAGCCACATTCTAGATGTGCTACAACAGCGTCAATGGCACAGTTGGATAATGCGCTTGGTCAGTAATCGAGAGGTTGGAGGTTCAGGGAGACATTTGGTGATGTGTCCTTGGGCAAGACACTTAACCCTAAGTTGCTCTTGCTGCATCAGTGGTGTGTAAATGGGCATCAAGGGATGTGACAGTGTTAGTTGGTACTGATCAATAACTGGCATAGAAAGCCCCACCATTTGAGAGTCAATATTAGAGCTGAAACGATTCCTCGAATATTCGTGAGTACTCGATTAGAAAATATCCTCGAATTAAATTTTGTGCCTCGAAGCCTCGTTTAATATATAATTATACATATAAATATATATCTGGACTACTATACAGTGCACGGTGTTTGACACAGACGGTCATTTCTGTGGCACACCTCGCCTGCTACCTCCGCTGCTGTGCGGCTTGTAAAATCATGAAGGAAGAGAAAAGAGAGGGACAGAAAGGAGAGAGTCCACAGAAGAAATGGCAGAGAGTGTCCCAAGTGTGTGGTCACTACAAGAAGGGACGAAAAGAAAACACAGTGCAGTGTGTCTGATGTCAAACTGAGTGAGCTTAGCACGTAGCTTAGCACGATAGCACGTCGTTACAGCTGCAACTATTACTATTACAGCATTTTAAATATGCTCATCACAGACATGCATCCTCTTTCCATGGTGGAGGACACAGGATTTAAGAACATGATCAAGGATTTCAATCCAAACTACACAATGCCCTCCAGAACACACTTCACAAATATAATTGCAGAATTATATTACTACTTTGTAAATCAGTATTGTCTTGGTTTTGTTTTAAGTTAGTACTGGTTTAAACTTTGAAAGTTGTTACAATAAAAACCTTTTTCTGAGGAATAAACGGCATTTTGTTGCTCATTTTGAAAGCCCTAACATGTTGCATTGTATACAATTGATTTATTTGTTTAAAAACAAAAAAGTATATTTTGTTAGAGTACTCGAGTACTCGAAGAAATAATTGACAGAGTACTCGATTCCAAAAATACTCGATAGTTGCAGCTCTAGTCAATATGAGAGTGAAAGGGCGTGAATGGGTCGATGTTACCTGCAGTGTAAAGCAGCTTGAATAGACTAGAAAAGCGCCATATAAACTCAAGTCTATTTACCATTTACCAGCATGGCTTCATAGCAAAAGAGTGCAGGTACTCGACTGACCTGTCTGCAGTCCAGAGCTGTTCCCCCCTTGAAAATGTGTGGCTCAATATGAAACAACTCAGACTGCTGAGCAACTAAAGTCATACATCAAGCAAAAATTGGAAAGAAATTCCACGTACAAAGCATCAACAACTGGTATCCTCAGTTCTCAAACACTTACTGAGTGTTGTAAAAAGGAAAAGGTGATGTAAACACACGTGGACAAAATTGTTGGTACACTAACATTAAAGAAAGAAAAACCCACAGTCACTGAAATAACTTGAAACTGACAAAAGTAACAATAAATAAAAACTTACTGAAAGTTAACTAATTACAATCAGACATTGGTTTAGAGTTGTGGTTCAACTGAGTCGTTTTAAAAAACAAAATAATGAAAGTGGCCCCCGGAAAAATTGAAAATTTTGTCCACACGTGTACACAGTGGTGAATATGCCTATGTTCAAGCATAATTGAAACATGTAATATGCATCAAATTCAAAATTATGAAACATTTGGAAGAAAACACTAAAGTTTACCAGTTTGAACTGTAAATATCTTGCATTTGCAGAGTATTCAATCGGACACGGATCAAAAGGGATTTAAACATCGTTGTGTTCTGCTGTTATGTACATGTTACACAAGTCCCAACTTCATTGGACTTGGGGTTTGTAGAAGTTTATAACTTTTAAAAACTTAAGAAACTTCTGAAGTCATAAAAGCAGGTACTCTGAGGAAGTGTTTTATTCTGGGTCACTGCTCTCTATTTCCAGTACAGACTCAAAAACAGAAAGAGAAGCCATCACTCATCATTATTCCCTCGTTCACATTTCGGAGAGCTGCTCCCACGCATCCCACAATTCCTCTCAGGCAGGTCGTCACACACACAAACAAACAGAGGAGCCTTTTTGTACTGAGGCTGGTGGCACACACACACACACACACACACACACAGATGTTCAAGCAGCCTGGAGCGGGGCATCTGTCACCGGTCATCAGAGAGAGAAACAGCATTCCTAACAACACACACACACACATGCACCAGGACATTCACGTACACATTCTTTAGCAGTTGCATAGTCACACATACACATGCTCTCTTGGCCTCACTGTTACACACACAGTACAGCAAAGCACCAGCTACACACACCCTCTCTGTAACAGAAGACTGTTGCTTTCTGTCAAACACACACACACACATACGCCAGAGAGAAAATTGAAAACAGCCCGAGTGCCAAACGCTCCACTGCTTTTTGTCTCTTTTTGAGCTTTTGAGTCTCTGCAAACTTTGTTACTCTGCTGGGAGGGAACAGACCATTTATAACCGCGACAAGAGTCCAATATTTAGACATCAATTCAAACAAATTCCTGTGACATCCTTTAACTGTTTTTTAATTAGACCTTGGTACTGGGTAACAATCACCCTGTTCTTTTTGCTACTAGTTCTACATTTATAGTGGATTTGAGTTTTGTTAATGTTCTTTCTCGATTAGATATGTTAAAGGGACATTTCAGTGTTTTTCAAGTTTGGTCTGGCAATCCACTTTGCATAATTGTGTTAGTTTATAAGAGCTTGGGAGTCAGAAACCAGCTCCAGTTGAAGAAACACTTTAACATTTTCGTTGTTTCCATTTCTTGCCCAGCCCCCGAGTCCATGACAAGCAAGTAGACATCATTCTTTTGACTGTCCGCAGTAACAAGGAAGAGATGGACAAAGCTCGCACACCGCTATTTAGCTTAGTTCAAACACTGGGAGTATATGGGTGATACTTTAGCCCGCCCCTGCCTACAGTCATCCAATCATCTAAACAGTCCTGTATGCTTGTTGTATCTTTTTTTATTTAAGGTTTTAAGCTATGTCATCTATTTTTAGACTAAGATTAACATTTTATGCAATTTTTGAAAGAAATACTTAACTAGAAAAGCCATAAATATTAGTCCTACCTTTATTTCATCTACATATTTAGATTCATTGAACATGAAAACATACCATTATCAATTGGATTCATAATGATTAGGTGTAGAAAAATATCGATATCGCAATATATATCGATATTTTGACTCCCGATATAATATCGATATCTCAAATCTTAGAATCGATATTTTTTGTAAAAATAAAAACTCATATTTTATCAGAGTTGGGAATAAAATACAACTCATAAAGATGTATGCACTTGTTTTCTTTTCATGCACTATTCAGTTCAGACAGTGACGAGAAATATGTGAATTTTTTTAACTTACTGTTGGTATGTCAGTAACTCAAAGCTCTATGTTTCTCATGGGTTTGATTACAGTTTGAACTGGACTACAGGTTAGGATGATTTCAATACTTTGCTAATGGGAAAACAAGAACAATTTCTTTGCAACATTAGTTTAATTGACTTGATGCACTCTGTGTTAAGTGTATGTATGTAACGCTGCATTTCACATATTTCAATAACAACAACATAGAAAAGTAACATATTCACTGTCTCTAGGTTTTTCCTAGTTTAACGTAGAATATCGCAATATATCGCAATATTGTGATATCATGATATATCGTGATATTATCGTATCTTGACCTGAATATCGTGTATCGTATCGTATCGTAAAATAAGTATATCGCTACAGTCCTAATAATGATATCTATTTCAGTGCAGTAGTTCTTCACGAAAATCACATTTTTCATCATGGCGGTTTTACGGTGATCCAGATCACTCCCAAAATCTAATCATTTGTTCCATGTCCCAATTCGGACATTTCCTTACAATTTAATCAAAATCCATCCATAGCTTTTTGAGTTGTGTTGCTAACAGAGAAAAAACACACAAACAGACGCCGACAATTACATAACCTCCTTGGCGGAGGTAACTAAGCCGCAATGTGCATGTGAAACCATTGCCAAAGGTTTTATCAGCAGGTCAACAAAACAAAGCCTCTGTTTACGAGTAGAAAAAGACTGGTACTAAGGATTATGGCCGAGAGAAGCCAGGGATGAATTCTTAGACACTGATAAAGATCCACAACCATACCTATCTGAATGAGCCACAACAAGCAAAAGTTTATCCGATGACTGTAGGCAGAGGCAGGCCGAACACTACCCATATCCTGCCTGTGTTTGAGCTAGGCTAGCTAGCAGTGGATGACTGTGCTGCATGCACAGGTAAAAGAATGGTGCCTACCTGCTTGTCAAGGACTCAGGAGTGAAGCAAGAGATAGAAACAACAAAAATGATGGAGTGTTCCTTTAAGAAGGGTTAACAACTCCCTTAAGAAATCAATAACGTTATTCTTTCTGCAATCAGTTCCCTTACAAAGTTGATAGAAAGTGGATTTGGTTCTGTGCTGTTCATGTTGTGTCTTGGTCACCCCCAGACTGAGCATAACAATATCAAACAAGTTCTTGATAACATGTTGAGCTGCACGTCTACAGAATACAAAAATGACAACTAATTGCCAACTAAAGTGAGTAGACTGGGAAGCAGGACTGATCTGGTACTGCAAACTTTTATCATACATATGTCTGGCAGTGAACATGCTCCTGAGGTTTTTTAAAAATTTTCTGGTGAGTAGTAAACCTCCAGCTGATACATGAAATTATCAAAGATCAAAGTTGTTAGAGTTTGTTCAAACATGTAAATATGAAACGGTGCCAGTTTCCAACATGTTTTCACCTCCAGCAATATCTCCTCCTCTGTGGACGGGAGGAAGTGACCTTGTCGACACCTCCAACCACACAGCCTGTTTTTGAACTCTTCATCTGTTTCCTCAGCTTTGACTGAAATGACTAATTAGCTGGGATTTCATTCTTTCATGTTTTTTCAGACAGTCTGTAAAAACAATATGAAATAAAACTAAAAGGAAAAAAGGGAAGCTGCAAAAAAATTCAAGTTCAAAAACCTGATAATCTGAGTTCTGGACTGCCTTTACTTTAATACTTTTCTGTTTTGATGACTAAAGTATGTTTGGTTCTTAGTTTTACTCTATTTTATGTTGTGTTTTTTATGCATAGATGACTGAAAACCGAATGGATGATCCAGGAAAAGGAGCCACAGGTTGGACTTGAACCGCCCACTTGCTTGGTGGACTACAGTCTCCACACATAGAGCACAACCTGAAGCAAGGCACCCACTCCAATATAATCAAAACTTATTTTGACTGTTGATTTAAGTGTATAAATCTGGATGTTGCACAAAGGAATCTGCATATCTGCAGTCAGCATATACTGTACAACAAATCAGTCAAATAATCCTTGTCAGAGTTGAATCACTTGAGAGTGTTTAACATTTTTCTTTCACATGATTGGGTACTTCTATGAACAAGACAATATGGCAAGTCTGGGGCACTGTCAAAACTGAAATAAAAGTGCAGTGATGAGGAAAATGGTGAAGCCATTGTCACTTTTCCAAAAAAGTCAAACTCAAACATACATACTAGGGCGGAGGGATTAAGGAAAAGATCTAATTGCGTTTTTTCTGGCAGATATTGCAATTTCAATGTAGTTCAAGATTTTTTTCAAATCAAGCTTCAGTTTAATGTTCACTATGTTAAGGAAATAAATGATCTAAAGCACATAATGCATTATCAATTAATATTGACAATAAATAATCTGTTTTCATTATTTAAGGGGTACTCCAACTTCTACTCCTAAACAAACAAAAAAATGCCTGCAAATGTGTAAAATTGTTGGTGCAACAGATCCTGGATCAGTCAGGACCGCTGCAAAAATGCGTCTTTGGTAATCACATGATTGTATTGTCTTAAATTGCGATTTAGATCCAAAAACAATAAATCTTTGAGCCCTAATACACATGGATAACTAATGATGTAAAGACCCCTGCCCTGGCTGTGACACAGATTTGAGGAGTTTACTTCTCCTGGGCCTTATTTATTTTGATATCGGTGGTGTGGAGCCCAAAGAGCTTCCACCTGGTGCACCTCAGATGCTTTAATTTAAATGTACATTTACAGCTATGGATTTTGACCCCAATGCTCGAATGGACATTTGAATATTGGTCATAAGCTGACAGCCCTTTGCATCCCAGCACCTTTGCATCTCTTTGTGTTGTTGTACTTCTAAAGCAAAGCCTGTGCAAGTTTGTTTTGTGAACATTTAGCTCTCTAGAAACTTAAATGAGAATCTTTACATCATGTTTTCATCACATAAAAGAAGTGACATGCTGCAGTGTGACATGTTCCTTCAACCCCATGGAAATGATTCTTGACTTTCTTTGTCCGTCATGGACAAAAGCAGCTCTGTGCGTCTCCAGTTGGTCACACAGCCTTTCTTTTATCACAGCCCAGCTACAAGAGTTCAGCTCAAAGAAAGATGAGATTCAGGAGGAGCTGGACTGAAACAGACTCAGGATAAAGTCCCGAGGATTAACTCTGTCACATATTCACAGTCTGCTTTTCTCTTTAAAGGAACACTGTCTGTTTTTCTCATCTTAGCTGTGCGCCCATTGTTTCATCAGAGAGGTAAACATCTGCAGACTGTTTGTGAGTATCAGGGAGTGAACTTCAGCACATGTGTGTGTTTGGAGTCAGACACATGTGGCTGCATTCCTGACAGAGAGAGAGAAGGGAGAAGAAAAGACAACAAGGAAGGATGGAGGCCAGTGGAGATGGAGAGGAAAGTTTGTGCAAAGCAGTAGAAATTAGATTTTTAAGACATTTTCTTTTTAAATAAGATACAAGGAAGGCTATTATTTTCAATACTGATGATTGGTGTTCAGATGAATCTACTCTCTTTCTTCAGTTCAGTGATTTAGATGAATTCTGTTTCTGGTAATAAAAATAGAAGCGTAAAGGGTCAGGAATTTTCATGTTTCCTTGAATTTCTGAAGTCATGTTTCACACTTTGATAAAATAAAACATCTAATGATCCTTTACTGACAACAAAAAGTGAACCTGCTCTACACAAATACATCAGTTCTTAAAGAGAGAAGCTCTGATTGGATCGCTCCACAACTTATCCCACCACCACCAAGGCCATCCAACCTTTCCACAAGGGGTGTCAACATCTAAACGTGTAAACGGATACTCGGATAACAAATCATAACCGTTTACAAAAATCAATAACCGTTTACACATTTTTTTCCTCCTCCTCTTCCTCGTTCATTTCTCACTAATTTATATATTACTTTAGTGGTGACAATGTTGCCTGAAAGCTTTAGATAATACTAACCAACTATACACTTAAATGTTCCCACTGGTGCAGTTATATAGGCCTATAATCTATGATGAATGTAGCGCAATGTTACATTAATATAAAAAGTGTAGCGTCACTTCAAGTTGCCATGGAGACGCGGAGGCAGCCATCATCAAGCGGAGCACTGTGTGGCAGTTTTTCAAACAAACTACCAGTGGAAATACTGTTTAGTGTAGGCAATGCCAGGCAAAACTGGCTTATAACAGCAGCACGGGATGCATGCCAAACCACCTGCGATGGAAACACCCGAACAAGCTGGAGGAAGAGAGCTGCTGCTGCTATTGTGCTTGAGTGCAGCGCTCATAATCTTCTCCATACGCAAAAGTCGTGCAGCTAAAACAAAAACTGTTAATGGATAGTTATTTTTGCCTGTATGAAAGCGTGTTGTTGTGCATTGTATTGTTCATTGGTGCTCTGTCGGCTTTTCTCGACCTGATCAAGAATCCTCGAGTCTAAAGCGGAGGAAGAAAACACATTTTTTTCCAGACAGTTTAGTGAATAGTTCTGAGAGTTCCCCTCTACTTTTTTAACTTTGCGCATATAAAGGTTATTCCTCTCACAGCTTACTTTGGCTTCTTTTTGAGTTACTTTCTCTCATCAATTCCAGATTACTTTTACTATGACACATATCAAATTCAGACGTGGCTCCAGTTGTGAAAGAGGGATGCAGTTTGCACTTTAAGTTTAAAAACATATTGTACAATAGTGAGCAAAAGTTAAAACAATGAATTAAAAAGAAGGTTAAACCTTTTTTTTAGCTTTCACTTGTACATTTTCTCGTCTGTCATAATTATAAAAGGTTTTATTTTCAGCATGTTTTACTTTCTGTCATAAGTAGGCCTAAGCCTTAAAATGGTGAAATGGATTGCCTACTTCTTAAATTCTGCTCGCTGAATGAAGATTTTGTCTGATAACTACTGTAATGTCTTTGATTTAATGGAGTAAGGAGGTATTCTAAAGGAGACCGAACCCTCTAGTGGTTATAAAGCGCAACTGCGTTTGAAAAAGATCATTAATCTCTGACGTGAAACCGTGTACACGTCGGTTAGTAGCCCCGTGTACACGGTTAGTAAAAGTTCTACACGTTCACATCCCTACTTTCCACACAACTAAAGTAGCTGTGATTACCTATGCAGGGAGGTTATGTTATTGCCGGTATCTGTTTGTTTTCTGGTTATTTTATTTGTTTGTTTCTCTGTTAGCAACATAACTCAAAAGTTAAGGATGGATTTCAATGAAATTTTCAGGAAATGTCCAGATTGGGACAAGAAACAAATGATTAGATTTTGGGAGTGATCCGGGTCACTGTAAAAGATAGCTGTTTTCTGGTTATTTTATATTATTTGATATTTGATACTTTAATTTAAGAAAAAGGCAAATGTGCTTTCAGGTTCTAGCTTACTATTTAACCAATAAATGATATTATAACCTAAACATCTATTTGTGTAGCTACATCAATCTCAAAAATGTTGGAAAATGTGATTTTCGTGAATGAACTAAAATAGATATCATTATGAATCCAATTGCTAATGGTGAGTTTTCATTGTAAGGAATCTAAATATCTAGATGAAATAAAGGTAGGACTAATATTTATGGTGTTTTTGTCCATGTACACTTGATTTTACTAGTTACTGTCTAGTTTTCGTTAGGGGTAAAACAGTTGTTGATGAAAACTATGACAAAAACTAATTCAAGAAAATGAACACTGCTGTGATTCACATCATGTCATATTCACCTCTGCTATAAACATTTGATCTCTATGCTCTGCTGTGGGGGATCATGGGAACTGGAGTCCCACAGTGGCTGTTCAGGAGCCTCAGGGGAGTTGTTTAAGTTTTAAGGGGGTCAAACAGGTTGATGATGTGGCCTGCAGAGCAACATGACAGTCATAAGATGTGTGTGTTTATGAGCGAGCTCAGAGAGAACAAAGTGTGACTGCAGTCAATTAAAAAAAGAGAAATAGAAGGGTCTGTTTGACTTTGCTTTGAGGGAAAATCTAACAAAGATGTGAACTTTGGGAATAAGTTCGTGAACTGGGAAAGAAAAACTTGAAACAGGAAGTCTTCACAGTGCGGTTGTGCAGAACTCTGAAGAGATTTTTCATCGTATTTGCTGGGTTTGACCAAAAATCTCATCAGCTATTCATAGCAATATGAAACCAAAATCTCAATAAAGGCAAGACAGTGCTCAAATAACAAAGATTTAACAAATGTTGGAAAGGACACAAAGGTCTTCTGGAGAAGCTTTGAGATCTCACATGGAGATGTTGCAGTGTTTTTTTTTGAGTGTCATCATATTTTTCCTCAGCTGATCTAAACCCCAGCAGAGGCTTTTTCTCAGTAATGTCTCACAGTGCGAGTGTGTTCATTTATTGAAAAATGATCCAATTGTTCTGGCAGTGACTTGAGCCTAATACACTAATTATGTGTGTGCTGGGACTGGAGAGCAGCCTGCAGTGCTTACACTGGGTTTCTGCACACGGTTCAACTGCATATTTAGGACTTTTAAGATCATTTTCTGGTCAATAAGCTGTAACATTCTTTTACTGAGGATTGGACTTGGCAATAAAATTTAACTGCTGCAGTAAATTCAGGTTTTGGGATGTGCTCACAATAGAGATGTAACGGTGACAGGTAAAATGGTAAAATTTCCCACGGTTAGTATTACTGTTTCCTGTTTAAATTACCAGTAAACCATGTTTGATTATCACACTGTGTTAATAACTCACCGTCAGTCTGCTCATTGTCTGGAAAAAGCCAGAACAATGTGTCTGCTCCTCGGTAAAGCAGCAGCAGCCCCTCATAGATGGAGGCGTGCATGTGCAGTTTGCATTGTTTAACCTCAGAAAATAAAAGTATGGCAGTCGAAGCCTGCTCAGGCACTAAAGCGGAGGATTTTTCCACTCCAAACAGACAAAGTCTAAAGCAGGGGTTGGTAGGTAAGTTTGGCCTTGGGCCAAAATTTTTCCGAGCAACTGAATGGTGGGCCAAAACATCACATCCATCAGAAACATGTTTTCTTTCTCTCTCTCTTTAAAAAAAAAAAAAAAAAGTTTTCCCCTTATCTATAGGCTACTATTATATCGTGTGAATACAAAATGAAGGCTAATTTAAGAAAGTAATTTGTTTTGAATAAAGTAACTTTATTTCTCAGACTATTAGTGTGTTATTACTGCTTTAGCTCCACTGTGGCTGCCTTATAAAACTGCTTATAATAGTAACTTAGTGATGATAAAGTTGCTGCTGTTAATCAGTAACTTGTTACACAGACTGTCTTTTAAATCATCATAAATGTGCCGTAGCCAACTATATTTTTCCCTTCACATATTTAATAAAAATGTGAGTAATTTCCATTTTGAAAATAATTACTTCTTTGAGCCCAGCTAACGCATTTGTAATAAAGATTTATAAAAAAAGACTTTCAGGATTGGGCTATGATTGTCATTTTTGTGATAGCAGCTAAATAATTTTACTTTTTTTTTAAATAGTTCTTTTTAGGGATGTGCTGGGGCTGAAAATCTGCCCAGGAATTCTTTGGACCAGACCGGATAGCGGGGCTGATTGATATTTTCAGCCGGCCCCAGTCGGACGAACACAAGCCATTGCGCTGCGGCCACCAGCCGTCTAATTTTGACAGCTGCGTGGCCGTGATGTTCGCGATCGCGGTGGCTTGTGTCCGCCTGACTGGGGGCGGCTGCTGATTGATATTTTCAGTGGTGCGCGCTGCGGCTCCCGGCGTCTAGGTGTGCCGGCCGTTTGGGACCTTTCCCGGTTTCCCCGATGGCCAGCACGTCCCTGCCCCTTTCAAATCAGATTTGCAATTTCATCTAGTGGGCCAGATAGTATTGGAAACGGGACAATTTTTGCCCACGGGCCGTTGGTTGCCGACCGCTGGTCTAAAGTCTGGTCGAAGCTTGAATTTTTCAAGGATGTCAAGGGAAAACTGATTGAAGACAGTCAACCTGTCTAAGCCACGAAGCTGTGGCAAAAGAAAAAGACGTGTGTGATTAAAACTACAGTATGTCCTCGAGTAAGTGAGCTAACTGAGCTGGAGAGAGTGTGAAGATTCAGTGAGCCATACCTGAGTAAACTATAGGTGGTTTATCCATATTTTCTGTGTAAAAAATGCATAAAGGTTGTAAATAACAGCATTAATATCATTCTGGAGTGTGTTCTTGCCGTTCTGTTGCCGTTTAATTGCTGTGTTTTGCCATATTTTGTAATTGATCATCTTTTTCCATCACAGTTCGTGTTTCATGGATTTCATCAGTCATAACTTGGAGATATTGGAGGAGGAAATATGGAGGGGGTCTGCCAGGGAGAGGGGTGACCAGAGGAGAGTCATTTGCCTTAGGAGCAATCGTCAGTAAAAAAAAACAAAAAAAAAGGCGCCTGAACATGGTCTAATACAACGAGCTGTAACATGGACACTAATGCTGCAGGCAAACAAAAATATGTGACTTTATCTAAAACAGGTTAAGTTTATTTTTGGTCATCTCAAAACTTTGACCATGTTCAATTACAATTGTTTATAAAGAGAATCCTGTTTAAAGTTCAAACCTGTTTTCTTTTCTTGTAATTAAACACAGTTTAGGCATTAATAACATAATAATTACAAATACTTGCCATAGTCATTTACTTTTATTTCTCATAAAAAAAGGAAAAAAATTACTTCGAGGAGATTTTCTGACACACTAATTGACAAAAAAAGTACTTTTTGAATATTTTGAGCAGATTCCAACAATACCGTGACAATGATAACTGTGATAACTTTGGTCACAACAACTGTGATATGAAATTTTCAAACTGTTACATCCTTAGTTCACATCGAGAAAGCTCAATGATGATAAAAATGTGATGTACTATGTAGATCTGTTTGGTTTCATCTGGTTTCAACCAGTCAATGAGCTTAACAATAGAAGGAATTATCCCTGAACATTTTAAGTGTTATTTCAAGGACACACGGCCGACCATGTCTGAGCTGTATCATCCAATCAGATGGAGCTGCTGCTTGTGTACGGAGCGTTTAATCTGGAGTGTTTTTGGAGATCAGCTGGTCCCTGTCAGACATCGCCTCTGGACTCCAGCCAGTAAGAAGCACTAACTGGGTTTCTAGATCAAGACTTTGGCAACCTGCTGCAGAGGTCTGCCAAGAGCCAATCCCTCACCACGCAGGGTGCAGAGTAACCGCTACATTATGCAATCTGTTTCATTAAGGAGCCTCTCTTACTCTGCTGCATTTCTCCCTTTTGGGGTGAGTTTGTACAAATGCCTGTTCTTAAGGTGTGTGATATTTCAATGTTTTCTCAATGCTTCTGAAACTCGTTTTCCTGAAAAACTTCTTCCTTTACCCCTTTACTACCAGCGCAACTGCTTGACAGAGGTCATCAATAAATTCAGAGATTTTTAATGTTTTAAAAACAGAACAAATAAAATCAGTGTTTGGTTATTCTAAAATTTCAGGGAACAGACAAAACTACAAACCAAAAAACAGATATTTTCTTGGAGGGGATTTAAAGGTTTTTAAAAGCTAACCATTGATTACTCGATTATATAAAAATGCATAAATATTAGAGACAAAATCAATTTAAAAAGCACGACATTTTTGGGAATAAACAGCAAAAATAACTTAAGATATTTGATTAGAGATTGACACATATCATATCAGTAAATGGGTAAGTTCTTAAGCTTTTAGCTTTTCAACCTTTAAATCCCACACAATGAAAATATCAGTTCTTTTGGTATGCTTTTAGTTTTTTTCTGTATCCTAAAACATTGTAACCTGACACACCAGACAGACAGTTCCATATTGGAAATATTTCACTAATCCATCTGGGAAGGAGCCCAGCGAAAATGTTTTCAGGGGCAGGACCTTCAAAAAACATCAGCTTGTGATTGGACGATCGTTTGGCTCATCACTCTCATCACAGACCAATCCATATCAAGCAGTGCTGCTATGACGTATGTAGCGGCTAACCATAGCAGCTAATGGCTTACAAGAGCAAACAACAGTTAATGGTTGTTAGCCGTTGCAGCTAACAATGCCGCAATGGCTAACGGCTGATAACTGTTGTCGCTGCTGTTAATTGCCGTTAGCCGATAGCTTAACTACCTTAAGACTATGAGCTGTTGTGGGAGGTAAGGTTGGAAGTTGCACCTTTGCAGGGCTCTCTCTCTTGGGAAATGTCACCCTGCTGACCCCTGGTGACCTCCATCACCTTGCAGACATGTCACAAAGTTGACACAGAAAGGATCGGAGTGAAGTATATTTCACTCTCTGGGTCTGTGTGACTCTTATTGTCTAAAGGCTTAAATGAACACAATCTTGAGTTATTGTGCAAAGAAGCCCAGAGCTCAGTTTGCCAGCGCTTCATGCTGTTTAAAATCAGGTGTAATAATGAAGCATGAACATAGTGAATCACTCCTGTTTTTAATTTTGCCTGATGTCTCAAGATTTGAAGATTTTAAGTGGGAAAACTAAAGTCGTTTTTCCAATTACAGCTAAGTTGTTTGGTTCTGGTTCGGTTAAAAAACAAACAGCACAAATAAGCATTTTTCCCTCAGATCAAAATGTGTCACATGGCAGTGCTTTGACGTGAGCCAAGTCAAGCCTGAATGGCCTTATGTCTAGGGCTGATTACTCTATCAAATTTTTGTCAAGTAATCCAGTAACAGTCACATTGCGCTCACTGCAATTTTTTTCTTTCTACATTGAATCACTACACATTATTATTATTAGTAAAACACGAAACAGAAAAGCCAGGTCACTTCAATTAAAAACTTATTTTTCTTATTTTGAAAATTCTGAGCATAAATGGGATCTCAAAATCAAAATCTATACTTTTATTTTTACTCTGGGCCATATCTTGCTTTTTTCAGTATATATATTTTTTAAGTTTGGTTATTTTTATTTTATTTGTATTCATGCTTGTCTCTTTTTGCTACATTTTTGCCTTTACTACTGTATCATATTGATATCTTAGATACTAAGATAATTTAACTAGCTAATGTACATTTCTATAACATATGAAAGCATTCCCTACACCTGCTTCATCTACTCACTGTCAGTGTTTCCTGTTCTGCTACCGATATCAAACCGATAATGTGACCAATATGATAATTGTTCACATTATTAAAAAAATAAGTGTTCCTACTCCCTGTATACAACCTTATGTTCTTGCTCCCACTTAATGAACATGTTTTCCCAATTTTAGGAAATGCAAATAAAAGCTCCTCCAGTCACGTGGAAAGGAAGATTCCTCTGTGCCTCCCCCTCCTCTCATCAGCTCTGATCCATGCATCACATCCTGGAGGAGGATGTTTAAGGCTAAAATGTAGGTCAGACCCACGCTCCTCATCCTGCGCCTGCCTGTGTGATGAGCATGGAAACAGAGAGTAAAGGGGGAACAGCAGTGGTGGTGATGTGGGGGAGGTCCATAAGCACCGCTGGGGGCCTCCAAGGATTTTTGTGCCATGTTTGCATCACTTCACCACAGCCCCAATCTCTTGATGATTTTTTGTACCGTCTGCTTGTTGCAAAGAAACACAGTGAGACAGAAGGGCCGAACATACGGAGGGTCTGAGCCCGCAGCAGAGTGAGGCGGGTTCAAGAGGTTTCTGTGTCCATAAACAGAACAAGAAGGATCAGGGGATGAGGACTGCATGGGGGTATCTGAAGGGCCATGTGTGACAAAAGTAGGAGGATGATAATTAAAAATTACCTAAAAACCCAACAAAAAACACAAATAATACTCATTAAAGCAGCAATATGTCATTTTTCCTACTCAAAAAAGGATTTGTGATCAGGTCGAGAAAAGCCAACAGAGCACCACTGAACAATATAACAACATGCAATAATACAGGCAAAAATAACCAGCCATTAACAGTTTTCAGCTGCACGACATTTGCATATGGAGAAGATTATGAGCACTGCGCTCAAGCACAAGCAGCAGCTGCTGTCTCTCCCTCCGACTTGTTCAGGTGTTTCCATCGCAGGTGGTTCCGCATGCATCCCGTGCTGCTGTTATAAGCCAGTTTTGCCTGACATAGGCTACACTAAACAGGATTTCTAACGGTAGTTTGTTTGAAAAACTGCCACACAGTGCTCCGCTTGATGTGCCTTGCCAGGGTTAATTAATGGAATTTCTTACCTTCTTAATGGGGTTGGGACCATCAGTTGTGTTGTTCAGAAGTCAGGCTGATGCACAGCCGACAGCCCTATTAGACAACTATCAGAATTAATATAATGGCAAGAACCAATCAGCTAAGTTAAGAGAAACGAGTGGCCATCTTTGCTTCAGTGAGAATCTACCATGTAGTTAGTGATAAAAATAAAGAAAACACATTAAATGAGAAGGTGTGTCCAAACTTTTGGCCTGTTCTGTATATATCAGTAAGAAATGAACCAGGAGGAGGAGGAAAAAATGACGCGTGCACGCTTATTGATTTTTCTAAACGGTTATGATTTGTTATCCGTGTACCCGTTTATACGTTTAGAAGTTGACAACCCTTGTTAACAATGGGAGAGCTTCCCTCATTTTTGAAAATAACTGGAGGCTTTCACTCTCTGAGAAATTCTAGTTTTAGGTATTATTCTTGTTTTTCAATACTACCTTCATAATTTCAGTGTGTTGTAATGTTTTGTTTGCATTTCTAAGCCTCCACGAAATATGTACAAGTATGAAAAAAGGCTAAAGGCAAAGACTGCAGACAGATGTTCACCTTAAAATATATTTTTAATTGAGATCAAGCATATTGTTTATTTACTAATAGTTCAGATTCTGAAAATCAGTGTGCTTAATTAAGAGCCTTTGGTGGTTTTCACATGTTTATTTAATCTGAGGGACAGTTTCTGACAGTTTCATTTCCTGTCCAATGTTGCTGCATTCTCAAGCAAAACAAGAGGTAAATTACCATTAAGAATTACTGTTGAATTTTTATGATAAAAATAAAAGAAATTGACACCAAACAACCATTTTACTGCCTGTAACAGCAGCCATGATTTTCCGTGGCCCTGTGACAACACAGAGCGGGGCTGATGATGACCTAATTCACAAGCCAACCTTCATCCCTAAAGGGCGAATGTACAGTACAGAGAACAATAAGACACATACAGACTGCACAGCTCCATGTCTAATGTGGCTGGCAGCAAAATGTCAAACAATGTGGGAGTCATGACTGACCCCAATGTCAACCACAGTCAGACGAATCATCCGTCCTGAGACCGATGATGAGTTTGGATGGTAGACTGTTTGAATAATGGACGGAGCCAACGTGACGCCTCCCACTGGAGCCTGGACTGAGAACAAGCCTCTTATAGGGATTCTGGAGCCTGAAGTGACATCATCCAGGCGAGAGGGTGGAGCACGGCAGTGTTAATTTTGTTGACTAATTATTTTCATCATAGTTTTCATCAACAGCCTTTTGTCCCCTAACAAAACCAGGCAGTAAGTAATAAAACTAGTGCACATGGACAAAAACTAAAACTGAATTATCTGACATATTCTTCAGCAGATAAAAACAAGACTAAAATGTTTGACAGAGTCTTAACCAAGCAGGCCTAATTTGGTCATGTAGAAAGTAGAGATAAGTTAGGAATCTATCCAATCACAGCTACTTTGGTTGTGGAAAGGCTGGATGAGTTCAGAGGGACATCCAATCACAGCTGCCTTAGCTTGGTGGTGGTGGGATAAGTTGTCGAGTGATCCAATCAGAGCTGCTCTCTTTATGAATTATGATATTCATGCAGAGCAGGTTCACTGTTTGTTGTCAGTTCTGGTATTGTAACTGAGATGCTCTGACAGGTAGCCTAAATAAAGGAGACTGCATTTCACACAAAAGTTAAATTAGTTTCTGCTCATTTATACATTCAAACTTTGCTAATATCCAATTAAGGCTTATTAGATGTTCATTTTATCAAAGTGTAAAACATGACTTCAGAAAATCAGGAAAAATAAAAATTGCCTCTCACTTTATGCTGCGTTCACACTGCAAGCGACCCAGCTACCAAAGTCGCATCTCCCACTGACGTAGCGTCGCACGTCCATAAATACCTTATTCTGGTCGTCGTTGCCATCGCCCATTGCTCAGTGACGTCACGTCTGCTCGAGATTCACTGCGATCACATCATATGTCATATAATAGGATGTATAAGCAGACATTATTCCAGCTGTATCCTTTTCATTCACTTATCAACCACAAAACACTGCAGCTGATGCCCTGCAGCAGCATTATCTGTGAGTTTCTGGTGGTCCGTCAAGGCGGAACTAATGTCCTTACTGACTAATGTTCCCCACACGGACATAAATTGTTCTTCTGTAGTCCAGATGAATAACTGTCCGCCACGGGCACCGTCACACACGGACACACCTCTGATTGGCTGTTGCTGAACAGCCACGCACGACATCGTCTGAAAAAGATCAACTTTTTTTACTTTGACAATGCGCGACAATCTATGTGGTAGTGTGACAAGCGGCTGTCGCATCGTGGGATGGTTAGCCCCGCCCCATCGTGGCTGTACATTGACTTTACATGGAGAGTGATCGCCGAGGTAGTATAAGTAGCGTGCGGTGTGAACGCAGCATTACACTTTATGTTTCAGATTTAGTAGGATATGGGGAATAAAATGTTGTGAAATTTTCATCAACTAAAACAAGAATAAAAGTAAAACAGCTAGGATGGTGCTGTCAAAATTAATGCTGGTGCACGAGCACTGGCATACAGCAAAGTTCAGCCAAGACTAGAGAGGCTGAGAGACGCAGGACTGTTGCAAGTTAATCTGAAGTTTGAGCAAGAATGGGGAAAAACCAATATGTGAAAAAGTTGGAGCTAAATGAAGTAACTCCTCATCTTATTTCTGATATCCGCCACTATTTCTTCTGCACAAAGTCAAGAACAACCTCAGCACGGCAGTTGATTGATGAGTTAATGTTAAATTGAACTGAACGTGCTAAAAAGAAAAGTTTAAATATCTGTACAACATAATCTCAAGAGGAAAAAAAAAGTTAATGAAATAAAAAATGCAAAAATACCATATTATTGGATGAATGGATGTATGAACAGATAGAAGAAGGGGTAGGAAATAGTAAAACAATGGATGGAAGATGGGTAAGAAGGAAGGCAGAAGAGAAAAAGTAAGGAGGGAAGAATATGATGGATGGATGGATGGATGGTAGATGTATAAATGGATTGGCTGATGGACAGAATGGCAAGAGGGAAGGAATAAGACTGGTAGATTACCGGATTGGTAGATGAATGATAAATGTATGGATGGAAGAATTGGGAAAAACAAACAGCTTTGTGGATGATAGAAGCAAGGAATGAAGACAGGACACAAGGACGAAGATGAATTAGATGGAAAGAGGAATGATGGATGGAGGATGGATGGAGGGAGGAGGAAGGAAAAAGGTAAGAAGAAGGTTGGACAGGTGGATGGAGGATGGATAAAATGATTAAAGTAAGAAAAGAAGTATTGAACAGAGAGGAAGACAATGGAATGACCGATGATATACGAAAGGTACAAGACAGGAAGGAAAAGGAGAAGTAGGAAAGGAAGAAGGGGAGGACAGTAGGAAAGGAAGAAGGTGGTTAACCTGGATGATGGATGACAGAAACTGTGAGAATGATAACTGGATGGATGAATGGATGGATAGATGATGAACGGAAGAAAAGAAGAAGGAATTGTGGACAATGAATAGCTCAGTAGGTGGATGGATGGATGGATGGAAGAAAGAAAGACTTTAAAAGCTCAGCTTCACAATAAAGATCATTTACTCCATAAAAGCAGAGCAGCTAACACCTTGATGATGACCACTTTACAGTTTTACATCCTGGATCAGTAACATATGGTCCAAGGGTGACAGGAAGTGACATCCAGGACCAGAGGGACAGCGTGGGACGTGAGGCAGCCACATACACACAGCTCTCCGACGGTCCTGACTCGCAGCCAAAGCCTCAGTGACCATCTGCTCAGGAGTGTTTTCCACACCGGTAAAAAAGGAGGCGAGGGAATATGGCTGGAGCAGAGAGGTTTCTCCTCTTCAACAAGACGAAGCACTTTCGCAGACGCTGTGAGAGGAGCGTTTCTACGTCTGGATCGCACACGCTGACCTGGAGGTACGAACGCACGGCGGCCCGCTGCATCGGGGACATTAAATATTCAGGGGAAATTGTCTGGATTAGGGAACGATCTCAAAATAAAAAGGTTGGATATAAAAGGAGAAGAGAGTGGGATGAAGAAATGTGGTATGAAGTTATAAATAATTAGAGCTCGCTTTCACAACTCTCATGACAATTCCAGAAGAAAGAGAGCCAAAAGGAATAAAAGGGGATTTCCATCACAGAGAAATCTGAGGAGACAAAAAGGGAACAGATTTTTAACCTGCAGCTGGTGAGTTTAAACAGAGGAAAATAAGAGTCAGACTGGTCTGATGAAAGAAGAGAGGAAAAAAATATACACGAGGATGGAGATGGAAGAAGACAGCAGGGCAAAACACTGGAGAAAGTCAGGTCCCTATCATCCATCCAGCGCAACGCAGGTGTCAATGCTCTACTTAATTTGTCAAAATAAAAAATGCACAGTTCTGCTGCACACTAGGATTTCCCAACGCAACCGCAACAGGAAGCACACCTCAACAAACTGAACGACAGGCAAAGTCATTGGTGGAAGCATTTTAGGCTCTGCACCACTGATGCCAAGACAAGTTAAGTCCAGTCTGTGTGTTAACTATGAGCTAAGCAGCTGGCCCACTCCTCATCAACAACAAATCTACGGGCCCATTTGTCAGCCTTCCACCTCAGTGTCCTTATAATTCAAGTATTAGCTTCTATGTTTCTTCATTTTTAATTAAAGATCGCGTTTCCTAAGTCTTCCTTAGTCTTTCAACTCTGTTTTCGAGGAAAATTTCCTTTTCATGTGTGTTTGATTAATTTAGTGTGGGTGTTGTATGTGAATTGTGAGGGTGGGTGGGGTCTTTTATTATCATTTGTATACAATGAAAAGTGCCATACAAATAAAGTTTGATTGATTAACATGAACCTGCCGTCTATTGTTACAGCTCAGGGTGATGTGATTGAGTCTGTATCTTCTGAAAAATACCTTGGGTTTGTTATTGACGATTTTCTGTCTTTTAAGCTTTAGATTGAGCAGCTTGTAAAGAAGCTAAGGCTGCGACTGGGCTTTTACTTCAGGAATAAGTCTTGTTTTTCTTTTGCAGCAAAAAAGTATCTTGTTGCTGCTACTTTTATGCCTCTGGTTGATTATGGTGATGTTTTATACCAGCATGCTTCTTCTCAATGCCTTAAATCATATGAGCTGACCATTTGTAGACTGTATCATTGGTAAATCCTGATTTGCAAGGCTATTCTTGGCTGGCTTCCATCTTACTTGAGTAATTATATTCATGTGAAAAGTTCTGGAAGCTATAGCCTTCATTCTGTGACTTTGTCACAAAATCTACCTGTGCCAGAGTTCGTCTTTAAATGGGAAAAAGAAGCTTCAGATGTGCTGCTCCTGCAGATTGGAATCTGCTACAAGAAAGACTGTCTTGGAGAGCTGGTCTCTTTAAGTCATTTTAAATGCAGACTAAAGGCTTTAGAGGAAGATGAAGCAGGCTGTAAATGCTTTGACTGATTTTTTTCTGCTCTGTGACTGACTTAACTGGTTGACTTGTCTGTATCTGTGTCTGAAATTGTTTTATCAGGGATCCAGACTAACTTTTTGCATTGGTAGCAACGGTGCACCTAAAAAATGTTTAGGGTGCACCAGCACAAAATTTAGATGCACCAAAATTTTTCGTAGTGTCACCTTTAACGCCATAAGTCACCATTTCATCACTCTCCACAACTTATAAACATAATGTAAATGTGTAAAGAAATACTTGCATTTATTTACTTTGTTTTACTTGTTTTTGTTGGTGTTTATCAATTATCTGACAGTCACTAAGATGAATTTGGCATAGCTTCACTGCTTCTTCAGAGTCACCGCTTCGTGCTGAAACTTGACACCACAGTCAGGCTCCACCTGGGCTCATTTGCATACTAACAGCTGATTGGTTGATTACTGAGGGCTGTGTGTGTGTGTGTGTGCGTGTGTGTGCATGTGTTTGGGCGGGTCTACAGCCTGAAGCCTGTGAAGATGCAACACAGAGAGGAGCAGGTGCTGTGTCTTGTACATTTTTGCCGTTTTTTTTCCACTACTGCAGTCACTTTTGTCTACTTAAATTTTTAAGAGTGCACCAGTGTGCCCAAGAAAAAATGTTAGGTGTACTCTCACAACTTTTGGGTGCGTGTGCACCCAAAATAGTTGCACTCTGAAGCCCTGTTTCGTGTAACTTTGTAAATGTGGTGCTGCCTGTCTTGACCAGGACACTTGCAAATGGGATTTTTAATCTCAATGAGGTTCTTCTGGTTAAAAAAAATAAGTCTTTCACAATAATTATCCTAAAACAAAAATCCAGAAAAACATGGAAAACGGTTTCTATCATTTAACAGTCAGCTCTTATCAAAGTTGCGTTGTTGCTATATTGCTGATAGCTCATAACTGTCACTGCTTACACTACTGGAGTGAGATGAACCAAACCATCGGCCTGTTTGTCCTGGTTGCTGGGTTTCCATTCTCACTGCAAACAAACCGCTGCAGGTTCAGCTGGAAGTGAGCCGAGGCCAGATCTTCAAGGTGATGGGAGTGTTATGGTTAGGTTCATATATGTCTAAACAAACAGCAGCAATGAAGGAATGTTCTCTTATGTTAGGAAAACTTCTGAAATGTTCCAACTGTGCCAAAAATGTCTCCGTCTCTGGCTGTCCTTGATGTAGAGGTATGAAAATAGCTGCTCTGAAATGCTGGCCTATCAGAAGTGTTTACATGTTCGTGACTGAGTTCAAACAGTGAGCCCTCTCTCTGTATCGTCCTCAATTGTGTTTGTAAAGTGTTTATACGTTTCTCTCAGTCAAACCAAAGTGACCCCACGCAGGTTTCTCACTCTCATAAAGCTGAATCCTCCTCTGACCTGTAGACCTCCACTACAGTTCAGGTTTCACTGCGAGTCTTCTTCAGTCTCTCCCTCTATTTCTGTCTGCTCCAATCTGGGTTTCTATTTCTGTGACTTCCTCTTCATTAGTCGGCATGACTGTCTCTCTTTTTGCCTCTTACCCAGAGAGTCTTTTCTGACATTGCACTATGGGAATATAAAGAACATTTTATATAAAGTGTGGCTATAATTAAATGTTCTTTATGGGGATTAAAACTCTCCTTCAGAGTCCTGTGAAGTGTTGTGTATAATTACTGCTGATCACAAGGACGTTCATTTTGTCACATGAAGCATCAATAAGATTAAAAAAGCTGAAAAAAGCTATCAATATCCAATATCATCTCACAGTTTCACAGTTTTCTGACATGCTTTTACATAAAACAGCTGTTTTTGGGCAAGGCAACTTTCATACATTCATATACAGGGCATTTCCCAGTGTTTATAGGGTTTTAAAAAAAGACATTTTCACATTAAGAGGATATGTTATCCAGCAAAAGTAGGACAATAACATAAAACACGAGGGGTGAGTATTGGCAAGAACCTTACGATACGATACATATCACGATACTTGGGCCACAATCGGATAATATCATGATATATCACAATATCACAGTATTGTGATATATTTGTATATTCTACAGTTTACTAAGAAAAAAACTAGAGCTGGCATTTATGTAAATCACACAATATTACTAAAACTGAAAGTACAAATCAAGTCAAAACTATTTAACTGAAAACAACTTTTCCATTTTATTGTTTTTGAAGTATGTCAAATGCAGTGTTACATGCATTACTTAACCTGAAAAGAAAGAGTGCAGCAAGTTACTTAAACTAATGTTGCAAAGAACCTGCAGAAAGCATCCTAATCTACAGTGCAGCTCAATTAAAAATCGCTAAAAAGATTTGAAATATCGATATTATATCGAAGGTCAAAATATCGCAATATATTGCTTTATCGATATTTTTTCACAAGCCTATAAAACACTGGAGAATTTCAAGGGGAAAGACAGGACTAAGATAAGATAAAGAATAAATATAAGTTAGTGCTGCACAATTTATTGATTAGATTATGTTTACAGACGCCCACTTTAACAAAAAGAGACTAATAGGTCTGTATGTCAAGTTGGCTCTTGCCCTTCATGACTGTTCATACTTTATCCTGTAAAATAAAAAGAGATTTAACATGTTTATTTCAAAAAGTTAATTAGGTTTCAGCTGCTCTTAAACTTTAAGTCCCAACATATTAATTTATAATCAACTATTTAAGACAAGTCTTTTTAACTTCAATATCAAGCAAAACAATCATGGTCGTCTTTTTTTCATAATCAACTAGAAAAGCACTCAGAGAGCACAGACCTCTGCCAGCGCCACAGTCCTCACCCATATTGTGATTTTCACCATAAATATTAGTCCTACCTTTATTTCATCTAAATATTTAGATTCCTTGATCATGAAAACATAACATCAGCAATTGGATTCATAATGATATCTATTTTAGTTCAGTAGTTATTCACCAAAATCACATTTTTCATCATGGCAGCCAGACGCTGTTCAACACCAAAATTGAATCAGTTCTTCCTTTTCCCATGCTGAACATTTCCTGAAAATTTCATCCAAATCCATCCATAACTTTTTGAGTTATTTTGTTCACAGACAGACGGACGGACATACAAACTCTCCCGAAAACATAACCTCCTTGGCGGAGGTAATTATGAATCCAATTGCTAATGGTATGTTTTCATGGTCAAGAAATCTAAATATTTACATGAAATAAAGGTAGGACTAATATTTATGGTGAAAATCACAATATGGGTGAGGACTGTGGCACTGGCTGAGGTCTGCGCTCTCCGAGTGCTTTTCTACTTTTATGTCTGTAACTTTGTAAATGTGCTGCTGCCTGTCTTGGCCAGGACACTCATGCAAATGAGATTTTTAATCTCAATGAGGTTCTTCTGGTTAAGTAAAGGTTCAATAAATAAATAAAAATAGAAGTACATTTTTACTTCATTTCCTGTTTGATTTGTGTTCATTAACAATGTAAAGGGGAGATGAATGACTTTCCAGAATAATACAAGCTTTTCCAGGACATTTTACTTATTAATCCTCTTTTTCCATATGTTTTCCATGTTTGTAAAATTGGTCCATCATTTTCCAGATTTTCTGGGACGTGTGGGCACCCCTGTAAAGGTCAGGAACCCCTGCCTTAAACAGTCAAAGAATTCCTAAAATCCTGCAGAGTCGGTTAAATATGGAGTAAGGCTATGATTTAGGGGGGAATATTTCTCCTAGGGACCTCATTACACATCTGGATACTTACGGAGGCAGATAAAAAAAGATCCCAGAATTTAAAACAGGTTTCAGCCTCCAGCTGATGCAGCAAAAACTTTTACTCCTAAAGTCACAGCATTAATACAAACCCATTAAAGTTAGATGAAGCAGCAGAGTGTCATATATGTGAATCTGTGTATGAAGGGCTGATCAGTCAGATTACTCAGAGCCCTCTTAGCATGACATAATACTTCACAGTTCATGGATGTCATATTTAAAGTGGGTCAGTGTTGTGTAACTTTGACAGCATGTCTGTTACTAGTTTAGAGCAGTCTGCAGAGGATTTATTCCACATTTAATGCTCACTTTTATCCACATTTTCAGGATCAAGCCTGAAACTGTAGCAGACAGAAACCTACTCTAGTCTCTCTCCGTTGCCTGGTTATGTGAGAAAGCAAACCAAAAAGGAGCCTGTGTAACACAAGACACTCCTCACTTTCTTCCTAAAAGTGCACAATGGCTCATTTGAAGCAGCACAGAGAGTTCACATTGTTTGGCGTTGCACAGTGGAACGAGGGCGAGGAGGAGGAGGTCATTTGATGCTCTTGACGGGATAATGGAGCAGCAATGGTTTGACAAAGAGAATATGGAAATCCACTCTTTCTTAATTTGAGCCTGAAAGGAGCAACCGATGAAATCATCATCCGTCATTCCTCCCTGGAAGGAAAAAAAATCTGCACAAATGTGAAGCCAAGTGTTGATTTCTCCTTCATCATCTATCTCCATCATGACCCAGTAAGCTGGACTTAGATAATCACTCCAACGCTAAGACATTAACACTCCCCTCCCTGCTCCACAAACACATGCAGACGCTGTTTTCAGACGCGCCGCGTTCACATCAACACATGACGTGGGAGAAAAAGGTTCCTGCCCCTTGTTTCAGGGTCAAGAGCTGCAGCGCTCCAAGCAGAATGGCTGCCACTCACTTAACATGAGAGCTTTTGATTCGCATGAGGGAGGACTGTTACTTCAATGTTTTCCCACCAGAGAGAGGAAACTTGCTTCAGTGGAACCTTTCAACTGTTTGCAAGTGCTTCAAGTGACAAAGGAAATCGTGATGGAGGAAAAGGGGAAGGAGTAAAAGTACTCATGGGTAATAAAGAAGTAATGGTGGTGGAGAAATGCTGGTTTTAATTTAATTTATGATTCTACTCATTAGGACTGTCCCAATAAAACTTTTTCACCTCTGATATGGTACTGATATTACAGTCTTGAGTATTGGCCAATACCGATCTCTCTCCAGTCTGATATCAGCAGGAATCAGACAGGCTTTTATAAATTATTTTGAAGTATGGACTGTGTTTAATTTAAACATAAGCATATTATACAACTGAATTAAATAAATAAACATAAATTAGAATGCACTGCTTGTATCGGAGTGCTTATATCAGAGATTTTAGATGCAGGACAATATAATCCGATTTGTTTTTTGCTGATATCAGACCAATATCCGATGTCAATATGGGATCGGGACACCCCAACTACTCATCGATCCAATTCTTCGATGATCTCCATATCAATTCCCATGAATTTTCTGTGTGGGCAAAAGTTGAGCTCCATGGGATTTTTGTAGCAACTCTGTCAAACACATGTCACTCAGATATTTAACCGTTTAAGGCCCAAGACAAAAGTTTTAGCCAGAAAATTCTAGTTTGTTGTCGATGAAATGTTTGTTTCACTTTCTGCTAAAATCCGTAAAAATCTAAATGTCCATAAAATTCAACATATAGATTTTTTGTATCTCATTTGATACATTAGGTGTTTTTGGCAACTGATAATCCATTTGAGGACATTTTTATCATTTATCTGATTGTATTCAGATGGTTTTTTTTGGTAATTTGTTGATCATATTGAGTAGAAAAAGGTATTATAAAAGTATGCATCAAGTATGATACAATTGGCTTTATAGGGTTAATGCCGGGCTACACATATTGATGCTTCTTTTCACCCATTACCCAAATGAAAACTCTTAAAATGAGATTAAAAAAGCTATAAAACAGTAAAATGATAAAATGCTTAAGGTTACAAAAATCAGGGCAGAGAGACAGAGATATATCAACTTAAAAAATAATCTTAAAAGCTTAAAATGTGACAACTTTGTGAATAAAGCCAGGGTAAGATATCACTAAAGCTTGTTTATCTCAGTTACAGCAGTGGGAACAAGGCTGTTTTTGTACAGTTTTGTATGATCTTGCCACCATTATTGTCAAAAATGTGGAAAGCTGCTCTATCTTGCACTGTTAACAAGTCCTTCAAAAAAAAATCCTGCATCCACATCAGGATTCCAACCACCACCTTAGTTAAAAGCACAAGATATTTTGTATTTTTAAACACGTTGTAGTTAGAATTTTACCGGAATAACTTTGCATGGTTTGTCTTTGACAAAGTTTGAGTCATGTGTAAGTGTAGGGCTGGACAATTACGGTAATTGAAAAATAATCAAAATCAACATTTAGACCCTATAATCAAAGTAATTTTACTCATGACGATTATTTTGATTATTTTTCCTGTGTAAGCCACGTGACCTCGCCCCCTCCATATAGTCTACGTTCACTTTCGAAAAGAGTGAAGGAGACAAACGCCAATCTATCAGAGGGCCTAGTAGCCAAGGAAAAAACTGTCTGCATTGTTTGGGCACATTTTGATTCTGTGCAGAGGACATCGAGCAGAAAGAAGTTAAGTGTAAATACTGCAGGAAGACCGTGTCGATGACCATTGGTATCACCACTAATTTGTTCCAGCATAGCATAAAATAATCGTTCATTAATCGTAATCGAGGCAAGAGCTTCAATTAATCGTGATATTGAGATTAGGTAATATCACCCAGCCCTATGTTAGTGTTAAATGATACATCTATGTGGTATAATTTAATGTAAGACAATAGTCTAAGGTAGTTTAAGCTAACAGCTAACAACAGCGAGTGCTGCTACGTCATACATAGCGGCGCTGCTTGATGTGGTTTGGTCTGTGAGGAGTTTGATGAGCCAAACGATTGTCCAATCACAAGCTGCTGCTGTTTTTGAAGGTTCTGCCTCTGAGAATATAATCGCACAGCTCTTTCCCAGATAAACTGGTGAAATATTTCCCGAGCTGATATATGAAGCTGTTTGTCTGGCGTGTCAGGTTAAGCAGAAACAACAATCACAAAGAATTTTTAAAAAATCATGGCAGACAGGGTGAAACTTGTGTCTTAATTTTTGACAAAAAGATGCTTCCTGCACAACATTCAGGAAATGGAAAACGTCAACTTGCAGCAGAATTCATCGTAACATTGGATACCAGCCATGTGTTCGACATTGGTGCATCTAAATACCTGTTAATCAACTTTTTCCACCAAAAACAGTCAGTAGGAATTGATTTATAAATGTGATCAATAAGTAGAATGTTAAAGGCGTCTCTATCATTAAAATCGATTCCCATCCCTAAAAACAATTAGGTTTACCAGTTTGAGCATTAGATATCTTGTCTTTTAATGTTATTAATTGAATATAGGTCAAAAATGATTTTCAGATCATTTAATTTTATTTTTATTTGCCTTTACACAATGTCTAAACTTCATTTGAATAGTGGTTTGCACAGTCAGTATTTTAGCTGGAAATAGTCGCAAAAATGTTCTCATCTGCAAAAACTGATCATCAACATTTTCATCAATCATCTGTTAGTTTGAGGCTTTACTCCAACAAGGTCTATGCAAGTTTCATCCAAGAACCACTCCAGTTTTTACATCATTAAAACGTCAAGAAGTGAATGGACTTGGAGATAGAGAGGAGCTGTTCCTAAATAAAGGAATATTACACCTTGTCTGACACACTCAGTGGAGTGAGGTCGGGTTTTTGCACGTCTCCCAGAGCACAGAAAACAAATATTGATGTTAACCCATTCTTGGCCACCTGATGCTTTTCAAACAGCCCGTGCAGAGATCTAAAGCTCCCGTGTCGTCAGTGTTGAGCAACATAACACCACAGAGATGTAGATATTTGTGTAATCAGCACCTGGCTGCCTTACAAGGAAACCCTGAACAATGTGAGTGAATGGAGGTTTGTGTTGGTTCACTGTGGAGGTAATTTTATTTACATATGTAAGAGAAACCATCTGGAGAACCGAAAACCTCCAACGCCCCGCCAAGCTGCTCTTGGCTGCTCTCCAGATTCCCAACAGTAGGCTCGGGCTTGGAGGCCGTCAGTTACAGGAGAGCGACGTGGTTCGTATACGAAGCGGGAGGGAGGCAGAGGTTGGAGTTCTCCAGAGGTTCCTCCTCCGTCAGTTTAAGACGAGGCTGCCAAAGACTGAGATTGGGAGGTTTTAAGACACAGCTTGGAATACTTCCAATGTTTTGAAGTGGGGTTGCTCCAGGCCCATGGCACTGGTAAATATAATTGCCAATAAAGCAACTGGCCAGCTCCGTCCCTGAGGGGAGGCAGCGATATATGGAGTCATAATTACTTCACTTAAAGGTAAAACTACACAGAAAATAGGCCCTGAGTTAATTTGACTGCACTTCTTAATTTAGTTTTAGTTAGTCTTTGCCTAATATGTCTTTTTTCATAATTAAGTCACCTAAATTGTTTACATTTTAATCTTGTTTTAGTTGTTTTAGTCATGTTTTACACAATGTGGCTAATGAAATGACATATATTTGGCCATTTCATTAGCCACATTTAATTCCCATTAACATTATAGCTGTAAATCAATCAATCAATCAATCTTTATTTATAAAGCACTTTTCATCCATAAAATGTTGCACAAAGGGCTGAACATTCAAGCAAACAAGCAGGTAAGAGTCAGGGATAAAAATATTTACTACAATAGAAAAATCTCCCTCTCTCTCTCTCTCTCTCTCCATATATATATATGAAATCCCACCCACCCTCACAGCCCACAATCAACACAAACAGCCACGCACACTCATGCATTCAAGCATAAACATGCTAACAGGCACACACAAACACACACACACAGGCACACTCGAGAGGAGGAGGAAATGTGGATACACGGGAGCTAAGACTAAATGGACAAAACCATGATAGGATATATTAAAGTGTTAAAAGTTGATGAATAAATAAATAAAACTGTTTAAAACCCAACATTTAAAGGAAATAAGTAAAAAGTGGTAAAACACAAAACAGTATCTCTGAACCTAAAATTGAGTAAAACACATAAATGCAAATCAAGAGAGTGAAACAAAATTCAGCTTAAAAAGAATCCAGATTAAAAAGGTAAGTCTTGAGTTTGCTTTTAAAAATATGAACAGTAGGTGCTGCTCTCAGGTCTTCAGGTTGACTGATCCACAGACAAGCATCGTAATAACAAAAAGAAGCTTCACCATATGTTTTAGATCTTACTTTGGGGACTATTAAAAGACCACTACCTGAAGACCTGAGGGCTCTACTGGGAAAAAGCAAATCAGATAAATAGGAAGGACCAAGACCATTAAGAGATTTAAAAAACAATAAAAGAACCTTAAAATCTATTCTGGCCAATGTAGATATGAGCATGATCTCTCTATTCATGCTGATACATCTATAGTCATAGTCACATAGTCATGGAGTCCCTCTTGAAAATGGGATGTCACATCTCAAGAGGCCTTTAACACATTTATATTTAATGGAGACAAATATGGTAGGGATGCACTTGTGGTCTGGGCACCCATGAGTTTGCCACTACTATAAATTGTTATTTTCAGTAAGAATATCATTGATTATACTTCTATAAAATGATCACCACAGCCATTCAGACATGAGGACCCTCCTGAAAACCAGATGTAGCATCTCAAGAGGCTAACCTCGAATAAATCAGACAACAGGTCTATGGTTCATGGATCTGTCACTAACTTTAGTTCTTACTTTAGTCCACTTGTCTCCTCTTACCTCCCTTTCTTCACCCTCACACCATCGCAGCATCGTGTGGATTTGCTGTTCATCATGAGACTGTGATCCACATTCAAGATTTCCTGCTGCTTAACAGAAGGTTTTTTCTCGCCGCCATGATGGAGGGATACATGATTGGCTATATGGATTCATGTTGGGTGTTGGATGGATATATAGAATATATATATATATATGTGTATTTTTATATGTATATACGTATCTATGCATATATAAAATGTGGAGTTTTATGCTCTATTGTTAAGTGTCTTGAGATAATGAATTGGTGCTATACAAATAAAGATTGATTGACTGATTGACATCTAATGAGCCTTTTACTGAAAACATAATTAGAGAACTGAAGAAACCCTATCATGACCTAAAAATGGGAAGCACAGGACTAAGACTATAGTGATAACAAAAAATCATGTTAAGAAATTAAACAAAAATATTATAGGAAAAGGAATTAAGGAAACAAATGAAATACTACCATAAAATTTAAATAAATAATATGGTTAAATGAGATAGCCTGACAACGGAGGAAATCAGTTTAAGTAGGATAATGAATAAAAAAGCAGTCAACAGAGAATAAAATTCCAAATAATAATTCTGAACCGAATGTATAAGTAAAACAGATTAAGAGGGTTAAAATAAATAAAAAGATAATAAAAATTATACTAAATATAATTAGCTAAAAGCCAGACATAAAAGGTAGGTCTTCAGTTTACTTGAAAATATATATATATTGTTGAAGCAGAGAATATAAAGTGATTCAACATGAAAAGGGTTTTGTCTCTGGATTAACTCCACTGCTCTCTGGGGTTTTTTAAAGTACCTGCGATGAAAAGTTAAGCAACATACATGCTAGATAATCTTAGAAACATCACTTATTTAAGGCCATTTATTTTTGTAATGGCGTTTAAATAATAGGGATGGGAATTGATAAGATTTTATCGATACCAATGCTGTTAACGATCCTGCTAATGGATCCAATTCTTTAACGATTCCCTTATCGATTCCTGCAGATTTTCCATGTGGGTAAATGTTGGTCTGACTTTCAGCAACAACATCAAACCCAAGTCACAGCATAGTTAACTGCTTCTACAAGTTGCTGGTGTTTTCACTCAATTAAGGTTGTGTAGTAGGTGCAATAAAAATCAAGCCACAATTCTGATGCTTCTGAACCCTGTCAGTGGAAGGAATTGATAAGGAAATTGGTTCGCAAAAAGATTAATGATATCGATTCTTTGATGGAGCCATTAACGATTCTCAACAACAATTGGTTTTCAATTCCCATCCCTGTTAAATAAACATTCATTCAGGCTGATTAATATAACACCAGAGATTAGGAACATGATTGACGCGGTTACGGCCCTGTTTATGGGATGAACTTCTTCACCTCATCATGCTGGTTTTCTCTAAACTTTCCCAACTCCTCACATCTGGGCACAAAGATCTGCCCCCCCAACTTCTCACCGATAAATAAAGCCTTTATTCACACTCCTGAAATACAGAACATAAGGGAACCATTCCTCATAATTTTCAACAACACGCACAAACAACAGTCGAAGGGTCTGAGATAAACTTGGAGGAGGAACACTGATGGTGTTGTTGCTGAGGCGGAGGATCATTCCTGTGGCTCTCAGCCAACCACATCAATCAGACATGAGTTCTGTATCTCATCCATCTGCAGAGAATCTAATAAAGCTGTTCTTTTTAAACGGATTAAAGCCTTATTGTCCGACTCGAGCTGACGAGTGTCTGCTGAAAGCCCTAAAGCCCAACTCGCACACTCAGCAGCCCCCTCCTCTCGTCTGCTGCTGAAAAACTGTGTCGCCCTCCAGATCTTCATGTGTGAGTATTGCTCTCCACTAATGAGCCCCGAACACAGCTGCTGGTGCAAATATGATGAGCTAATGAAGTCGGGAGGAGGCCAAAAGGTCAGGTTTTAAAGGGGCATGCCAACCACTAGTTAGCTTAGCTCAAACAATGGAAGTCAATAGGTATGGTTTGCCTGCCTCTGCCTACAGTCACCAGATAAACTCTTTAGCAACTCTATAAACGGTCCCATAACACAATTTTTTACCACATTGTTACGCACCCGTCTAGGGGGAAGGTGCATAACAAATTTGCAGGGAAAAAGGAGTAGGAAAGGAAAATCACTCTCAGTCTCCAAAATGAAAATACAAACATATTTACAAAACGAAAAACAAGCCAAAGGCAAAAAGGTACATAAAATAAATAACTAAAAAGCTGAGATGCTAACAAAAAGAAAAAGGGTACAAAAACAAAAGGCAGCAAAGGCTGGCACTTAAAACAAGGATTTACCCCAAATTACAAATGAACTATCTAATACAAAAGCAACCAAAAAGTACCGATTACAAAGGTTACCAAATTTAACAATAATGGGTTGGAGGCCTTCTCCTTCCTGAGGCTTTTTGAATGTGGAGCCGTTGCTCCGAGGCCAATGAGGGGGCCGCTTCGGCTTCCTCAGCCAATCACGTCGGGGCACTGAGGGCTGCTGCACCACAGATCTTCCTTGCCGCAAGAGCATTCACTCACACACACAGCATACCAAAAGGGAGAACAGCTCTACAAACAACAAATAGTTATAATAAAAAACGGCCAGGGCCATAACACACATGATGTTACATTATCTTCTGCTAGGCCTGTGCTCAAAATATCGATAAGGGAAAATATCATCACACACTCCTTGGGGATACGTGAATCGATACATCTTCAAATGTTTTGACAGTTGCTGTCAACACTCTTTCGGTAATGTTTACAATGGCACAATTCAAAGTAGAAGCCAAACTACAAGATGAAGCACATGTTAAAATTTTAAACTTAGTACAACAATCTTGAATTTAAGTTTCCTCAGTTGTACAATCTTATAAAACTCATCTTTATTCTATTACTCCCTGTAATAAAAAGCAAAACTTGTCAGAAATTCTGTTAAAAGGGTAGTCAATTTCACAATCTACGCGTATCAGGATACATATCCTATCATGGCCTCAGTGTCAGGATACGTATCGAATCGTGAGGTTGCCCGAAATACCTAGCCCAATCTTCTAGTATCGTCGAATTATCTTATTCTACTCCTAAACAAAGCCTTTATGCCGTTAACCTACTTGCGCTAGAGATGTATGCGCTAGAAAGGGTCATTTTTAAAATGGCAAGCAATTTGAATTAACAATGGCTCGCAACCAAACAGCTCAAACACGAGTCAGTTCTCATCGTTCATTTAAAGAGGCTGTTAGACTTGGCTCACTCGCAAACATCACATCTCTCGCTATACTTGTTGACTCAGTGTTTGAGAGAAGCTAACTAGCGGTGGGCATGCTTTTGCTGTGCTAATCTCAATCTAACAATAGATAAAGAACCCTAAAGCAGTGAGGAAAATGAGTCGCAACAAGTACACAGGACTGTTTAGAGTTCCTGAAGAGTTTATCTGATGACTCTAGGCAGAGGCAGGCTAACACTACCCAATGACTTCCATTGTTTGACCTAAGCTAATTAGCGGTGTGCAAGCTTTTGCCATCTCTTTCTTGTTACTGCATACACAGTTGAAAGAAAGCTGTCTATCTGCTTCTCATGGATTTAGGAGTGAGGCAAGACATGAAAACAAAAAAAATGTTGATGTATCACTTGCAGATTTATTTTTTCTGATGTGAGAGGACAGTTAGAAGAGTAGGAAATCAAAGAGTAACAGATTGATGAATAACAGAGGGAGAGAGGCAACGGGTTGAGCTTGAAGCAGGGCTGCCCACTTCAAGAGAGGAAGCTTTTATGAATATGAGCACAACCTGGCAGAGCATAAGAAAACTGCTTAATGCTCTCTGTTGTGTTTACATGATCATGGGACACTAACATGGTGACTCAAATTGAGACTTGACTACTTGCTTAGTACTTGTTAGTTCCAATAAAGTCAGAAGCTGTTGACTTATTACCTCCGCCAAGGAGGTGATGTTTTCGGGAGAGTTTGTCCGTCCGTCTGTCTGTGAACAAAATAACTCAAAAAGTAATTTTCAGGAAATGTTCAGCATGGGAAAAGGAAGAATTGATTAGATTTTGGTGTTGATCCGGATCAGCGTCTGGCCGCCATGTCGAAAAATGTGATTTCTGTGAATAACTACTGAACTAAAATAGATATCATTATGAATCCAGTCGCTAATGGTATGTTTTCATGGTCGAGGAATCTAAATACTTAGAGGAAATAAAGGTAGGACTAATATTTATGGTCAAAATGACAATATGGCTGAGGACTGTGGCGCTGGCGGAGGTCTGCGCTCTCCGACTGCTTTCTAGTTATTATCGTCATAGTTGCCGTAAACAACCATTTTTCCCCTGACAAAAACTAGACAGGAGCTAAAAAAAACAAGTGCACGTGGACAAAAACTAAACTAAATTAACCAACATTTTCATCAAAAATAAAACTAGACTAAAATGTTTGACAGACTCAATCCAATCAGACCTAATTTGGTCATGTAGAAAGTAGAGACAAGTTAGGAATATATCCAATCACAGCTACTTTGATTGTGGAAAGGTTGGAGGAATTCAGAGGAACATCCAATCACAGCTGCCTTAGCTTGGTGATGGTGGGATAAGTTGTGGAGCGATCCAATCAGAGCTGCTCTCTTTATGAACTGATATATTCATGTAGAGCAGGTTCACTGTTTGTTGTCAGTTCTGGTATTGTAACTGAGATGCTCTGCCAGGTAGCCTAAATAAAGGAGACTGCATTTCACACAGAAGGAACATTTGTTTCTGTTAATTCATACATTCAAACTTTACTAGCATTCAATAAAGGGATATTAGATGTTTTGTTTTATCCAGAAATTCAAGGAAACATTCAAAAAATGCCTCAAACTTTACCCTTCATATTTAAGTTAACTAAATTTACAGTAGATTTCATGAACTAAAATGTGGTGAAATTTCACCAACTAAAGCTAGACTTAAATTGAAACAATGTAGATGAATACATTATGCCTAAAAAATATATTTTAGGCAAAAGACTATAACTAAAACTAAATTCATTCTTTAACACCCCAGGATGCAGCTTGAATAAAGAGTGTTTTCAGAAATAAAAACAAGCAGCATCTGGAGCAGGAGCTGGTGGTAATTACACATCATTAGCAACAAGTAAAGGAAAATATTCCTCACAGCAACAGGTCGGTGCAGGTTAGAGAGGTCAGGAGCTGAAAACAAACAGTTTGACAAAAAAGAGCTCAGGATGGAGAGGAAAGGCATCATCCATGGGAAGTGTTTACGTTCGAGGAGAGTGACAAAAACGAACGTTTCCTGATCGTTTTCTCAGTGAGAGGGCAGAGGAGGTGCTGCTTTCTGAATGACCCTTGCACACACACACATGCACACTCCTCCCTCGCAGCACGCCGGCCTCATTGACAGGCGGGAAGCGGCAAAGAGAAGAAAACAGGCGAGGAGGGCTGAAAGTGCCTGTCTGAGCGGCTTAATGATGCAATCTGCCAGAAACACCCCCCTAAACCTCCCCTCGAAATCCTCCCCTCTCTCCCTCGCCCCCCAGCTCTGCCATGACATCACCTCTGTGGGACGCAGCATGGCGGCGAGCACGAGGCTGCATGCGGTCAGTTTGAATGTTTTTCCGACAGCCGCTAAGTTACTTCAAACGGTCATGGCAGAAACAAAGTGATCTGAGTCCAACACTTCTGACCTCATGAGTTTTATTTCCTTTTTTTATGGAGAAAACAGAACTGAAATAATCTGACTAAAGCTGGACGTGAAGGAGAGTAAACCTAATCCAAAACGTCTTTGGAGGCTCTGATCGGGTCACTCGCATTCTCCTACTGTAGAAAAAAGGCAAAGTAAAGTCTGCATAGACAAATAAACACGATCAGAGTTCATATTAACACATCTTGACTGTCTATATGTGTGCACATCATTATGTATTTTCACTCTTCTTACAGAGTTGGTGCTTTAACTTCCATCAAGTGTAATTGCTGACATCATTCAGGAGCTAAAATTTAAAACTTGGTAACGCAGTGTGACTTTTGAACAACACTTCTATGTAGTGTTGTTGTTCAAGATATCTTTTTTAACTGCTTCATTGTTAACTCCTTATTAACCCTTTGACTGGCATTGTAACCGTGCGGTTGACTTGTTGCTGTATTTAAAATTTTGAAAACACATTTTTGTCTGTTTTTCTTTCTTCACCTCTCTGAATAATGTTTGAAACACCAATATGTATTCACATCGAGGTGCTGCTGTATATGAATATAATTGTTTTAAAACTAGAAAAAAATTGACAATGACTCGTTGCTGCATAGCTTCTCAGAAATCAAATCGTAAGAGCATAGATTTGAGTAAGAAAAACGCTATTCATATATTTCCACATCTTCTAACAATCATAATTTAGTTAAAGGAAATAAATTTGATGATATGTATCTATGATTCCTCGGAAAACTGGGTCAGCATCTAAATATTTATATATATTTGTATGAAAAGATAAAATTTTGTTGCAGAAACAAAATAAATTCATTCATGCCCAGGATGACCCTTAACAGGCAACCAGCAGCTTGACCAACATCTCTGCTTCCCAACAGGGTAAAATGACAAATAAAACTCAAAATGTTGCTGAATAAAGAGGCAGGAACACAATTTTACCAACAAATAATTTGTTGCAAATGTATTTCTTAGTTTGGAAGTCAAAGGGTTAACACTGCAAAGTGTAAACATTGCTATATCTATTAACTGTATATCAGTGGGGAGCGCATATTTGTAAAAATAATAATAAAATATGAAAGAAAAAGAAGAAGTAATTGCACTGCAGTTTTCATGATGTGGGCTTGTGGCTTCTGTCAATAAAGCTGCCAGTGTCCCAACCAATCACAGAGCAGCTATCAACATGCTTAAGTCTTCAACCAATCTCACAAGGTGGCAGTGCTCTGGGTTAACCTGTGTTTTAGCAGCAGTGGCAGCTGCTGGTCAGTCAAGGAGGGGAAGCTCATTTTTTTCCAGCCTACATCATAAATTTTTTTTATTTATTTAAATGTAAATTCTACCTTCCCTTCCTTTTTTGACCCTGTCGTACCAACTAGGTGTCTTTTCCAGGGATTTTACCAGTGTTCTCTCAATGGCCAGCAGAGCTAGACTGCTTAAACGGCCTTGGCCCATTGTGTTGCAGGTGTAAGACTTGAGCCGCTTTAAACAGGAGAAGCTCCTCTCCAGAACAACTGAATATAAAACAGAAGATGCTCCGGTGGAGGGTTATACTTCAAGATCGCTGATTGGCTCATTTCACTGTCAATCAAAAAGGGATTCGGCCTCAGACAGATCATCCAATCATCATGCAGATGCCGAGCGTCCAGGCCAGCCCACTGCCTCATAGACCCCCAGAGACGCTGAGCGTCCGATGGGCGGGACAAAGCTCAGCGTTTATCCAATGACCGTCCAGTTTCCACAGTAGAACAACCCACTCTACGCTTCCCCGCTGAAGTCAGAAGACGCTCAGCGTCTGGCTGTGTTAAAGCGCAGAGACGCTGCGGGGATGAATGAGAAGGAAGTCGCGCCAGTTACCTGTGATAAGTAGCTGATTCTGAACAAAAGATGAAGGTGTTCTAGTGCATATTTAGTCAATGAAATGTACACACAGCAGTACATATCACCACTTTTTTGGGGACATTTTAGGGGAAGCTGAGCTTCCCTTGCAGTCTTAGAGCAATTGCCACTGTTTAGCAGAGAAAGACAGTACTTCGACTTTCTGTATCAGATGTGTTGCAGTCGCGATGCTGGTGAGACAAAATACGGTAAGTATTGCCTGTACGAAAAATGAGAGCTTATTTGAAAATGAATTATAATGTTATAATAGAGAAATTATGGTATATCTTTTCCTGAAGTCGTTCAGCCCTCATGGCAACAGTGTTTTACAAAAGACTTCAACTCTACAAGGAGACGTGTAGGATTTGAGCTAAACCTCAAGTCCCCGTTGAAACCTTCTTAGCTGGTGCAACACCTCAGATTGTTAATAGAGTGTAAACCTGCATCCTAAGAAGGAACTCCGTGCATCAGCAACAGTGTGTCTGAGGCATAGTGTAACCCAGGTCACAAATATTGTTAAATCTAATGTATTTCAATTATTTATTTTCTATTTTTGGAAATTAATTGTTGATTTTGAGATTAAATATGTATATATGTGTATATGTGTATATATATATGTATATATGTATATGTATATATGTATGTATATATGTATGTATATATGTATATATGTATATGTGTATGTGTGTATGTGTATGTATGTATGTATGTATGTATATTTATGTATATATATATATATATATATATATATGTTTATGTATATGTATACGCTTGTGTGTGTATATATGTTTATTTTCCTTTCTTTATCCCACTGACTGTGGACACAGAGGAGGACATGGGATTCAGTCATGGTCAAATCTCGCGTAATCTTAAAGTCACGTTTGTTCACGTTTGTTCTCGTTTGTTCTCGTTTGTTCACACGAGACTGTTATGACCAATCAGCAGCCGAGATTAGCCTCTTAAGCCGGAAGAGCACGGTTTTTAACGGAGATGCATGAGAGACTAGAGAAGAACACAGACCACGAGATTTGTACTGTCGGTATTTTTCATCTAAAATTACTATTTTAACGGATGACAAGATCCGGTTTCTAGTAACACCAACGAACATCGGGTGGACCAGCAGAAGTTTACCTAAAGTAAACTTCAGTTGAATCGGTAAGCTGTGTCTGAATCCTATTGTTTTTTCTTTTGTGTTAGCAACTATCTGTCATGTACACAGTGTGGGGCTACATTTGTTTTCTATTATGGTTGAAATGTTTGTTTTATGTTCGCAACTAGCTGTCATTTACACAGTGTGGGGCTACAATTGTCATTAATTATGGTCGAATTGTTTTGTGTTAGCAACTAGCTGTCATTTACACAGTGTGGGGCAAATGTATACTTACTAAGCAAATTGTAAGTTTAGAGAATCTCATGACTTTGGTCTGTTTCATACAGGCCAGGTTTTTTGTGACACTGAACCCAATCTGTACCAGAAGACGGCGAGCTACCCAAAGGACGGCGTCATCATCATCATCATCATCATCATCATCATCCTCACGTTTCGTATTCATCGACCAACCCATACCCAGTGTGGTAGGAACCAAGGACAATTGTTTCCCTTTTCCTTCAGTGAATGAAAGACTGACATTGGTGAAAATTTTCGTTTTTGATGGACTGAAACATTTAAATGATTGGTATTTAAACCAAATATTTTTTGTTATGTTTTGATTTAAAATTTTATTTTAATTTTTCAATACAATTATTTTTGAAACCTTATCAAGTCTTTGAGTTTTATTGAGTGTTGTTATCCTCCTATTTCCTCCTTTTCGAATTTAGTGTCTTCTGAGTTAAACAACTTTTATTTTATGTTGGTTACAGGTTTATCTTAAAAAGTAAACTTGTGCTACATTAATTCTGGCGAGCTAGCCAGGAGGAAATAGCTTTGATAACAGCATTTAATAAGTCTTTTTGTGAATTAAATTGTGATCATGGATGTCTTTCAAAACCTAGGAGTAAAAATTTCAAACTCGGTGTTGGTTAAAAATATAACAAACACAGAAAAAGATGAAGAAGTCATTGATTTTCTTAAACAATATGGTTCAATTAAAAGACATGAAATCGTGAAAGATGAGACATCACAGTTTAAAGAAAATCTTGTTGTAGAATTTAATTCTTCAAATGCAACATTAGCTTTAGAGCCATTACTGCCTTATTCGTTTGTGACTGATGACAAAACTAATACATACAATGTTATTAGTTTATCAAATATTTATACAGAGCAGGTAGGAACAGAAAAACTGAGACTTATCTCGGTGATTTAAAAAATATTGCAAAAATGACAGGTAAAGAGTATGCTGAGGTCCTTAAAGAAATGATGTCCCAAATAGGAAACACAATATCAAAACTTGATCCTGATGATCAGGATGAGGAAGAGGATGAAGAGGAAGAGCAGCCAGCTGTAAAAAGTTCCCCTCAACAACCTGAAAAAATCTCCAGGCCAGCATTTTCTCTGCCTTCAGGGGCAGGTGGTTATTCCAAACCTCTGTTTAATGTAAATCCTCCTGAAGTCCAGCGTTATGTCGTGGAGCATATTGTGAAGGGAGAGGATACATCAATGCATATATCCCAAAAGAATTAGAGCTTTTTCCGGTAAAATGCCGAGACCCTCATCAGAGGCAGATTATGACACATGGCGTACAAGTGTTGATCTCATTATGAAAGATCCTGCTGTGTCTGACCTCCAACGTTCCAGAAAGATCCTTGAAAGCCTTCTTCCTCCTGCTGCTGATATAGTTAAACATCTTGGTCCTGATACTTCACCTGCTGTATACTTACAACAGCTTGATTCAGCTTTTGGTACAGTTCAGGATGGCGATGAGCTCTATGCAAAGTTCATGGATACCTTCCAAGATTTGGGTGAGAAGCCTTCTGCTTATTTACAACGACTGCAGATATCCTTAAATCTTGCTGTTAAAATGGGTGGTGTTTCTGCTTGTGAAATAAATAGACATCTGCTTAATCAGTTCTGCAGAGGATGCTGGGACAACAGGTTGATTTCAGATCTCCAGTTAAAGCAAAAGAAAGTAAATCCTCCATCTTTTGCTGAGTTACTCCTGTTGCTGCGCACAGAAGAGGATCATGATGCTGCAAAAACAATGAGAATGAAACAACATCTTGGTGCAACAAAACAAAAAGTAACAGCTCACTCTCAGGTTGCCCATAGTGGTAATGAGATGAAGGGAGTAGTGGAGGCCTTAACAACTTTAACTCAGCAACTTACCAAACAAATGGCAGATATTCAAAAACAGTTAGCATCGCTGACAGCAAATCAAAGACAAAATAAAAATTATCCACCCAAAACTGTCACCAACAAGTATGAACAGCCACAGTATGGAAAATTGAACAAAAAGTTTCAATCAACATGGAACAAAACCACAACCAAACCCCAACCCGGATACTGCTTTACGCTGTGGAGAGGATGGACATGTCAAAACCCAGTGTGATAATCAACCCAATCCTGTGCTTGTTGCTGAGAAAAGGAAACAATACAACGCAAGATGTCAAAAATGGGAAAGTCAAAATTCAACTAAAAAGTCACCTTTAAACTGAAATCAGTTCCTGCTACAGGACGACCAGGGACTGGAGCTGCTGAAAAATGTCCTGCGGAAAATAAAATCAAGCATAGAGGCTATGTAAAAAATCAAAATGCACACTCAATGAACAGAGCTGCCAAACTGCCTAAAGGATTAATTGGTTCAAAATGTACAGCACTAGTCAACATTGCTGGCTCTGAATGCAATTGTCTTTTAGATACAGGTTCTCAGGTGACCACCGTACCTGCTTCCTTTTATCACAAGAACCTGTATGATCAGCCGATCAAGCCGCTTGATGACCTTTTGGAGGTTGAAGGTGCAGCTGGGCAGTCCGTTCCATACTTAGGATATGTCGAGTTATCAGTGAAGTTCTCTGGTGATTTTCTTGGTTCTGACTTGGAAGTAAAAACTCTTGCTCTTGTTGTTCCAGATGTCCGACCCGAAAGTCCTTCTCAGGTTCTCATTGGAACGAATACACTGGATGTTCTTTATTCCCATTATCTTGATAGCAATTCAACCCACCAATCTTGTCTCTATGGATATAGAGCTTTAATTAAAACTCTTGAACTTAGACATCAACAAAGTCAAGAGGGAATCATAGGAATAGTGAGAACATTAAGCAGAGTTCCCACCTGTATTCCTGCTGGTCATAATGTTATCCTTGAAGGTTCAGCCAAGGTACAAGGTACAGCTTTTTCACCAGATCGCTATGCAATTGTAGAGCATCCCACCAAGTCGTCTTTGCCTGGTGGTCTGTGTGTGAAGAGTTGTCTTATCACCCTTCCTTCAAATGCACCATATAAGGTTCCTGTTGTTATCACTAATTACACGGAGCAAGACATCTTTATTCCAGCTCTTTGTACCATCGCAGAGCTTGGTGCTTTCCACAGCATCATCTCTCAACAGTCTGTGAGAACTCCCATGGATGAAGAAAATCCCAAATCCAATCTCAACTTCAACTTTGGTGATTCACCAATCCCACCAGAGTGGAAGGATCGTGTGACCAAAAAACTGCTGAACATGCCTGAAGTGTTTTCCCATCATGACCTTGACTTGGATGCACTGACAAAGTAAAGCACCATATCAAACTGCATGATGAAATGCCATTCAAGCACCGTGCTAGACCTATTCACCCCAGAGATATTGAAGCAGTTCGTAATCACCTCAATGAGCTGCTGGAGGCTGGTGTAATAAGAGAGTCTGAGTCACCTTTCTCTTCTCCTATTGTTGTGGTGAGAAAGAGGAATAACGATGTGAGACTTTGTATTGATTATCGGAAATTAAACATACAAACTGTCAAGGATGCTTATGCTTTGCCAAATCTGGAGGAAACTTTCTCAGCACTTCATGGATCCAAATGGTTTACTGTTCTTGACTTAAAATCTGGCTACTACCAGATTGAGATGGATGAGGCTGATAAAGCTAAAACAGCTTTTGTAACCCCATTAGGCTTTTGGGAATTTAACAGAATGCCCCAAGGCATTACAAATGCCCCATCCACGTTTCAAAGATTAATGGAGAAATGTATGGGAGAATTAAATCTTAAAGAAGTCCTTGTGTTTTTGGATGATTTAATAATTTTCTCATCATCCCTAGAAGAACATGAAAGCAGACTGATGAAAGTACTTACCCGCCTAAAGGAGTATGGTCTCAAACTGTCTCCTGAGAAGTGTAAATTCTTTCAGACATCCGTTCGTTACCTTGGACATGTTGTCTCTGAAAAGGGAGTTGAGACGGATCCTGAAAAAACAAATGCCCTTAAAACCTGGCCGATTCCAAAAAACCTCAAGGAGCTCAAGTCTTTTCTTGGTTTTTCTGGTTATTACAGAAGATTCATTAAAGATTATGCTGCTGTTGTAAAACCTTTAAATGAACTTACACGTGGTTACCCACCCCTACGTAAAAATCTGAAAGGAAAAAACAGTCCCAATCACTATCTGGATCCAAAACAACCTTTTGATGGAAGATGGACTGTTGAATGCAAAAATGCCTTTGATCAACTGATTGAAAAACTCACCTCTGCTCCTGTTCTTGGATTTGCAAACCCCAAGTTACCATACATTCTGCATACGGATGCAAGTACAACTGGGCTGGGAGCGGCTCTATATCAGGAACAGGAGGGAAAACTTAGGGTTATTGCCTATGCAAGCCGTGGACTTTCAAACAGTGAATCAAAATATCCAGCTCACAAACTAGAGTTTCTTGCATTAAAATGGAGTGTAACTGAAAAATTTCATGACTATCTGTATGGCTCTAACTTCACAGTCATAACCGATAGCAATCCTCTTACTTATATACTTACCTCTGCAAAGCTTGATGCAACCAGTTACAGATGGTTGGCAGCCCTATCAACTTACTCTTTCAAACTTCACTACAGAGCTGGTAAACAAAATCTGGATGCAGATGCTCTCTCCAGGCGGCCACATAACTGCATAATAGATAAAAATTCTCAAAAAGAGCAAGACCGTATAGATCAGTTTATTAATCAACATCTTAACAGCTCAGATACACTTTCTTCAGATGTTATTAATGCAGTTTGTCAAAGTATTCTTGCAAGAACCAGTCATGATCCAGCAAACCCCTGTAGTTTCACCTTAGTTGAGTCCTTAACTCATTCCATAGATGCAATTCCAGAAAACTTCTCTGCAGAAAACCAACATGGACTACCCACAGTTCCCTCGTTATCCCATAATGAGCTCAAGGAAAAACAAAGGTCTGATCCATGCATATCTGAAATCATCTACCAGATGGAGTCTGGAGAAACAGTTCCCCCAACTGTTCGTGAAGAGTTTCCTGAACTCGGTTTACTGCTACGAGAATGGACTAAGCTTGAGCTTGTGGATGACATCTTGTACCGCAAAAGACAGGATGGAGGAAATATCTCTTATCAGCTTGTTCTTCCAAAAGAGCTTCGACACATTGTTTTCAAAAGTCTCCATAACGACATGGGACATATGGGAATAGATAGAACACTTGATCTTGTGCGAACAAGATTTTATTGGCCCAAAATGGCTTTTGATGTTGAATGTAAAGTCAAAACCTGTGATCGTTGTGTTCGTAGGAAAGCTCCCCAGGAAAAAGCTGCACCCCTGGTGAACATCAAAGCTTCACGTCCATTGGAACTTGTCTGTATGGATTTTCTTAGCCTGGAACCAGATGAAAGCAACACCAAAGACATTCTGGTCTTAACAGATCATTTCACAAAATTTGCCATTGCAATTCCAACCCCAAATCAAAAATCCAAAACTGTTGCTAAATGTTTGTGGGACCATTTTATTGTAAATTATGGTTTTCCAGAACGCCTTCATTCAGATCAAGGTCCAGATTTTGAATCAAAATTAATCAAAGAATTGTGTGAGATTTCAGGTATACAAAAGGTCCGAACAACACCATACCATCCCCGTGGAAACCCTGTTGAAAGATTCAACCGAACACTCTTGAACATGTTGGGAACTCTTGAAAATAAACAAAAATCAAAATGGAAAGAATTTGTCAAACCCTTGGTTCATGCGTACAACTGCACTACTTAATGAAGTCACTGGTTTCACCCCCTATGAACTCATGTTCGGACGTACACCCAGACTACCTATAGACTTAGCTTTTGGCTTACCTGTGAGGGAAAAAACAAACAAAAGTTATTCACAGTATGTGGAAAGTTTAAAATCTCGTTTGGAAGAAAGTTATAAACTTGCTTCGAGCAATGCTTTCAAAAACGCAGAAAGAAATAAACAACGGTTTGATAAAAAAATAACAACTTCTGAACTGGTAGTTGGAGATAGGGTTCTTGTCAGAAATGTAAGAGTCGAGGAAAACACAAATTAATGGATAAGTGGGAAAAAGACATATATGTAGTAGTAAAAGCGTGCAGGCAATCTCCCAGTTTATACTGTTAGGCCAGAAAACAAAGATGGCCCTAATCGAACACTGCACAGAGATCTTCTCCTTCCCTGTGGTTTTCTTCCTCAGGCCAACCAGGAAAGTCCTCAGTCTTCTCCTGGAAGACGTGTCAAAACTCGTAGTAGTAATGTTGAGGAACCTAATCTAGATGAATGTATTTCTGAAGATGAATCTGAAAAAGAAACAGGATGTTGGATCCCAAGGACAAATGTTCCTCAAACAGTGACATTCACTGTGGATGAAAGTAACGCTCTCGGATTGACAAAGGAAACTGACATGGAAAACTTACCTGGAAATGCAAATGTGGAAAAATCCCTCGGAGAACCTTTAAGCGGAATTGGATATGAATCAAACTTACCGGATGGAACATTGAAACCTGTAGAAAAAAACGCCCCTGAAATGGAAAATGAATCTGAAATGGAGAAGCAACCTGAAATAGAAACCCCTGAACCTGTGGATGACTCTGTTAACAAAACAGTAGTACACAGTACAGATGAAACATTAAGACGTTCAAATAGAAACAGAACCCAACCTGATAGGTTGAAGTATTCTAATTTAGGAAATCCTTTAATATCAATTGTTCAAACATTATTTCAAAGTTTGTCAAATGCTTATGAAGAAGCTTTGAGTGAGGTTACCCCAAAATCCTTACCCTTTTCAAAAATACAGGTAGTATAGATTATTTAAACATGCAACGGGACGAGCATGGATTTAGGGGGGGAGGGTGTAACCCAGGTCACAAATATTGTTAAATCTAATGTATTTCAATTATTTATTTTCTATTTTTGGAAATTAATTGTTGATTTTGAGATTAAATATGTATATATGTGTATATGTGTATATATATATGTATATATGTATACGTATATATGTATGTATATATGTATGTATATATGTATATATGTATATATGTATATGTGTATGTGTGTATGTGTATGTATGTATGTATGTGTGTATATTTATGTATATATATATATATATATATATGTTTATGTATATGTATACGCTTGTGTGTGTATATATGTTTATTTTCCTTTCTTTATCCCACTGACTGTGGACACAGAGGAGGACATGGGATTCAGTCATGGTCAAATCTCGCGTAATCTTAAAGTCACGTTTGTTCACGTTTGTTCTCGTTTGTTCTCGTTTGTTCACACGAGACTGTTATGACCAATCAGCAGCCGAGATTAGCCTCTTAAGCCGGAAGAGCACGGTTTTTAACGGAGATGCATGAGAGACTAGAGAAGAACACAGACCACGAGATTTGTACTGTCGGTATTTTTCATCTAAAATTACTATTTTAACGGATGACAAGATCCGGTTTCTAGTAACACCAACGAACATCGGGTGGACCAGCAGAAGTTTACCTAAAGTAAACTTCAGTTGAATCGGTAGCTGTGTCTGAATCCTATTGTTTTTCTTTTGTGTTAGCAACTATCTGTCATGTACACAGTGTGGGGCTACATTTGTTTTCTATTATGGTTGAAATGTTTGTTTTATGTTCGCAACTAGCTGTCATTTACACAGTGTGGGGCTACAATTGTCATTAATTATGGTCGAATTGTTTTGTGTTAGCAACTAGCTGTCATTTACACAGTGTGGGGCAAATGTATACTTACTAAGCAAATTGTAAGCTCAGAGAATCTCATGATTTTGGTCTGTTTCATACAGGCCAGGTTTTTTGTGACACTGAACCCAATCTGTACCAGAAGACGGCGAGCTACCCAAAGGACGAGCGTCATCATCATCATCATCATCATCATCATCATCCTCACGTTTCGTATTCATCGACCAACCCATACCCAGTGTGGTAGGAACCAAGGACAATTGTTTCCCTTTTCCTTCAGTGAATGAAAGACTGACATTGGTGAAAATTTTCGTTTTTGATGGACTGAAACATTTAAATGATTGGTATTTAAACCAAATATTTTTTGTTATGTTTTGATTTAAAATTTTATTTTAATTTTTCAATACAATTATTTTTGAAACCTTATCAAGTCTTTGAGTTTTATTGAGTGTTGTTATCCTCCTATTTCCTCCTTTTCGAATTTAGTGTCTTCTGAGTTAAACAACTTTTATTTTATGTTGGTTACAGGTTTATCTTAAAAAGTAAACTTGTGCTACAATAGCAGAGGGTCAAGTCCAGCTGATAACGATAGAGTGGAAACGCCACACAAATGAAACCCCACTCAGTCATGATGAACTCTACCTCAAAGCTGGGGTAAAGAGTGAGAAATGTGTCTGTTTGCCTTCACACAAAGCTAACAGAAAATTAGTGCGATGTGCCTGAGTATGCATGTGTGAATGAGGCTTGTGTTTGCCTTAATGCTCTGTTCATACACACATATTACCCAGAAAGCCTTTCTCTGAACCCAAACACAAAGCCCATTAAAAAGAGAAGAGCTGCCAACAGGTTTATTGTTGAAAAAGAGGCTTTAGCTCCAAATAAACTCTCACACTGAGCCGCAGTTACTCCACAAAGAGACTTGAAAATCCATTACAGCAGTGAAATGTAAAATCAGCTCATTAACTGTTGATTCTGCAGGAAAATACCACATTTTTATGATCAGTGCTGTTCGCTAAAGCCAATTAGGCGATTGAGGGGCTTTCGCATCAGAGCCTGTAAAAGTCAGCTCTGAAATCTGACAGTGATCGAACCCACACAGGAGGCTGGGCAAATAAAAACGCTGATTGGGGGTCTTCCGATTGCTCTAATAGCAGACAGAGCAGATGAGGCCCATTAGAGAGCGACCAAAAGGTTTTTCCAAATCGCCTGAGCAAGCACAAATGTCATCTCTGCTCAGATCAGGAGTGAGGAGGGAAACACTCTGGGGTTGAGTCTTATCTCCAACATGTTGAACTGAGCTGGAATCTGAAAGGTTAAGTGCTTTTTGAAAGTGAAGATGATGGAGACAAATCTGCATCCTGTCAAGAAAATTCGGTTAAAATGAAAAAGTCTCACTTATGGTCAGATCAGACCACAACTTTTGTCGTAACCATGGCACTGAGTGCCACTGAGTGTTCGATAAGAGACTTCCTGTCCTTGTCATCAGACTGGCAACACTTTTGTTAGAACAGAGTTTGCTCAACAAAGAAGTTAAAAACCTCTGTAGAAGCAATTCAACAAGCATCATCCAGTAAAGACTGAAGTACACAATGACATGATAAACTAATAATATTTTTGTTTTGTAAATGAATAACAATGGAGCCTTTAGAAGAGGCTTAACTGTGAAAATGGTCTAAAACACAGAATAATCAAATCTAGGGGAGAATAATAAGATGACCATAGATCATGAAGAACTAGAATGCATCAGATAAAAAGCTTGCAGGATTGTCTACAGGGCTTATTATATTTGCAGCATTTCTATGCAGCTGGGGGAGTCGCACTGAAAATTAAACTGCACCAAAATGATGCAAAAGCATTTGCTTGCACAGTCTGCTAAGTTCAGCATGAGTGCATTTGAAAATATGTTTCTGGTGGTAAGTTTGGGTCAGAAAATGGCAAATAGGTGTTAAATATGAGAGCATAAAAAAGTGATACAATTTATTTTCCATATTTTCCATTAGGGCTGATTTGCAGGCAATTTCCTTTTTTGGTTTTATCATTTGTAGTAACATTAACTTTAATGCCTGAAAACACAAATTATATCCAGAAAAAAATAATTCTTTTAGAGCTGAAATGTTTATTTCACTTTCTACTGAAATCCTAAAAAAAAATCCAAATTTCTGTAAAATTTAACATATATTTTTGTATTGTTATTCGATACATTAAGGGTTTTTGGCAACTAGCAATTCATTTGAGGACATTTTTATCATTCATCTTATTATATTCAGATGTTTTTTTTAGTCAGTTGTTGATCATATTGATTTGATGGATGTATCATAAAAGTATGAATCAAATATGATAGAACAGCTGTTAAGGGTTAACTAGGCAATGCTTTACATTTGAATCAATGTGAGCTTTTAAATTTTGAGAGTTTTCAGCAGTAACTAGTTTTAATACAATTATACTGAAGGTGCATTTTCCTGATTTTGAAGGCCATGGCACCCTTAGCATTTGCTTAAATTGCCAAATGGGTAGGCCTATCACGATAATCAATAAATCAATTAACTGAACGATAAATAAAAACGTCCTTGGTAAGTTTGCCACCCTCGATAAACTGACACGTGCATGTGTGTTTGTTTTCCTCCTCTCTCTCTACCAAAGAGGCTGAATGAGAAGATGACTCACTCTGCCCATCTTTCTTAACACCGGGGTACATCAGTTCTATAACGGATTTAGCGGATTTATAGTGAGCATCTGTCAGACATGCGATCTTTGGAGGGGAGGCGGGGCCATTCGCGCATACACTCAGAGAGAGCTGAAGTGAGCGTCGTTAGGAGTAACGAGGAAACAAACGCTAATATGAATGATGGCACGACAGATACGGTTCTTAAGCCGGCTGCCACGGCCTCAGTGTGGGAATATTTTGGTTTTAAATAGAATGAACAAGGTGTAAGCACTGGTGGAAATTCCAGAATTTCTGTGTAAAAATTCAGTGTAAAACATACAGTATAAATTTCATTTTTAGGCCATATCACCAAGCAATAACTTAAATGCATGCCAATATAGGTAGGGATGGGAATTGAAAAACAATTCCAGTTGAGAATTGTTAACAGATCCATCAAAGAATCAATATCACGAGTCTTTTTCCTAATCACTTCCCTTATCAATTCCATCCTCTGACAGGGTTCAGAAACGTTCAAAGTTGTTGGTTAATTTTTTACAAAAGGCGCCTACTGCACAACCTTAAGTGAGTAGAAACACCAGCAACTTGCAGAAGCAATTATCTATGCACTTCTGGTATCGATAAGATCTTATCAATTCCAGTCCCTAAATATAGTGCTGTCAGGTTGTTTAGCTGGCTGACAAGCTTTTATTCTTCCGGTCTTAGTGCAGGTTTAACACACATTAGCACAAAAGTTTTTTCAAAGTAGACGTCAGAGCAGCAGTTTGTGAGTTGATGGATTATTTTTGTAATCTGACAGCTCTGCGTCATCCTAACAAGCACACATTTAGTAGATGATCAGCTCTTAAACTATCAGGCTACCTCTACCACATACCGACCAACACAGCTGCTGTCGTCAGGACATTTTCTGCTGTCTTTGTGACTATGTGTGAGGCCACAGGTCAGAGGAGCGTCACCACAGCTTTAACAGAGGTGCTGTGTTTGATGCAAGTGTTCGTGCTCAGAAAAGAAGAAATGTGGGCTTGTCTCTTTGTGTCAAGAGGACAGTATGGCTCATATCGTTCACAGTGAACTTGAGGTGTGAATGCATCACTTTGTGTTGACTCAGGTTACACCAAAGCTATTCAATCCTATTTTTTACAAAGTGTTTGTCTCCTGCCCGCTGAGAACAGACATCCTAAAGCCAGCTGAAACAACAACCTGTCTGACCCGCTGACATTTCCAGCCCTCAGATTTGTTGTGCTGCGAGGCTGACAGGAGGGCAGATGAATATTTATGCTGCTGCCTCCAGCCAGAAGCCGCCGGGCTCACAGACATCTGATGACAAACATGTGGACTGACGGCACCGGGGAAGTGTTGCTGCGGCTCTTATCCAATCTGAGCTCGGATCTGAGATTTGTCTCAAAACATACAAGATGCATCCATGAAAACAGAACTGCACGCGTCCTCAGGCCCCCATGAAGATCTGAGGTGAAATAAATGTTCAAGGAGCACGAGTGGCCTGGTGGTTTGATCCTAACACGTCTAATCTGTGAGGCGGTTGTCCTTGAAGCAGTCTTAAAGTCCAGCCTGTGGCTCCCTTCCCTCATGTTATTTTCCTCCTTCTCCCTCCCTATGACTTTTCATTGTCCTCTACACTGAATAAAACAACAAAAGCCCCTCCTCCACCACCAAAAAAGACAATAATCTATTGAAGCAAACACATTTTAAACTGTCAAAACCTTTGTATGCCTACTTGAAAGCAACAGAAAAGGGCAGAAGTATTACATCAAACTGTGCTCAACTTTTGTGAACGGGATATCTTAAAAACTGCTTGAGGTATTTTCTTTACACACTGACCCATTGATTTGATGGATCTACAGATGAAATAACATTCTGAAGGCCTTAGGTTAAGGTTTCTGAACACAATCTTGTGACATCAATATTAAATACTGCATACATTTCTGGTCTAAGTCAAGCTAAAAGTATAACTTTAATTAGGCTAAGTGTCACAGTCATGGAGATTCACTGTCATCTGTTGCTTAAGAACACATCTCAGGAAGTCTTCAAATGTTTTCAATCAAAATTTAGCACAAATTTACCCTCCTGTGTATTTGGGCTTTTGCCCAGTAACGCATGGATAATGTGCTTTGTGGACCACTCCAGGAGTTAGCAATAGGGATGTATGATATTATCAGTCTGATATCAGGATTGGCCGATATCAGCCTAAAAAGCTAAGTATCGTAACGGCCAATATTGACATTATTGCTGATATTTACAGCCTATATATCGGCAACACATATCGGCCATATATCAGCTGGAATATCAGCAAATTACACAAATGTAAAATATTGATGAACTTTCTCATCACTGCATGGGTACATTTAAAAATCAAGGGTTTCATTTTTGCAAGAGTTAAACGCTGTTTTACTTCTGTACATCTGTTCCTTGCAAACATATACCATAACACTGACAGAAGCAAGTCCATTTTTAGTACAGAGCTTGTGCTCTTTGTTTATTAAATGTATTTTTTTTGGCATTTTGTGCCTTTATTGATAGGAGAGAGACAGTGGATAGGCTTGTGAAAGGGGGTGAGAGAGCAGGGGAAGACACTCTGCAAGCTGGTCACAGGCTGGATTCAAACCTGGACCGGCAGAAGCATGTGCATGGGACGTGCATGGTTGCTAACCACTCTGCCAAACCAGCATCCAGAGCTTGTGCTCTTGACCAGAAAAAATGATATTGGTGATTGATGAATTAAAAGATGATGGTATATCTTAAAAAACGCAGCATTGTGCATTCCTAGTTAGCATCATACAGGTTCCAACAAAAAAAAACAGGTCTATGTGGTTCTTTAGTTAGCTTGCAGTTTCTTTGAATTGATTTATGAATTGTTACACCTGGAGATAAATCAACAGTGGCTAATTATAGAGCCGGGCAAAAAATTGATTAAATTGATTAATTTGAATTATTTTCTGCAGAAGATTTAGAAACTAAAAAATTCAAGATTTTTTTTCTTGCCTTAGTCCAATTGTAAGTAGCTGCAATTTTTGAAAAAAATTACAATTTTCATGACGGTCGGCCTCGTAGGGTTTGCACAAGCACTTTTATAGGCTTGTATTTGTTATTTAACTAGATTAAATATTGATCAGAGAGTTTCATGCTAATACTGTAAAAATACCTCAGCCTTTTGGTGTTCTTGTAGACAAACCTGCCTACGTTTATACTACATAATAAACCTTTTATGACCCATACTTTGACTTTAAGAGGGAAACATTTGGACAACATAAAGGCAAAACTTAATTTGTTTAATTTTTATGTCACTGGGAGTTTTGTTTCTTTTAGGGAGGGAAAAATCAACTAAAATCGTAAATCGAGTGTTGTGGAAAAAAATCTGGGATTTTATTTCTAGGCCATATCACCCAGCCCTAGTTAATTAATACATATAGATACAAAGAGAGTTACCGCTCTGTTTTGTTGATAGAGGACAGTCTAAAGTGTTCAAATCATCCTAAGTAACTGTTTTTATCAACAGCTGCCACAGCTTCACACAGATCTATCTGCAGCAGGAGTCAAGCGAGGACAGCGCTCAATTCAAGGGAAGCGACTGCATGTCTGGAATCTTAAATCAGCGATCATGAAGCTCAAGGCAGAAACCAGTGAGACCCAATATGATTTTATACCCCCGCTGTTTCATTGGTCATTAAAGGTTAAAAAAGATCCCCCTCCATCACAGGTCAGGGCCTCATAGGAAGAAGAAAAGAGAAAATACTTTCTCTGAGGCAGCAGTTGGTCCAAAGGTCAAACCAACCACAGGACATGAAAACAGAATAAAGACATATTTACATGCAGTTAGACATACAGCTGAATGATTTAACATTTTCTGAGCAAAGTCATGATTTCAGACAACGTGATCACATGATCGCCAGCCCTCTGACTGACCCAGGATCTGTTGTCTTAACTATTTGCTGGTGTTAATGTTGTCACTTCAGCGCTCATGTCCAAAACCATCAGGGGTTGACATGCTGCTTTGGCACGGCTGGCTTTTTCTTCTTTATTGAAAATGTTGAGCTTTGTTTTTCTTAATTCTTGCTTTTAGTAATTTAAGACAATAAGGGATTTTTCAGTACATCTTTTAAGTAAAGATGGTCAACGATGGCTCTTTTAGTTCTTCAGTTGTAATAACTGCCGTTGGTCAAGAACTTAACGAGTGAACATGCATGTTTCCTTTTAATAAATACATTTGGAAGCAATTCTTCAATTCTTACCTTTGGTTTTCATCCTTGCCTTAGAGTAACAGCTTTAAATGTTTGATGATATGATGCAATTTTCTGTTATTTTTACCTCCGCCAAGGAGGTTATGTTTTCGGGAGAGTCTGTCTGTCTGTCCGTCCGTCTGTGAACAAAATAACACGAAAAGTAATGGATGGATTTTGATGAAATTTTCAGGAAATGTTCAGCATGGGAAAAGGAAGAACTGATTCAATTTTGGTGCTGATCCGGATCACCGTCTGGATCCGGCATGACGAAAAAGCCAATTTTCGTGAATAACTACTTAACTAAAATACTGCAGATATCATGATGATCGACCAAATATGTCAATTTATTTTTTCCCCAGCAGTTCATTTCATCAGGAGAAACGTAACAAGTGAAATGGGGGTATTTTCTGAGCACCCCCATCATGTCTTAGAACACCATTTTAATGTATTTCTCGTTCATTTCAATATTTTCATTTAAGAGCATTTCAATATTCTAGTCTAATAATCGTGTATTTGTTTTATAGCTGCATACGCTCTGCCCGCGCTGCAGCGGCGGGATCCCTCACCCAGCCCGCGCTGGATTTTATGCCTCATATAAACACCAAAATGCAAAAACTACATCACAGAAGGAATTGACTATTTTATTTCTGAGGGTATGAGGCCCATTGGTGTCGTGGAAGACCAAGAAAAACATTGGAACCTGGACATTAAGTGCCAGCACGCCAGACAATTACGCACGCGCTCACGGCAAAATACGAGAGAGTAAAAAGAGAAAGTTTCAGAGTTAATAGATAAAGATTACAGATGTGTACGTCTCTTCGAATGGACCCCTATATGAGAGTGACTGCCCATTTCATTGATGAAGACTAGAAAGGAAAGAGTCTTGTGTTGAGAGAAAAAAAGGAGGTGTGCACACAGGAAGAACCATCGCTGCGCGACTATGAAGTTGGCGATGCCTCAAAGTTCCAGCAGGAAAAGTGTCTGTTGTAGTGAACAACGTGGTTAATATGAAACTCTGTGTGGGAACACTAAAGGACTCCCATGAATTTCCAGGTTTGAATGTTTTTCTGGATATTCAGTGCCGGCGCGCCTCACAATTACGCATGCACTAACGGCAAAATACGAGGGAGAAAAAAAGAAAAAGCTTCCAAGTTAATAGATAAAGATAACAGATGTGTGTGTCTCTTCGAATGTAGTCCTATATGACAGTGACTGCCCATATTATTGATAAAGACAGGAAAGCAAAGAGTCTTGGGTTGAGAGAAAGAAAGGAGGGAAAGAGGCGCACACAGGGGAGAAACACGGAGCGGGGGGGTCGACCAACAATTTCTTTGGTTGATTACAGCCCTAGTAGAAAGCACTGATACTGTCAGATACTACGGTGGCCAAGAAAGGTCACAACACCTGTAAACGCCACAGCAAATGCAAACATCACAACACATCTGCGTAAACCTACAACAGAGCGGCATAGAGCAACAACAAGGCGGCATTAGGCCACAATGGAAGTGAACACTAACTTTTTTTCAAGTCTTGCCTCAAACCCGAGTCTGTGACAAGCAGATAGACTCTATTCTTTCAACTGTGGGTCCAATAACAAGGAAGAGACGGACAGGCCTCACCTACTGCTAACTAGCTTAGCTCAAACACTGGGAGTCAATGAGAAGTGTTAGCCTACCTCTGCCAAAAGTCTTCAGGTAAAGTCTTCGGTAACTCTCCTGTGTGCTTGTTACGACTCGTTTTTACCACCTTATGCCACTTTATCTTCACATAATATCTCTGTCTACTCCTAAACAGAGGCTTTGTTTGGTTTACTAATCTAAAAGCGCGGCCTATGCAGATGTGTTGTGATGTTTGCATTTGCTGTGGGGCTTGCAATTGTTGTGACCTTTCTCAGCCACCATACCGATGTCAAACCAACGTGCTTCCCTTATCATGCATCAACATTTGGGATAAAAGTATTGAACTTTGATTTCTCTTCATGTTTCCCAACCCTACAAAACACTTCCAGAAGGATTACATCATTCAGAGCCAAGGCACACTTTTGGTCGATTTTGTGCTAACACAAAACATCAACACCCTCGCCCACGGAGTCTCATTGACAGGTGGACCAAACCAGAGATTGAAACTGATCTCGACGTCCAAGAGAAGAGGAGACGAAACAACAAAGAACAGTGTGCGGGTTGAGTGGGGTCAGCTCAGTGTATGTGTGTGTGTGTTGAGTTGGACAGCTTGTTATCAGGGCTGAACTGCAGAGCTTAATATTCAGCCAGCGGACAGATTAGACGAGGACAAACCTGACAGTGTGAAGGGAAACACACAAGGGGGACAGAGGGGGAGGGGAGCGAGAGGCTGCAGGTGTGTCACAGGCTGTCCTGCCACTGTAAGGACCACTGTGAGGAGTTTTCAGGCCATGAAGCAAAAGTCTCTCTGTGTGTTTCTCTGTGAGCTCCATAACTCTACAGACTTTAATTACATTTACAGGGAAATTTGGTCTTGGCTGAAGTAAGAAGTGACTCAATCCTGGTGGTGATCTGAATTCTTCAAATGACTTTTTAACACTGCAATAGCTCGGTTTTCACACTTACTTGATAATGACTGGGCTAATGATGTCAGAAAGGCCTTGGTAGAGTTTTGTGGTCTTGAAACAATTCTTGTGCAAACTGTCATCAAAAGGAGTTAGAGATAATCAGGGATGTGTCTTAAAGTGATACACCAACTTCTGTTGAAGCTGGAAATCTTTTCCATTCATGCCTGGTGTGCAACTTAAATTACTCAACAGACCAGGGTCTCCATTGTCAATGTGCCACACATTTTTAATAGAGGACAGGTCTGGACTTCAGCCAAGCCAGTAGTGCTGTGCTCAAGACCACACTATCCGAGACCAAGACTTGCCTGAGACTAGAATCCATGGAGACCAAGACAAGACCAAGACTTTTGGGAGTCGAGACCGAGTAGCGACCAAGACCGAGACAAGCCGAGACCAAGACAAACAAAATCCATTTTCAAAACTATGACAAGGTTGAACAGGTAAGGGAGGTGTCCCTCAGTCACAACACCAGGAAGGTTGCAGTCATCACAGGGGGAAGTAACACGAGTTGAAGCTTTTTGTTGTTTTACCAAGTGCTCCTCTTTATTCACATTAATGAAGTTGAAGAACAGAGAGACTGAGACAAGACCAAGTGAGAATACTCTTGAGTCCGAGACAAGACCAAGACCTTTAAAATGTGGACTTGAGACCAAGACCAGTTTCGAGTAACACAACACTACAAGCCAGTCAAACTAGTACCTTCACTCCTTAACTATGAAGCCATGCTCCTGTAACCAAGCAGAACGTGCCTTCGCATTGTCCTGATAAAATAAACTGGAATAGGCATTGCTTGGATGGCAGCATATGTTGCTCATGTTACCCATGCCATGAGCACCAACACAACCCCATACCATCACAGATGCTGGTTTTTCCTGAGGTATCATACAAGGCATAAAACTGGTGACAGGAATGCAGGTGGGTACTGTAGCGCTGTGAGTGTGTGTGTCTGCCTTTGTTTTTCTGTGAAGCAATTATAACCTCATGCTTTCATGCTCGTCCAGAGTCTTCCTGCGCCCTGAATAGACTCAAAAATAACGTCCTTGTCGAAAATATGTAACTGCTTTGGGGTGTTATGGTGACAGAGTTTTGTTGGCTGTGGTATATTTGCATAAACACTTAATGTTCACACCAAATTTGACTTCACGACCATAATCGCGCCAGGCAGTGAAGTCGTGCTGCGTGTCCATAAATACCCCATTTTGGTCACTGTAGCTTGGTGACGTCACGTCCGTCTGCATTTCACTGCGATCATATCATATATCATATAATAGAATGTATAAGCTGACATTATTCCAACTGTATCCTTTTCACTCATCTACCAACCACAAAACACTGCAGCTAATGGCCCTGCAGCAGCATCGTCTGTGAGTTTTCAGTGGTCTGTCTAGGGTGGAACTAATGTACTGACTGACTAATGTTTCCCACTTTGACATAGATTGTTATTCTGTAGTCCAGAATAAAAACTGTCTGTCACGGGTACCGTCACACATGCACACACCGCAGATTGGCTTTTGCCGCACAGCCTCACAAGAGATCACCTGAAAAGATCTTTTTCTACTTTGGCAACACGCCACAAGTGAAAGTAGTCGACTTGAATGTGGCAAAGTGTCATTAGAGGGTTAAACCCACTCCATCGCACCCATGCATTGACGTTACATGAAGAGTGGTCGCCAAGGACGCTCAAGTCGTGTTTGGTGTGTAGGCACCTTCAGTGAAAAGAGCTCAGCCAATCAATCAACAATGGAGAAAATGTGTGAGATTTTAACGTCTCAGAATGCTTAGCTCTGAAAGATCATGTAAAAGGGTGTCAGTGTTGTCTTTGTTCACAGACAGAGTTTATTTCTGTTTGCCTCTCTTTCTGTCACTCTCCTCCTCTGAAATAAAAACCTTTTTCAAACTGCAGGGTCTCTGAGGAGCAAACACACAAGAGGCTGTGAGGAAGTTTTCTGCCTCCAAATAACAAATCTGCAGAGGCTAATGTGCTTAGGGGTGACAGAGGGCTGCACTGCCTTGCTCAAGCGCTTCTCCAACTGTACATGTGGTCCCTGTGAAGCTGCAATAACACCTGACTGATGATAATGTAATTTCCTGTTGCTGCTGTTGCCGCTGCTTCCCCCGTTGCTGAGGAAGGAGGAAGGGATGATGCGTGGAAATTGAAAAATTAGGTCAAAGTCTGCTGGATGCAGGAGAGCTTTGCATTCGCTGCCGTCGCGGTGCATTCAAAGCGTCAGCTAAGCATGTAAATAATGCAATGGGGCATCTGACCCCATTTCCCCCAGACACAGTTGTTTACATACGAGGAACTCTGAGCCGGCAGCTGAGCTTTTTGTAACAAAAAAAGAAGGAAAAAGGAATGTGTGTCACTTAATTCCCCATCCTCTTCTCCTCCTCTTTTCCCTCTCAGCTCAGATGCAGATCCCTCTAATACGTGCAGCAGCCAAATGTGGAGTGTGGGTTTACAATCAGCCACTGAAATCACATCAACTCACTCAGTCAGAGCTGAAACCACGGACCAGACATCACCTCAAGACCTCACTGGACTCTCTGTAAGGTACACACTTCAACTGCAGCTGATGCAAAGAGCTAACTGGCCAATCACATGACAGACACTTAATGCATTTAGGCATGTAGACATGGTCAAGAAGACCTGCTGATGATCAGCCCAGTATTAGAATAAGGGAGAAAGTGATTTAAGTGGCCTGAAGGTGGCATGGTTGGTGATTAGGGATGGGAATCGAAAACCAATTCCAGTTGAGAATCATTAAAGGATAACTTCGGTTCCTGCAGCTTTTACATTGTTTCTAGAATGAAGAACAACAATATACTCACCCAGAAGGCTTTCCTGATGCAAACGGTGCTTCGGGAGATATTTAGATCCAAAATCGAGCAGCGGACACCGATATAATGGTAGCCTGTAGGGCATAGATCGCCGCTCCTAAAAACTGCATTAATCGTCCAAAAACTCATGTTTTTCACCAATATTCCATCATGATTCGCGCCGAATGGACCACCATTGCAGCCTGTGTCTCTCCACACAGCGCTGTGTGGCTGAACCAACGAGTTTGTTTACATGCTCTTCGCGCATGCGCAGTGCGGCTCATTGTTTCAGGGCAGCTACAAATCGACTTTCTTCTTCCAGTTTTGTGCAAAATGGACGAATATCTATGGGATGAAGATGTTGTGGAGGAGGACTTTGAATATGATGGACGTCCTTACAGTTTGGAGCTAGATTATACAGATAAGGAGCTGATAGAAATGAGGAAGCGATCTCAACGCTCCAGAGAGTACTGCGCATGCGCGAAGGGCATGCAAACAGACTCGTCTGTTTAGAGGTTAGTTCAGCCACACAGCGCTGTGTGGAGAGACACAGGCTACAATGGCGGTCCATTCGGCGCGAATCATGATGGAATATTGGTGAAAAACATGAGTTTTTGGACGATTAATGCAGTTTTTAGGAGCGGCGATCTATGCCCTACAGGCTACATTATATCGGTGTCCGCTGCTCGATTTTGGATCTAAATATCTCCCGAAGCACCGTTTGCATCAGGAAAGCCTTCTAGGTGAGTATATTGTTGTTCTTCATTCTATAAACAATGTAAAAGCTGCAGGAACCGAAGTTATCCTTTAACAGCTCCATAAAAGTATCAACATCTTGAGTCTTTTTGCTAATCGATTCCCTTATCATTTCTTCCACTGACAGGGTTCAGAAGCGGTTAGAACTGTGGCTTACTTTTTTACAAAAGTCTGCTACATCGCTCCATTAATGCAGGATCGTTAGACCTGTTTTTGCATGTGTATATCAGCCTGTGCTTGTGTGGCATGTTTCAACAACAGAGGCTAAAGAACAATTTTTCCTCGAGGAACGAATAAAGGATGTATGTCTTTTTCTTTCTTTTGGGAACAAAAAGCAACAAATCTTTAGGGAAAATGCTCTGAGGGGGTCACTAATGATGGGGACAGTGCATGTTTCACTTCCCCTCCCCCTCCTCTCCTCAAAAACAGTGCAAAGCGGCCGCCTGAGACACAAGCTGAGTCAGCAAAGACGCTATAAAAACGCCAGGCTTACTCCAACACACAGGGCAGAGCAGTTTCCAAAGATTATGCAAATTTTGTCAACAAACTGTTGACTGGACCCAAAAAGATATATATTATGACCACCTGAAGTGTGAGTGATTACATTTCATTAGTTGATACTTTGTCTATGGGTTGAAATATGCATAAATACTAATAATCGAGTTCTCAAAAAATTAAAACAGAATATGGGTAAAATTAAAACAGATTTTATAGGGCACTAAGATCTGTAAAAAAACTGCTTCTAAAGCTGTTAGCATCTATGCTAATCTCTGTACAAGCAGTCACTTCCTCATAGAGCTCATCTGCTCTGATTGGACGTCCCATTTTGGGCCGATCACAATCATTGTCGATCAGAGGTTAGCCTGATTACAGACGCTGAATCGGGCAGATCCATCTGCACTGTAAGGTTAAAACCCTCTCATTTGAAAATCTACTGATACTTTGCCCTGCTCTGGTTTCTCTGTGCCTTTCCAGTGTCTTCCTGTCTTTCTCCATACATGGCTGAGCTTGTGAAGCCTCTATACTGCATGGGAAACAGGGCAACAGAGTTTGAAGGCAGCTGAAATATGACACGATGATACTCTGCAGGCTGAGAGCATGTCTGCAGCAATGTGACATATCAATCTGAAAGAGAAAGACGAGGCAGAAGGGGGGGGGGGGGGGGGCTAATGAGAAAATCAATAACAGAGCTGCATTTCAGGATCTGGAGAGTGAAGGTGAAGTATGTTATGGAGTCAAGGAAAGACGTAGAGCTTCCAAAAACAAACAGTTTTAAGATATGTCAATTCATTTTTAGATAACGGTATAAGGTAATGGCATATACTTTCTGTCAATACTGAGCTAAAAATAAGACATCAAGGAAACAGGTTATTTACTGTAATATGAGTAGTGATCATGCAATAATCTTCTGGAAATGTTGAGTCTGAATGAGAAATAATCATAACCTGACACACCAGACAGGCAGTTAAACATACTATAAAGGATATATTTTGCTTATTCTGTTTGGGAAACAACTCATAGAGCGTTAGGGGAGGGAAGAACCTCCAAAAAACATATTCAGAAGGGGAAATGACAATTTCTCTTTCAATCACATTTACAAAGGGCCAATCCGATGATGGCGCAGGTGCTTAAGCCTGACCAGAGAGAAATACTTTTTATTCAAAGAAATATCCAGTTCTAATGAGACTTCTACTAAAGCAGGTAACATATACGCTAACTTCTCTATGTAAGATTAACTTGCCTGACACAGACAATGAATCAAGCAGATCCAGCTGCACTGCAAGGTTAAATCATATCATTTATTTATGTTTTTTATTTAAGGGTTACACCGATCATATGGCAGTGTGTTTGTGGGTGGGATGTAAAAGGCAGCAAGTGAATATTTCGTCCACAAAGTTGATGTTAGAAGAAGAAAAAATGGACGAGCTTCGGGAGCAAGTTTGACGTAGGTGCAGTTTCAGCTTTCCAACTCTGTGCTCTAATGTGTACTGTGGCTGCTCAGAAGTGCGCCGTACACTGAACAAACACCAGGCTCAGGAAGTGTGTCCCGTTTGAGGAAGGTGGCAAATCCCCAAATTATGTCATTAGGGGAGCATAATCTTCTGAAAGGCTGAGTTAGCAACAGAGGAAAGGAGGGATTTTTGTCATGAGGTGAGGAGTTGTAGACAAACTACAGACACTAGTTTTGTTTCAACCGGAATCAGAAATATTACTGATTAGATTCATCTTGTCTTCTTAGAATACAAATGTTTTACTGTTCTTCTATTAAGACAAAAGGTGTGGTTACCTTCACGTGTTTTGACGTTACTCTGCAGTCTTCTTCAGAAACTGTCATCCTGACAGCTGTGACGTGTCTTTCTCATAAACCGCACCTTTTGTCTTAATAGAAGAACAGTAAAACATCAGAATCAGAAACACTTCATTGGGGTGCTGGTTTGAGTGGTTAGCAACCAGGCACCCCATGTACATGCTCCTGCCGGTCCAGGTTCGAATCCCACCTGTGACCAGTTTGCAGAGTGTCTTCCCCTATTCTCTCACCCTCTTTCACAAGCCTATCCACTGTCTCTCTCCTGTCAGTAAAGGCACAAAATGCCCAAAAAATACATTTAAAAGAAAAAGAAGAAATACTTCATTAATCCCCAAGGGGGAATTCGGTTGTTTCAGTAGCTCTTTTACACAGTATATATCAACCAAGACATTAAAATAGATAAGAGCATAACATTTAAATAAATTAAAATTAAATTAAATCAAATTTAAAATTAAGTTACATGCAGAATCTTTAAGTTCTATCAACTTCCCTATGAAGCAAAACTATGTAAATGGCGTAGAAGTAAGGGTGTGGCATTATTTATGAATTACATTTTGATTAGAATGTGAACTTTAAGTCAGTGTGCTCTCTCTTTGATTCTCTTGGGTAATCTCTGACTGAAGATAGAAAGGTCTCATTACTTTGATTACACTGACCTTTCACATAGTATGAGACCTTATAATAACGAATATAGGAACACATTAATATCCTAAATATCTGAACATGTGCTTGTTTTATTGATCTAGACAGAAAATTTGAATAACTTATATTTTAAAAGTTGAAAATTCCCTCAGTATTAGGCATCTGGGATGTAAAGTTTTGGAGCTGTTGCAACAAACAAGAAACAATTTTAATCAACTTAAATGATAATGATATCTGATTATATCGCGATTGGATTCGCGATGTAATCGGATATCATTATCAGCCGATATCAGTCTGAAAGTTGAGTATCAGTATTGGCTGATAATTACATTTTTTGCATATTTGTAAAACTGAACTCTTTGGTAACTGAGCTTTTGATTTCATATACTTTTATCTATTTTGAGCAAAGTTAAACATCTTTAGGAATGCATTGAATTATTGGTCTGATATTGATATCAACCAATAACAGCCTAAAAAGTTAAGTACTGCATTGACCGATGTTGAAATTTTTGCAGATATTGCAAATCTACAATATCCATGCACCTTCTCAAAACTGAATGAGTGCATTTAAAAATCAAGTGTTTCATTTTTGCAAGCGTTAAAAGCTGTGTTTCTTGCTTACATCTGTTTTTGCAAAAATATACTGTAACTCTGACGAAACAAGTCCATTTTTGTTCAGTACAGAGCTTGTGTTTTAATCTGTATTGGCGTTAATGAATTAAAAAATACTGGCATATCATATATCAGCAAAAATCCAATATCGTGCATCCCTACAATTCATAACTGAGATTGAAACTTTATCCTTGTGACAACCACTTGCTTTTGTTAAAGGGGACATATCATGCTTGTTTCTCCTTTTCACTATGCCAGACTAGGATGCCTTTAAAGCATTTCTGCCCTCAGTACAAGTCATTTAGTTCCTTCATTGCCCCACAATAGCGTTCTCAAAATCCTCATTTTAGGCCATTATCAAGCTCTCGTTGAAATGCTCGGTTTCCAGGATGACCTAAAGTTACCTCACAACGTCTCAGCCCTTTGTGCTCTGATTGGTCAATTCTATCGGGGGTAGAGCCAGCCTGTCCTTCTTCTTCTACTGTATTTTCTAGCAGGCTCAAAGCAGCGAGCACGTATTGAGTCCCCCTACAGGCCAGAGCTGGTAATGAGTGAATGTGAGCTAGGGAGCTATATACTGCTGCTGGACGAATGTGTTCCTCGGTGACGGTTTTGTGGCTAACGGACATCACAGAGGAGGAAGTGTTTTATCAGATTACTCCAATAAAAAGAAATGTACCTCGTGATGTCACAACGTTTGAAATCTCGCGGACATCTCGCAATGACCTATTTTCAGAGGCATCAAATCTTGTTCTAGGATATCAGAAAAAATACAATATCTCATTTTTTGAAAATTAAGGACGTGTAAGGTCTTGTTTTCAAATTTATTCTATTATATGTAAGTATTAAATCATGCATCAGCATGATATGTCTCCTATAAACTGAAAATACATAATCTTTGTGTACCATCATCCTTTAAACTGCACAAAGTTTGGTTTTCCCATCCCTAGACAGAAGCAGAAATATTCCCCACAAAGCTGCTGGTGCAGTGTGTCATGTGAAAACACTTGCATGCTCACTCCACAGTCTGAGCAGCATGCACAGAGCCCAGTGGGAATTTCCCAAATAAAGGACATTAAGCTTCATATTGACGACCTAAAGATATATGTCTGTCCAGCATACCTCTGATATCACCACTGGGAGCTTTAACATCTCCCTGGAGCTCAGGAAAGACCTTTAAAAGTGCTTAATGGTGATGTTCTGATGGCAGGATTATTCTGCAGTCGATAAAAATGCTCAATGACAAATGAAGTGCAGAAACTGGCTGAATAAAGATGTTTGCATTTGTGGAGGTTTGTAAAATCTTACGTCAAATGAATATGAACTTAGAAGCGAATCTTCAACAAAAATGGCATCTAAGAACTTTGCACGTGCACGTTACAGCTCCAAAGAACCACACTGTACATTTATTTCAATTTGCTCTCCTACTCTGCCAAGAAGGACACGTTTTTGCTAGTGTTGGTTGGTTAGTTTGTTGACAGTATAACTGCTATAAAAGTTACTGATTAAACTTACAGAGAATGTCGGTCATGGCACAGTGAGGACGTTACTCTGTTTTGGTGGTGATCCAAACACGTGCGGATGCAGCAATCTTTTCAAGGATTTGATGAATTGTAAGATAGGGCGTTTTTTTTTTTCACTTTTTCACTGATTACTCAATAAGTTCACCTGATGGCACTGTCAGTGAATGTTGGTCATGGCACAAGAAAGATTAGATATGACTTTGGCTGTGATCTGAATAAGGATGTGGATTCAGGAATGTTTCAAGTATTTGTTGACAGTTCATGACAGGGCAGTTTTCACACATTTTAACAGTAACAGTGGAAATGTCTTGGTGGAGGTTCGTGCTCTTGGAGCACTAAACAGTAAGAGGGCTCAGTTTTGCACGGGCCTTGGCTTCATTTTCTGATGTAGCTCTGCTTGATATTACTATAAATACATCTGCAAGATGCAAAAAAAAGCATAACAGATTTTTAACTTTGTTAAAAATCAAGAAAAGTTTCTGATAATGAAAAGCTCAGTTGTTGAAGAGTTTTCTGATTCTGTCAGGTGTTGTGATGTGTTGTGCAATTTGGGTTTAATGAGCTTTTTTATTTATTTAAACTATTGTACTTTATCTATTTTTCTATTTATTTTAAATTGAGATGTATAATGAATGGATGTGATTTGTTGTGATTCGCCTTCTCGTTCTCCTTCTGCTGATTCCTTGGTATAAACAGAATGACAATAAATTTGAATTTGACTTGAATATGATACAATGTCCCTTCTGTCTTACATTACAGGTAGGGATGCATGATATTGGATTTTTGCAGATGTGCCGAAAGTTAATTTATTGTCGCCATTGTACTGATACTGATATTTCTGATCAAGAGCTCAAACTCTACAAGAAAAACAGACTTGTTTCTCCAGTGTTGCAGTATATTTATGCAAGGAACAGATGATAACAAGAAAAACAGCATTTAACTGTTGCAAAAATGAATTGATGATAGATGATTAAATGCACCCATGCAGCAGTCAATATCTGCAAAAATGTCAACGTGGCCAATACTGATCATTTCTAGCATCCCTAAAGATGTTTTACTTTGCTCAAAATAAAAGAAGTGTAAGAAAATCAAAATCTCAGTCACTGAAGAGTTTTCTGAGTCTGTCAGATGTGTTATTTGGGTTTTTATGGGTTTGATGTTCCTTGATTCATAACTCTAAATACAGGTGCAAAATAGACTTAATTTTGTTACTCTGAGAATATCTGTGCAGGTCACAAATAGAAATGCAAAAGAAAAAAACAAAACGTGCACGTGAAGCATCAAATCTTCAAGAAACTCCCCAAAAACAAGGCAATAGTGTGTCACAAAGAAGCCTCCAACATTTCCTCCAAGCATGTTTCACATCACTAAGACATCTACTCAGCATCCAAATCACAGCCAGAAACACACAGAGTGTGTGTGTGTGTGTGTGGGTGTGTGTGTGTGTGTGTGTCAGTGAGTGTGTGTGAGTGTGTGTGTGATATGGAGATGGTATGCTCTTGAACTTGTGGCACTCACAGAAAAACACTCTCCCACCGCAGCTCCAGCTCTGAGCAGAGGCCGAGCAGCACACACCAACACCCGCAGACAGCAGCAGCGGAGCCGGGCACAGCCGCCACAGCTCCGCGGGGAAACAAGTACTCACCCTCGGATAACTCCAGCTCCAGCTCGGCCAGTTTGGCCCGCACCTCCGCAGGAAGCGGCACCGGATCCCGGTCCGCCATTCCGCCTCTACGAACCGACTTAAATCTCTGTTTCCCGCTTGTTTGCTCCTCTTTTCTGTCTCCAGGCTGCTCCACAAACCCCAAAATATCCAAAGTCAGTCAGACTGTATCCGTGTGTGTCGCACTCTGAGCGGCTGCAGCGCTCTGAGCTCCCCGCACACCAGCGCCAAGCTCCACCACATGACAAAGCTCCACTTCCGGTGATGAAGGATGGAAAATAAAAGTGTATGTGCTGGAAAATGGAAAATAGGATTATAAGGGCCCATGGCTATCAGGGGTCCCATAAAATTAATATATGATCAGCATCATCATTCATGTAAAAAGAAGCTGATTTCAACATATATCAGAGGATTTTTTTTAATTCTGAACATCTAAAAAATGTTGAAAAAAATTATATACAAACACTGGAAGATAAAACAGAAAGATACAGCAGATCAAACTCAGAACACAATTTTCCCACTGACTCTTCAATTTGTATTTGTTCAAAACTTCTGTAAAAGGATGTACATAACTTTTCTAATTCTCCCCCTTTTTTTTCCAAAAAATGAACTAAAAAAGTTTCAGGCCGTCAAAGAAACACCAAATAATACAGCTTGAAACAGCTAACAGAAGAACTTCACCAGAAAATCTAAACATTACCCACAGTACAAATCAAGCTTATCTGGTGTACAAACTAATCAAGGCACACATATAGTATTTCTGGTTATTTTCATTGTTTTGGGCCTACATGTTTTCAATTCTTTATTGCAGCTGTTCATACATCAGTGCTTTTTTTTACGATTAAATAGCACCTGAAAATCTTTTAGTCTTTAAAAAACATTATAGAGCAGGACAAATGCATAATCTGCTCTACTTTTGTTTGTTTTTTTAACAGGATTGTGAGATCTAATATTCATGAGGACTAATGCAACAACAATACAAATACCAGGACATTCTGTAGAGAACACAGTTTACGTCCGGCAATTCAATTAATTCATCTGGAGAGTGTTTTCTTTAGAATCTTTTAAACTTTTACCCTTGTTACAGCCCCCCTCGGTATATGATGGAACAGCAAATGTGTCAAAATGCAGCTGGTGGAAAAACTTCTTCCTCATGCAGTGCAGACATGCTGGTGGTGAAGCATGATGTTTGGTCATGTTAACACAAGCGTCACTACTGAAGCTTCATGTCCATCCATCCATGCTGGAACACACGTCCCTTTAACTGTAATCCATAACAGTGTTTCCAGTTTCTTCTTTGTTGAACATTCACAAATTTACCTGAACCTGAAAAGAGATTAAAATGGACAACAAAGCTAAATGCATTAGATCTATGCAGTTCACAAGAATAATTACTATTATTACACTTTCAGACAACGCCAAAGACTCACCAGTGGTATTTACTGATATAGTTTAAGTGTATTTACTTCCACTCGCGTGAACTGCTTCCGTGCTTTTATTTTGAAGGCATTGACATCGGTCTTCCGCAGTGACGCTCGTTAAATATGGCGGACTTTACCAAGCTTGCAGGTGGAGTACACAGTAGGTGACCTCACAGGGAAACATGTTTAACTTATTAACTTATCACGGAGATAAAGAGACAGAATTTTATTTTATCTACTTCAGAGAATGATTCTGTCATGATTAATTTTGTAAATAACCAACACAACTTTAATATTTTATCAAAATAGCCAATCAAACCTTAAGAGGGCGCCAGATATCTATCTATCTATCTATCTATCTATCTATCTATCTATCTATCTATCTATCTATCTATCTATCTATCTATCTATCTATCTATAATTTCGTATAATTTTGACCATATTGGGCTCTGTCTGCCTCTGCACTTTGAGTATCTTCTGTTTTGTTTTGTACATTTTTAATTTAGCAAAAAAAAGTTTCAAACTGGTTTTAAAAAAAAAGACAAATGTCTTTAGTTTGTTTTAAACTGATATCTCTGTCCAACTTGGTTTGAATCACATTGGTTGAATAAAATGTCTTCTATTCAGCATCTTAAATCAGTATATGTAAATTTTATGAAGAAATGGTCTTTCTATAGCCTTTTTGACACATTTCATTTTATGTGAAAAAGCCGGGCTATGATAAAAATTATTGTAAAGGCAGTGTCTTTTTGTGACATATTGTCATTTTAAACTTGCTGGTACTTCACAAAATGTGAAAGTGGAAAGAGTTTTTCCATTAAAATATCCCTTTCATGCATGGTTTCATATAACATGAGCTGTCATCAGAATATCTGACTGAACCACGGTTACTGTTGTTATAATTATTGTTTTTGTTGTTTTATTATCCATATGTCACCAGCCATTTCCTTGGAAGAAAAAGTTAATGAAAAGCAGGTTTATGGTTGTGAAGTGGAAACTTTTGAAGTTGTGCACAGGCTGCCATCTTGTGGACTTTTACACTCATGACCTCAAACTTTTTTTTTGCACTTTTACACAAAGGAGAAGCCCATGTGTTTTGCAAAGGAGTGTCAGACAAGAAGGAATAAAATAAAAGCAGAAAAAGACACTGATGGATAAAATCCAATCAGACTGACATAAGGAAGAGGGTAGACTGAAGGAAGTATTAAAAACCCATAAAGTAGAAGTATTCTAAAAATCAATGTATGCTTTTAAAACTGTAAAATATAATGAAATAATTGTTTAAAAAAAAATAATAATAAAAAAAGACCAGTGGAACCTGAAAAAGATGATTTTTCATTTAATTTGACTTGGCACCCCTGTGGACGTAACATACCTGAAATACATTTGCAGATCTATTACTGTTCTAAAGATAGTAGTGATTTCTGATGTGATATAAAGAAAAATTACTGATAAAAGTTCACAACATTTAAATATATATATCTATATATCTATATCTATATCTATATCTATATCTATACATATATATATATATATATATATATATATATATATATATATATATATATATATATATATATACATATATATAGTATATACTACAAAACCCAAAACCAGTGAAGTTGGCACGTTGTGTAAATCCTAAATAAAAACAGAATACAATGATTTGCAAATCCCTTTCAACTTATATTCAATTGAATACGCAGCAAAGACAAGATATTTAATGTTTGAACAGGTAAACTTTGTTATTTTTTGCAAATATTAGCTCATTTGGAATTTGATGCCTGCAACATGTTTCAAAAAAGCTGGGACAAGTGGCAAAAAAGACTGAGAAAGTTGAGGAATGCTCATCAAACACTTATTTGGAACATCTCACAGGTGAACAGGCTAATTGGGAACAGATGCGTGAGCAAATTGTCCAGTTTAAGAACAACATTTCTCAACCAGCTATTGCAAGGAATTTAGGGATATCATCATCTACGGTCCGTAATATCATCAAAAGGTTCAGAGAATCTGGAGAAATTACTGCACGTAAGCGGCAAGGCCGAAAACCAGCACTGAATGCCTGTGACCTTCGATCCCTCAGGTGGTACTGCATCAAAAACCAGCATCACTGTGTAAAAGATATCACCACATGAGCTCAGGAACACTTCAGAAAACCACTGTCAGTAACTACAGTTCGTCGCTACATCTGTAAGTGCAAGTTAAAACTCTACTATGCAAAGCCAAAGCCATTTATCAACAACACCCAGAAACACCGCCGGCTTCGCTGGGCCTGAGCTCATCTAAGATGGACTGATGCAAAGTGGAAAAGTGTTCTGTGGTCTGACCAGTCCACATTTACAATTGTTTTTGGAAAATGTGGTCGTCCTGTCCTCCGGACCAAAGAGGAAAAGAACCATCCGGACTGTTATAGGCGCAAAGTTCAAAAGCTAGCGTTTGTATACCCCCAGTATGGGGGTGTATTAGTGCCCAAGGCATGGGTAACTTGCACATCTGTGAAGACACTATTAATGCTGAAAGTTACATACAGGTTTTAGAGCAACATATGTTGCCATCCAAGCAACGTCTTTTTCATGGACGCCCCTGCTTATATTAGCAAGACAATGCCAAGCCACATTCTGCACGTGTTACAACAGCGTGGCTTCGTAGTAAAAGAGTGCGGGTACTAGACTGGCCTGCCTGTAGTCCAGACCTGTCCCCCATTGAAAATGTGTGGCACATTATGAAGTGTAAAATACAACAACGGAGACCCCGGACAGTTGAACAACTTCAGCTGTACATCAAGGAAGAATGGGAAAGAATTCCACCTGAAAAGCTTCAAAAATTGTTCTCCTCAGTTCCCAAACATTTACTGAGTGTTGTTAAAAGGAAAGGCGATGTAACACAGTGGTAAAAATGCCCCTGTGCCAACTTTTTTGCAATGTGTTGCTGCCATTAAATTCAAAGTTGATGATCATTTGCAAAAGAAAATAAAGTTACTCAGTTTGAACATTAAATATCTTGTCTATGCTGTGTATTCAATTGAATATAAGTTGAAAAGGATTTCCAAATTATTGTATTCTGTTTTTATTTACAATTTACACAACGTGCCAACTTCACTGGTTTTGGGTTTTGTAGTATATTTTTCTTCTTCCTCAGAACCTAAACTGTCTGGCAGAAGCCTGTGAGATTAAGAAGTATTAACAGTCTATGCATCAACGCTTGTCCATCATCCTGTCAACTTTACCTTTGGACAAATGGTTCCATCATGGATATGTTCATATTATTGTATTTCTCGACCTCATCCAAAGTCTCATTTCTACTTATTTTTTACTCATTTTCCTTCATCAGGAGGTTGATATTGAAGGCTCTGCAACCTGCTTATTTTCATTCTCCTTTTTTCATCTCATTTCATGCAATCTCTAACAGGGACAGAGCCACCTGAATCAGGGCTGACCTGGCTCATCAGTCTTACAGACTTTGTGTCACATTGTGAATGTTAAAGTGTACTTTTCTGCTAAATCCAGTTGAACCAGTCTGAAAATGTCTCCATATTTCTTCTGCATAGACAGACTAATATGTCCACCTGCACCTCCTTCTGTCCCTGCAGATGACAAAGTAAAAACAGAGGTAGAAAAAGAGTTTAGAAGTATAAAAGTGATGTAGGTGAAGCTGGTCATCACTCAAAATAAGGATTTTAACAGGTTGTGCCACCTGGCAATGTAATTTAAAACTTACGAAAGTTGACTGCCTTAATGGCATGTGGTACAAAGGAAAGTTTGTGCATGCCACAGGTACCTTCTCTACGTCTGGACAGAAATCATCCGAGGATGTGAAGCAGGTCTGAGAGTTGCAGAGCTCAAACTGGAGACTGCTATTACTTGAGGTTTGCTTTTTGCAGCCTGGTATCTGTGAGAGTTTGTATGTGAAGTGTAGAAACAGGAATTTTCTCCATTTGTCATATGTGGTTAAAAAAGGAAATCACTCAGCATTTAAAGACTTAGACTCAACAGAAAGTTTTATGCTTCATACTTTACTCAAGCAGACGAAAAGTTTTGTTCTAATGGGTTTCACGTTAGTGCAAAAGTACATGAATGTTCAATATGCTGCTACATCAGGGGTGTCCAAACTTCACACTGAGGAATGCATGGATGAATGAGACTTGCTACACCTTACTTTCAGTGTATTCAGGTAAAGGTTTTAGGATTTAGGGCTGGGTTTTCACCTGTCAAAGGGCCCTTGTAACCCCTGGATATCACCATATTCACACCTACTCAGAGTGAGAATGAGCTTCTGAGCAGCTCACCTTCACTGGCAGACACAAAACAAGAGTAAACTTCAAGAGTGTTGGTGTGTGAAGATGAATATCCCAATGCATCTTGTAAATGCATTTTTTGCCAATGTAAATGGCAGAAAATGTGCATGATTGATGGCATTTTGCCGTTATGAAAGTCTATTCAGTGTTTATAAAAGTTTGTTTCAGATATTCTGTTAAAAGGAAAGCTGTTAAACGAACCCCTATAAATTGGCTACTCCTCAAAAGAAGGTACAATGTGTATCCTGGTTTACTGAGACAAAATCAGACGTGCAGACTTAGCAAAACTACAGAACTGAGTATGGAAGAGATCTACCATCACGTCCTTCAATACGTGCATGGCACAAGAAATTTATGGAGACAGGGAGGAGTGGGCGACCACGAACATCTGAAGAAAACTGTGCAAGACAAGCCTTTGCTTTCATTAACAGAATATCTGAAAATATATTCATGAATAAACTTAAACACTGATTAAAAGAAATCATTGACTCATGATCTGAATTATATCGGACCAGTTTGATGACATGGGAACCATCGCATTCCTTTTTACACAAGCTGTGATTTACTATCCATCATTGAGGACTGTGTGCCTTTTCACTCTTCTATTTTTATATATCTATATTGGGGTGGGATCTCTTTTGGTTTTGTTTTGTCGTCTGGTTTCTTTTTTATATTTTGTGTTTAAAGAAAAACAGAATTCAAAAAAATAAATCTGGTCAAGATCTCAACTGCCTTTGTAATGGTTTTTACTTGTGAAGAGACTCTATGGACACCCTGCACATTATACCTTCATCCCATTTCACCATTTCTTGGAAAAAGAATCTAAAGCATTTCACTCAAAACTCCTATCCACAGAATAAATCAAAATGACACTAATTGAAACATATGCCTTTATTTACAACAGAATAACCACAACATGCATACATGCATCATTTTTACCTGGTAAATGTGCAATAGTTGAGATTAAACAAAAACATTACCACTTGTTCCTACAATCAATGCCACACAGCGCCCATCCATTTGGAAATAAATTATAACTTAAGAGCTCATCTTCAGCAATCCACAGCAGTTTCCACCACCTGTACAAAAAAAACAAACAAAAAAAATTAAAGAAAAGCTTCAAGACCAAACACTTCATTTACTTCTTTGGCATCAGACATCACATGGTGTGTGGAATCTGCTTAATTGTTGCATTTATATTTTTTAATCTTAACTGTAAATCTTTCCAGTTGTTTGAGCCACCAAGCTCACAAGATAAATGGTTTTATTTTGTTATTTAACATGCTTTCTTTTGAAGTAAATAAGGGGCAGACAGACATTTCACCTTGGTTTGAGGCCATTTTAATTCCTTCCTTCAGCTAGCAGCCAACGAGGGAGGTCATTATGTCTTGTGTTTGAGTAGTTTAGAAGTATACGATAACATTTGAGCTTTTTCTTTGCCATTATTGTCTGTTTTGCAATTTTATCGTCCAGTTTTCACAGCAGACTTGGAGGACAAACTCTGAATGAACCCATTTCAAGAAAACCACCTGTGTACACCTATGTCGTCTGTTAGATTTGTACTTTAACTGGAGCAAAAACAAACATTTCAGGTTAACAGCAGTACTGATACAGACTGAAGTAACTTTATGTTCATGGTTATTAAGGTCATAAAGCACATAATGATACTTACATTGATGTTGACTCATATCCATCCAGGCCTCTGCAGCCTAAAAAACAGACAGATGATTAGTCCAGCTGCTCAGTACATTAAATCAGCATTATCATCATTACAGTCAAACCATTCAGCGCAGTGAAGAGTAATCATGAGGTTCAGGTGAAACACGGACTCACATGCAGCTCATCATTAAAGGTTTGACTCAGAAGAACTCACGCTGTAACAGAAACTCACCGCCCTCTCTGAAGGATGAGTTTACTCATCGAAGAGTTTCACAGTCATACTAATTTAAACAAATTAAAGGAGGCACTTAACATTTTCTGCTTTAAATTATTGTTTTTAAACCTTTACCGTAACAGCATTACATTTTTATCCTGTTAAATATTTTATTTTAAACTATATTTACTATTACTTTCACAAGAAGGTTGATTTTGTCAGTGTTCGATTGTGTCCCCTTCCTGTTTGCAAAGAAGTCAGAAAATAAGATTTGGATGCATTTTTCAGGGAGTGTTCATCATGATAGGAGCAGGGAGTGATTGGACTTTGGTGATCCAAATCTGGATGTGGATAAGTTTTTTTTTCCCCAAAGATTTGTCAAAAAAGTGAGATAAAGCAATTTTTCCACATTTTCTGATAACCCAACTTCAATAGATTTAGACAACTTAAGGTGTGAATTATTTAGGAAATGTTTTGACAATGAAACATCTCATTCATGTCACAGCCTTAGGAATTGAGAAAAGTGCATGGAGCATAAATGGTTTAATTTATAGGCCTGTAGGAAAGATTTTTAATAAAAAAAACTATGCATTTTAGTTCAAATGGATTTAAACTTAGTGCAGCTCTGTAAACTGACATGGTAGAACTGATTGGGGATGCAAAATTCTAGTCATTTTTAAAGTTGTCAATCTTTCCATTGAAATCAGCTGAAATAAAAAATTACAAAATGCTGACATAGAGTGAAGCTTAAACTGAAACTTGAAAATTATAACAAGTTAATAGGTAATGTTTTTGAATTGTATGGTTATGTATGGGATTCTGAATATTACCAAACAAAATATCTATTTTTGGACACTTACTTAAATAATCTCAAAGTCTTGTTAACTTTTATATAAAGTGCCCTATTTGGAATATTTCCAAAATTCATCAATTTCCTCTTAAAAAAAGTTTGTGGAAATTCACTTGAAATCTTCAGCCCCTTTGCAATTCTAGAAACTTTTCACAATTCTGTTAAATTTCCTTCTTAAAGTCTAATACAATGAAAAGTCATAACATATACGGAAAGCTAAAGAGTTACAAAAAAGAAAAGTGAGCAGTATGGGGGGAGGTTAAGCTTCGTCTTAATGTTTACCACAGCAATATCTACATAAAAAAATAGGAGTTCAGAAAAATTAGGCTGTTGCGCAAATATCTAAGTTCACAATAATATCCAAACAGACTTTGCACCAGCACATTTTTTAGTTTTAGTTTTGAGTAGAACTCTTTGCAGACACGTTTCTTACAGTAACATCCATGAATAGCTGCAACAACGTGCTTTAATACAGAAAGTGAAAGCTTTCAGAAGCAACACAGCATATTAAAGATAATTATGCTGTTAATTTATTCAGCTTCGTTGACTCAGTTCACTATAAAACAGCCTTTTAATAACTCCCTGGAGCAGGCCTCGTTATCAGACACCATGAGGTCGGTTTGGCGCTGCCTGCTGCAGCAGCACGCGAACAGTAAATCATAGCGGAAGTGAACAAAACAAACAACGACAGGCAGAAATAAACAATATCAGCTCGGATACTGGGAGACGAAGAAAGAGATAGGGAGTAGAAAGGTCTAGACTTACCACAAATAAGGGTTTACATGGTTCACTCTGCCGCTGACTCCTCATCAATCACACATGGAGGAAGAGAGACCGTTAATGAGGCTGCGGCTGCTTTTATATCCTCCGTGACAAGGCAGGCAGCTTCCGGTTCAGCCCGCAAGAAGCAACGTTTAATAAAACCCACGAAGAAGAAAAACCAGACCGTTAAAAACGATATCACTAAGTAAATAAAAAACAATAATGAATAATTTTGGGCTAAAATCTTTCAAGAGACACAATGAATTCAAAGCAGTTTTTGGTTAAAAAAAGGTAGCTAACAATAACTGATACTGATGTAAGCACCTAGTTGAACGAAAGCATCAAAAGAAGAATAAGATAAAAATAAGAATTCTCATTATGATTGCTGCCTGTCGCATGTAAGCTAGAAGTTGGAAAGAGGGAAAAGAGCTATTTAAAGGATGCTTGGAATTTCTTTGGGTTTGGATTAGTAGGGAAATATTGGATGGAGAAAATAGATTTTGGGGAAATCGAGATTATGGTCGAAATTTCGAGATTAAAGTTAAAATGACGAAAACAAAGTTGGCATGGCAAAAATAAAGTTAAAATTCAATTTGTGGTAAGAGTCAAAATGTTGAGAAAAAAGCAGGTCTGTCTAGAATAAAGTCAAATTGTATGTCGACTCTATTCTTGACTTTCAACTTTTTCTGTCGACATTTTGACTTTAAAATTGTATGTCAACTTTTTTTGCTGACATTTCAACTTAAATCTCTTCATCTCGACTTTAATCCTGACTTGCCGAAAATGATTTTTCCATCCCAAATGGCCCTAACACTCTTCTGTACAGTTTATATTTTAGAAACAATTTGCAGCAATAATCTTCACAGTTTGCCTTAACACGTTTAAAACGTTTTTAATGAACATTTAACATAAATTTTGCATACACCTGGTACACGATTACTGTGTCTGTTCATTTTCTTTATTATTAAAAAAGTCATGATTGAGTCAGAAAATGACCAAGGTACCTTGGTCGAAAATTAGATTAGATTACATTAGATTATACTTTATTAATCCCTTTGGGAGAACTCCCTCAGGGAAATTATGATTCCAGTTGCATTATATTATAAATAAAAGATAATACTTGTAGGCTACTGCTGCTGCTCCTTCCCATCCTCTGTCTTCCTGTTACTCCTCATCCCCCCAATTGAGGAGTTGTACAGTCTGATGGCCTGAGGGACAAAGGAGTTTCTCAGTCTGTTGGTCCTGCATTTGGGGCGGAGCGGTCTTGCGCTGAACAGGCTCACTCGCTGAAATGTCCACAAATTCTGCAGTATCCCGTTTATTTATTTATTTATTTAGATTAGTTTAGATAAAACTGTACTAATCCATTGAGTAGACTTCTAACAGGTACAGCTAAAAGAGACACAGGGTAAAAAAGACACCGGGTTTCAAAAAGTAAATAAAAAAACTAAATAAACAAAAAGTAGTTAATGTAAAATTTCCAAATAAAGAACTTTATCTTTAATCTGACACACTAATACAAGGTTAGAAATCAGAGTCTCTTAAAAGACAGAAGGTTTTAGTAAAACAAATCTCATCATAGTGTTGTGTTTGTTTGGGGAGGCTGAGATTGAAATCCACCTGTTCATCCAAATAACTTTCCCAGCAGTCACACAAAACTACAAACGGAACTAATAAACTACAAATCAACGTACCGATGTGACGACTACGTACGGAAGTCTTGTAGGTCCAAAATACTACAGTCGCGTCTCTGAAAACATCCTCACGTTACTACCTGCAGCAACATTTGGGAGTTGACTCCAACAGAGGAATAACACTGAACCACCATGAGAGTTTTGATCGGTAAGAGCTGTCAGAAAGATTTTATCCGCTTTTAAAAACGTCCCGGAAAGGTCAGTGACATAACATTGTCAGCTAGCTGTTAGCATACGTTAGCATTTTAGGCAAAAATGTACCATTAGATTGTCCGTGCGTGTTATGTTGAAGGGAAATGAATGTGGCAAATAGTGCCTCAAGCTGTGAATCACTTAGCAAAGTGTCTTTGTTTATAAATGATGTTTAAATGTTAAGTTTATCCGAGTTGTGCAGGCTCCTGTTTTGTAAGCATGTATAGTACGCATGCGCACAGACTGCCATCTCAGATCAGGAGATTTTTAATTTTCTTTAAATTACCTGCACATTGTTATTTGACCGATTTCAGAATCAGCAACTATTTGCCCAAAAGGCAGGATATCGGAATCTGCACTCGTGAAAATCTTTGAGTTATTTACAGCTGCCATAAAATTACCATAACCCTTTCATGCATGATGTTCTACAGTAGACAGATATTTGAAATAAATCTTATACCCTTTAGGCTGCAGTAATATGCCAAACTAACAGGTGGTAAACTCCCAAACACTTGTCTTAAGTTTCATATATTGCATCATAAATCCAAAATAGCCAACAAAGGGCGAATTTGGCGTTATACCTGTATTCAGATTTTACATAATTTTGTATTTTTTATTTAAATCTTGGTGTAATCTAAGTGAATAGTTTTATTAAACAACAATAATACATATGCTTTAGACACTTTTTACTTTTATTTCCTCTTAATAAATGTTTGTCAAAGACGTGTTTGTGGATTTATATTTAGTTCCACTAAATTAATATTTATACCATTGATGTTAACAGATGCATAACTGCCTCAAAATATAACCAGAAAAAAATGAACATGATTTTTAACTTGATTGAAAGTAAAAACAAACACTGAAAAAGTCTTTGTGATTTAATAATCCATGCATGAAAGGGTTAAGTTGTATGTAATTTTTGTTGAGTGTGCAATATACCACAATGTATTACCTCATGATTACTTAGTATCGACCTTATATAAAACAAAAGTGTGGTTCTTAAAGAATGAAATGTTGTTTCTGTTAATTCACGTCCATTTCTAACAATAACAGACTATAACCATGAGAGCTACTGGTCCATTTTAGTAAAGCAAATACTTTGTGCTCTTGACACAAGTTATAGGTTTTGATTTTGGCATCAACAAGATGGCTTTGGAAACATCGCAGTAAAACGTAAAAAACAGTACTTATTTCAGTATTTTCTAAGTATATGGTGCAGTGCTGCTGGGAGCCCTTTTTGTTGTCAAGCACCTCATACAACCCAACTTAAAAAATAATAACAATTCCTTTAAAACAGAGATAAAGATCGTGAGCTTATACAAAGCTTAAAGGAGACATATCATGCTTGTTTCTCCTTTTCACTATGCCAGACTAGGATGCCTTTAAAGCATTTCTGCTCTCAGTACAAGTCATTTAGTTCCTTCATTGCCCCACAATAGCGTTCTCAAAATCCTCATTTTAGGCCATTATCAAGCTCTCATTGAAACACTCGGATCTCAGGATGACCTAAAGTTACCTCGCAACGTCACAACCCTTTGTGCTCTGATTGGCCAGTTCTATTGGGGGCTTCTTCTTCTACTGTATTTTCCAGCTGGCTCAATGCAGCGACCGTGTATTGAGTCCCCCTACAGGCCAGAGCTGGTAATGAGTGAATGTGAGCTAGGGAGCTATATACTGCTGCTGGTGGATGTGTTCCTCTGTGACGGTTTTGTGGCTAACGGACATCACAGAGGAGGAAGTGTTTTATCAGATTACTCCAATAAAAAGAAAGGTACCTCGTGTCGTCACGACGTTTGAAATCTCGCGGACATCTCGCAATGACCTATTTTCAGAGGCATCAAATCTCGTTCTAGGATATCAGAAAAAATACAATATCTCATTTTTGAAAATTAAGGGGGTGTAAGGTCTTGTTTTCAAATTTATTATATTATATGTAAGTATTAAATCATGCATCAGCATGATATGTCTCCTTTAAATCAGAATGATTGAATGTATGTGAAGAATGTGTTTTCAACATGATAGTTACAACTGTTATGATGCAGTGCTGGTATTAAAAGAGTCACTCATAACTTATTATGAAGACCTGCTGTTTTCTGAAAGTTTGTTCCAGATATGTGGAGAATAAAAACTGAGGAATGATCAAATTCATAATATAGTAATACACAAGGGTAAGGAAATGTATTGAGTTTTCCAGGTATGTACTGTAGTACACACACAGTTTTAACCCAGAGCGTAAAAGATTTTCTAATGTAAGAAGTAGGGATGCTACAGATATTCGATATGCCGATATTTTTTAAGTCATTATCACCAATACAGATATGTCTGGTCAAGAGCACCAGCTCTTTACTTGACAAAAATGGACTTATATATTATAATGTGCAGTATATATTTTGTGAGGAATAGATGTAAAAACAGAAAACAGCATTTAACTCTTGCAAATATGAAACCCTTGACTGTTAAATGTACCAACCCAGTGATGATATATCAGCTGTAAATATCTGCAAAAATGTCAATATTGGCTTATACAGATAATTAGTTTTTTAGGCTGATATCGGCCGGTACGTTACAAATAGATAATATCGTTCATCCCATGTAAGTCCCAATGACAGATTGTCTAATGGTCGATCTGTATTTTACTATTTTAAAACGTGAATGAATAGTAACTTAACTTTGGTCATTTTAGTTTTGAAGCAGTTATATTTATAAAATCAGGGATGCATGATATGAAATTTTGTAAGGATTTGAGACAACTCTTATATTTATTTAGTTATTTACCATGGAAATGAATGTTTGCTGGTGTTGTTCCTCTTCCTCTTATGATGATTTTCTCTATCGTCTCATCTGTAGGAGGAGGGTCTGGATTTGTGGGCCGTGAACTGACTCGCCTTCTCAAGTCAAAAGGTCATGAGGTGACCATCATATCTCGCCAGCCTGGTCCAGGGAAAATAACATGGGTATGACTTTTGATCGATTCCCTGAAATCCCTGAAATATATGATCTTTACTGACTCTTTTAGAATTACTACAGCCTCAGCACTGCTGTCCTCCCCTAATCCTGAGTCTTTTTCTGACGTCTGCAGGGTGAGTTGGAGTCTAAAGGCCTCCCACCATGTGAGGGCGCCGTCAACTTGGCTGGAGAGAATCTGATGAATCCACTACGATGGTGAGAGTGACCACAGCAACCCAAAGTGTTTTTTGTCAAGTCCTTGGGTGCTTTCGAAAAGTCCTTCCTAAGTCCTTTCCTATCCCCTTTCCCTTAACTCCAATGGAAAACATCACAGGGTCAAGGGGAGGAGGGAAAAAGAGGAAAGCAAAGGAGAGCTGCAGTAAAGAGGAATTTGACTGCACTGTCACTTCGGTGTCATATTTATGCAACAATGATTTCTTAAGACATAGGTAAGACATGACGAACTACAGTGTTCTGAAGACGAACTACAGGAAGCGTCTTCGTCATCTGCTTTATCTCACAGGGTTGTTTTGTGTCAGCTTCACCTATTAACATTAACAATCCATTGTTCTGTCTTCGTATTGGCTGATTCACTTCATAAATGAAGATGATGGAAATGTGGTAACTAATATAAAATTCTAGTATAATAAACAAGTACCACAATTGTTTGTTTATTATTCATGAACATTGTAGGCAATAATGGAGAAAAAAATCTTTGAATTAAGCTCTTTAAAAATAATAACATTTAACTGTTCATCCATCCACCATTTAAAAAATAGGGTTATGTTTTTAAAAGCACCTGCAAAAAAAGTTATAGTGCCACTAAACTCGCCCTTTCTTCTTAGTAAGTTTCCGTAAACGATCAGGCATTCTGGAGCGTTCCTTTCTCCTTTCCTTTTGTGAAGGATGGTCTAGTGTTTCCTAAGCTAAAGGAGATAATAAAGGAAGCAACGACCCTCCTTTCCTTAACTTCTGGAGAATTCCAACAGCCCTTATCATGGCTGACACTTAAACAAACGTACCTTACCTTCAGTAAGGAACGTTCCTTACGAAAATAGGACTGTTCAAATGCACCCCTTGTATAATATGTAGGGATTTATGACCTTGGCTTTTGCCAATGCCTGACTTAAAAGTATTTCCAAACCATTTTGTTGTTTGTTTTTCTTCCAGGTGGAATGAAGGCTATAAGAAAGACCTGTTCTCCAGTCGCATCGACACGACTAAATCTCTGGCTCAGGCCATCGCCGCCTCCTCCAGTCCTCCTCACTCCTGGGTCCTGGTATCAGGAGTGGGTATGTTTCCATCATTGAATAACTCTTTGTCAGACTAGTTAAACACCCTCTTTTTGACAAAAGTGTAACTATTTCTGACTTTTGTTATTATCCTACAGCTTGTTACAAACCCAGTCAGACTGCTGAGTACACAGAGGACAGTGAATGGACGCCGTTCGACCTCCTGTCCAGACTCGTCAAAGAGTGGGAGGCTGCTGCTCTTCTTCCTGAGAGCGTGGCACAAACCACCAAACAAGTCGTCATCAGACCTGGTATGTAGAAAAAAGAATTATCCCCCTTCGAGTTACAGTGAATTCACTTAGACTAAATTCTGGGACGAGTTCCTATCATCATCAACAGGGGAGTAAAGCATCCCGTCTCTGCTGCTCAAGTCGTGTCTTCTTTACACTTTCAATTCTTTGCCTTTTTTTTGTCAGATATAATCACTTGTGACAGTTTAAGCTGTATAAAAAGACTTATTAAGAGTAAATGTAAAAAAAATAAATATATATGTATGTATATATATGTATATATAGATATAGATATAGATATAGATATATAGATATATATATACACATACATACATACATATAACAGCTGTTTTTACTGTTTGTCTTTATGGACAGCTCTGGAAAAGTGAGAGGCTCGAGCAATTTTGTGTTCTCTCTTCAACTGTTTTTAAAGGTTTGGATCAAAATGATATTGACACATTAGTTAAACTGTCTAAATCATTTTTCTAAGTTTTTTGTTGACAGACAACTATTTTAGATTGAAAAAGAGATAAATGAAGTATAAACAGGACAGATAGATTGACATGCAGGTTTTAAAAAAGCAAGATAGGTGAATAGCAATGAGCAAAAATACTGAAACTTAGGAGTAAAAATAAATTTACATACACACATATATATATAATAGAGCTGGGCAATTTTTTCCCCTCAAAAAACGTCTTTGATTATTAAAAAAAAGACTCGATACACGATTTGATGCCCCCGCTCCAATTAAAATGAAATAACTACTCACTGTAAATTTATTTCTAAAATATACATTTATTTATATTTATAATATACACTTAAAGTGCCTCCAAGTCAAAAAATCAACACAGAAATCAACACAAAGTGCCTGTGCACTGTAGTTTTATACACTTGTTTGAATTAACTATGAAGATAACAAAGTGCCTGAGGTAACGCTTGTTGTAAAAAAATAAAAATTTTAATAGGCAATTCAACTCTTGTTGTAAACAATGGAAAAGTGTACAAAGTAATGAGAAAAGTGCCTCAAAGTGCAAGCAACAAAATGCCTGAGGTTGAATTGAAAAAAATAATAGTTAAATTCGAGTTTCAGGGAAAATGAATCGCTTTGACTTGCCAACTCGATTTTTAAATCTTATCGATTTTTTGCCCAGGCCTAATATATAAAGGTCCTTTCTCTGTCTGGGTAGTGGGGTAGAGTCATCATTAACGTAACAAACATGTTTTTGGTCTGTGAGAACAGGGAGAACATGCAGACTCCACGCAGAAAGGACCAATAAGAGAGTCAAACCAGAATTACTTCCCATAAAGCTGTGCAGCTCTTTAAATAAATCTAATTTACACAATTTTTAAACTGCAAAAACTCAAAAAAAAACTTCTTTAGTGTATCTTATTATTATAATTAGTTTTTATCTAATTACTGATTATTTGCATATCTAAACAGTCTGATTAAGATTCATGGCAAGTTCAGAAATTTCTATGTTGAAAGTTACTTACTTGAACTTATTAAATTTTTATGTTCCAAATCAGTGAAACATCTGAATAAGATGTACATGTCTGGCAAATTCAGAAGCTTCAAAGATTATTTTGTTTTTGCCACTTATTGATCTTGACATTTAAAAAAAAGATCATGTATGCAGGTTGATATTTAAACCAGAAATAATTCACTTGAAGCAAATGCAATTTTACAAACATCAGATGAAGAGAAAAACAGTGTTTAACTGTGATTTTTATTTCTTCCCAAAGAGTTAAGAGATAAGTTAGTATTTCTAAAAGTATTTGTAACAAAAAAAAAAAAAGTGTAAAAATATATTATTTAAAAAACGTAATAGTATGAAGTTTGGAAAGTTTTATAATTATTTCAAAAAGGTCAAAAGCCACAGCACTTGGATGAAATTTCCATTATTGTATTAGTGTCACCTCTGCTGCATCTTATCATTTATATAACAGTTGATTTATTTCTGTTTCGCTGTTTTTTTGATGAATTTTGAGTTCTGTGTTGTGTATCGTGAACATGCACCTCTCTTTCACTCCACTAGGGGCAGTACTGGGCCGTGACGGTGGTGCCATGAAGCAGATGTGGCTGCCCTTCTGGCTCGGCCTCGGGGGCACCCTTGGGTCGGGCAGGCAGCCGTTTCCATGGATACACGTCTCAGACCTGGCCGGAATCATCGCCCGCGCCCTGGAGCCCCCCGCTGATGCCCCGCCGCCGTCGCAACAAGTGTTCAACGGAGTCGCACCCGCGCTCAACACCAACTACGAGTTCACTAAAGAGCTGGGCCGCGTCATGAGGAGGCCCACCATTTTCCCAGTGCCAGGCTTCGTCATGAACACTATGCTGGGGTCTGAGAGGGCGATCGTCCTCACGCAGGGTCAGAAGGTCATACCAAAGAGGACTGAAGAGGCCGGGTATGAGTACAAATATCCGGACTTGACCTCAGCGCTCAAAGAGATCGTAGGAAGTTAACCAAGATGGGAAAAGACGGAGCTGAAATGTTCATATTTACTGTATCACAGGACTTGAAATAAATTACAATAAATCAGTTTTGAAAAGGATACCAGATACTGATGCCTTTATCAATTACCGGTGTCCCGATACAACTTTTTCACCTCCGATATGATACCGATATTGCAGCTTTGAGTATTGGCCGATACCGATACGATATCAGCAGGAATCAAACATACTTTTATTACTTATTTTGAAGTTTGGACTGTAAAAAAAGGCTTGATTAGGTGAGATTACTCAAACAGAGAACAGTTGTCAGCAAAAGTAGGTATGAGGAAAAACTGACCTATTTATTATAAACCAATGAGTTCAATAAATGTTAACCTTGAACATAAGGGGGTGCTGGTTTGGCGGATTGGTTAGCAACCAGGCACCCCATGTACTTGCTTCTGCCGGTCCAGGTTCGAATCCCGCCAGTGACTAGTTTGCAGAGTGTCTTCCCCTACTCTCTTACCCCCTTTCACAAGCCTATCCACTGTCTCTCTCCTATCAGTCAAGGCACAAAATGCCCCAAAAAAGACATTTAAAAAAAAAAAAAAACCTTGAACAAAAGAATGTACTACAGTTAAATAAAATGAATTCAAAATAAACTAGAAAAGCACTCAGAGAGCGCAGACCTCTGCCATCACCACAGTCCTCTCCCATATTGTGATTTTTACCATAAATATTAGTCCTACCTTTATTTCATGTAAATATTTAGATTCCTTGACCATGAAAACATACCATTAGCAATTGGTTGCATAATGATATCTATTTTAGTTCAGTAGTTATTCGCAAAAATCACATTTTTCGTCATGGCGTCATGACGGTGATCCGGATCAACACCAAAATTGAATCAGTTCTTCCTTTTCCCATGCTGAACATTTCCTGAAAATTTCATCAAAATCCATCCATAACTTTTTGAGTTATTTTGTGCACAGACAGACAAACAAACTAACCCTCCCCAAAACATAACCTCCTTGGCGGAGGTAATTAGCAGACCCAGAATATTAACCTCAAGAAATCAAGTTAAAACAATAACATGTATTTTTAAATTGCAAAATAATCACTGTATTTAACTTAAACATAATCATATACTACAACTAAATTAAAGAAATAAAAAATAAATTAGAATGGACTGCTTGTTACGGATATTTTAGATGCAGGCCGATATAATCCGATATTTGTTTTTTTGCCGATATCGGACCAACATCCAATATCAATATCGGATCAAGACACCCCTATTATCAAGTATGCCTCTCGGTTCAGTTTGGTTTTGTTTCGTTCATGATTCTTGCTGACTTTTAGAGTTTCTTTTTGTCATGTGTGAAGAATCTCAGCCTTTCATCAGATGCTTCTGCATGTTGGCCAAGTTTTCACCTTTGCTTGGAATCACACAGCAACAGACATTTAGCATGTCATATTAATGTGGTAAATGAACTCACATTTAAAGGGATATGCCGACATTTGTTGAGTATCGTAATTTTTCAGATATAACGCACATTTTTTTTCTCTTAAATAAGGTCTAACTTTCAGGTGTTACAAACAAGCACAAGCAAAATATGTAAAATGTTTTGTCTCACCAACATCGTAATTTAAACACATCTGGTACAAGAAGCCGAAATATTCTCTCTCTCTGTGAAACATTACTGCTAGACTTCTTATAAAACTGACTGTTAAACTCCTCTAATCCAACATTTCGGGTCTTAAATTATTTTAACTTTGTGTAATGATCGTGTAATTCTCAAGCATTGCGGCACCACTCGTGTATAAACACACAGAGCGCTGCCATCTTGTGAACAAGGGGACCAAAACAGCTGTGCTGTGATTGGTCGAAGACATCTGCATGCTGATAGCTGCTCTCTGATTGGCTGGTACACTTTGACTGTCACAATGAGTAAGAGCACATGCGTGAAGCAAAAGGTATTTCTGTGTATGACATTAGTTGTGAAAATATCAAAATTTCATTGATTAAAACTTTAACAAAGGTAATTTTTGAGTTGTCTAAGAGCGTAGGTTTGGGCAAAATGTGGGTGCATGTTATATATGAATACAGCGTTTTTCCTTGGAAAAAGCACGAAAAAACAGGCTGAATGTTATAAATGAGGGTGTGTTATGAGAAATTATGGTATTTTAGGACAGACTGAGAGCTGCTAGTGTGGCTTGTGTTCAGGCTAATGCTATGTAGCTCATACAAGTCGTCTTCAAAAGTCCTGAACTATCCCTTTAAAGTGATATTCCGGGATGGAACAAGTTGGGTCCTATCACAAGGTTTAGGGCAGACATTACCCCTACAGCAGTGTTTCTGTGCAACAGAAGCCCAGGGTGTCTGCACCAAACCCCCCCTCCCTGCTCCGGGCCTGCTCGTATGCCGAGTTCCTCTGCACTCAGGCAGGGCCGTATTTTACTTGACCAAAAACACAAATAAACGGACTCCCACCGAAACTTGGCGTAAAACGGCCTCCGCTGCAGAGCCACAGCTGGCTACGAGGCGCTGTGGCTCTGCAGCGGAGGCCGTTTTACGGCGCTATGAGAACTAGAGCCTTATTTAGCAGTGTTTTTGTGTGAAAGTAATGCGCTGAAAATTCTCTAAATAAAGCGTGAATGCAGACCGATATCAGATTTTTTCGGTGGGGGTCCGTTTATTTATGTTTTTGGTGAAGTAAAATATGGCCCCGTCTGAGTGCAGAGGAACTCGGCATACGAGCAGGCTCGGAGCAGGGAGGGGGGGCTTCTGCTGCACAGAAACACTGCTGTAGGGGTAATTTCTGCCCTAAACCTTGTGAAACGACCCAACTTGTTCCATCCCGGAATATCCCTTTAAGCTCACTCTGCCAGGCGGCAGCATAAATCTAGACTGTCTGAATTAAAACATGACACATTGAGGCATACAGGCAGAAATGTTCACTCTCTTTTTGATATTTTATTGCAGCTTGTTAAAAAAGAGACTACTTTTGCAGTTGGTGCACAATCAAGTGATCAAATAAAATATGAAGTGCTGTAACTGTTAATAGAAGTCATCATGTTGAGCCCAACTGACGTTCTGTTGAATCAAAGCTGTAAGGTCCTTGAACATCAGCCTTATCTCATGTTTTTGTTGTATCAAAAGTCTAAAGATTGTCTTTCTTCTGTCATGACTCTTCTGAGTCAGTCTGGATGTCGTCGTCTTCTTCGGATGTCTGAATGACTGGAAACAGATCTCCCCAGTCGCTGCTCCGAGCACAGCGGTACACGTCTCTGAATGAAAGAAATGAGACAGTTTTCAATACAGGTTACAGTATTAACATCGGACAAACAATGAACTTTATTTAACATCCAGCCAGAGCAAAATACTAACACTAACTAATGAAGTTGTGGGGTTGTGTGAAAACTGATTTGCAAAACCTTTCTTGATGTATATCCAATAACTCTTTACAAAGACAAGGTATTTTATGTTCAAACTAGGGGTGGGCGATATGGCAAAAATACCATCACGATTTTATCACGATTCTTTTTTGCGTTGATTTTTCTAGACTAATTTGCATGTTTGACCTTTTTTTCCCTATGTTTAACATATAAAACATGCAAAACCCTAAAAGAAAAAAAAGACAATTAAAGCCAAAGAAACTTTCTGAACAGGTTTCAGTTTAAATAGTGCAGTTTTTATAAAAATGTGCGATAAATGTAAACATAAAAGGTAACGAACAACAATATCAACATTATCTCTTAAAGTGCAACAATTTAAAACAAATGTTATCTAACTGCAATGTCTATAATCTGAGTGAATAATACAGCTGCTTTAGAACAGATTTTTGTTCAAACATCTTCAAGCTTTTATCTCCTTTTTTCTTTCCGCCATGGCTTCAGGCTACATAACCAAACAGGAGATCCCACCATGCACTGCGCGTAATGTGCTACGATTGGCTAGTCGGGTGCGTGTCAAAGTCTCTGCGCCCACACAGACGATCTGACGATCTTTCTGCTTTATGAGATCATCCCCACGTTATAATCCTGAACGATTTAATATCGTCATATCGCACACACCTAGTTCAAACTGATAAACTTTATTTGGACTTTGTATTTTTGAACAAATGCCAACAAAGCCAGAGCAGAGGCATGTTTTTCACTGTTACATGACCTTTTAACAAACTAATGACACCTATTGTTGAAGCTTTGTAGGTAAAATTATTTCCCATTCTTGCTTGATGTACAACTTGAGTTGCTCAATAGTCCAGCATTATTGTATTTTGAGCTCCATAATGTGCCACACATGTTCAATGGGAGACAGGTCTGGACTTAATACCTGCACTGTTTTACTCTGAAGTCATGCTGTTGTAACATGAGCAGGATGTTTCTTTGTCTTTCTGACATAAGCAGGACAACCCTGAAAAGATATCTCTCATCAGTATTGGTGCCCTCACAGATGTGCAGGTTACCCATGCCATGGGCACTAACGCCCACATACCATCACCTTTTACTGGTCTTATTGGCTTTCATTGTTTCTTTTCTTTAAAATTGTTTTTCTGTCTTACTGTAAAGCAATCGGGGAGGCCACTGGCTGTCTTAAATGTGCCATATAAATAAAGCTGACATCGACATTAACCCTTTAACTTCCAGCTCAACTGTTTGACAGAGATCATCAACAAATTCAGGAATTTTAAATGTTTTTAAAATAGGCTTAAATCATTCTGATTCTGTTTACATTTCAGGGAACAGAGAATGAAAAACAGGTGTTTTTTGTGGGGGAATTTAAAGGTGCTATGAGGAGAATCTATTTCCGGCGACATAAAGACTCTGCTACCCATGAGCACGCACGGCGACTGTCGTAAAGATGTGACCCAAGCCACAACGTGTGTTTGTTGTGATGCTAATGAATGCAGCTCGGACCTTCCTCAGAACTCTGCATTGCTTTACAACTTCTTTTTTCAACAACTTACAGGATGCAAAGCGATGAGGTAATGTATCTCTTTCTAGTTACGTAGCGGTAGTTTTTGATGTGTGACAACAAGCAATTTTTTGGAAAACTTAGTATCGTTGTTTTGTAGCTGGCTATATATCGCTACGTACTTACAGCCCGGTGCTCTAAGACGTGTCTGAATAATATAAATTTGCTCTAGTTTTTTTTTTTTTTTTTTTTTTTTTTTTAATGTATTTTTATGGGCATTTCGTGCCTTTATTGATAGGAGAGAGACAGTGGATAGGCTTGTGAAACGGGGTGAGAGAGTAGGGGAAGACACTCTGCAAACTGGTCACAGGCGGGTTTCGAACCTGGACTGGCAGAAGCAAATACATGGGGTGCCTGGTTGCTAACCACTCCGCCAAACCAGCACCCCAATTTGCTCTAGTTTTAATTGTCTTGTTCTGGAAGTTGAGTATCCAGGCCAGTCCAGCCCTGTCCGACCCAACCGTGAAGCTAAGGAATAGCATTTATAGATAACCTATTTTGATGCTATAAAACTCATCTTAACGGGTGTATTTTGATCAGGCATATATCTTAAAGTGAGACTTTTTTGTAATTACTTAGAAACTTCTCATAGCATCTTTAATGTTTGAGGCAGAAATGTTTGTAAATAAAACTGCAATCAAAAACAACTTGAAATAGATGATATTGTGTTTGACTACTAAAAATAACATTTTTGATGAATAACAGAGCTTTACTTTTAAACGGCAGTATTTAAATCATTCTTATTTGTGTTACTTAAGTAAATGTTATTGATTTTAACATATTTTTGATTGCTATTCATTATTAATTGTTAGCTTTTTAACCTTTAAATTCTTCACAAAGAAAATAATGTTTTTTGTGATTGCTTGGAGTTTTTTTCTGTCCCCTGGAATGTTGGTGAAACAGTGTTTTGTTTTTGTTTTTTTTACATATAATATTCCTCAAAATTATGGATATTTGCCCAACATTTCAGCTGGTAGATAAAGGGTGAACAGTCTGGATGGTCCTTTTCCTCTTTAGCCTGGAGGACACCACGTCCATGATGTCCAAAAACAGTCTGAAATGTGGACTCAGACCACAGCAGACTTTCCCACTTTGCCTCAGCCAACCTAAGATGAGCTCTGGGTTCGACCCTTGACCTTGTAGAAGTAGAGATGAACTGTGTGAACTGACAATAGTTTTCTGAAGTGTTCCTGAGCCCATGTGGTGATGTCCTTTACAGAATGACGCTGGTTTATGGGGCAGTGGTATCTGAGGGCTCAAAGGTCACAGGCATTCAGTGTTGGTTTTTCGCACTTGAAGAGATTTCTTCAGATTCCCTTCAATTCTTGTGAATACCATGGACTATAGCTAATGAAACCCCTAAATACCTTGCTGTTGGACATTGAGAAACATTGGTCTTAAACTACTGAACTATACTCATGCAGCTGATCTCAGGGTGGTGAACCTGCTCCATCCATGCCTGAGAACAAATGAGCCTTTCAGGGATTCTACTTATATACCCAGTCATGACACTCGCGTGTTACCAATAGACCTGTTCACCTGTGGGATGTTCCAAACAGGTGTTTTGGAGCATGTGAACATTTAACATTTTGTCTCTGTAGCATGTAGTCAATTGGATGTAGGTCCAAAAAGATTTGCAAATAACTGTATTCTGTTTTTGTTTACATTTTACACAAAGTCCCAACTTGAGTGGAATTGAGGTTTTTAATTAATCAATCTTGTTTATTTGTAGAGTGCCATCATAAGTCACAAGAAAACCAGCTACATAAAAGAAGAGCATGAGGAGCAAAGATGACATTAGTTAAGCGTTTCTTGCTGCACAAATACAAGGCATCCAAGAACCAAAATCTCCTTTATTTGAGTTACGCCATCAGCTCAATCCCCTTTACCTGCTGTGTCTGCGTGCTGTAACCACCAGGTGTTGTAGACTTCCATCGGAGCAGCACATTCGACAGTGCACGTGTCGTACTCTGCGCTGCACCGGAGCTGTCAGGCGGGCCCAGTCCACGCCTTCAGTCTCTGACTTCGCTGGTCCAGTCCGTGAAATAATCATGTAGCTGAACCTTTCCTTGTGTTGGTTGTGGTGCTGGAACTAAAAACACAGTAAAAGAGAGAAATCTTGAAACATGGAGTTGAACAAATCCATGATATTTTTTACATTTTTGTTGCCCCTTAACAAAATATCTAAATTCTTACAAATAAAAGGACAGAAAAAAGTCCTTTCTTGTGACCCACTTTACAATAAAAAACATACATTTAAAAGGATACACCAACTTTTTATTTGCTTTTCATGTCTTGCCTTATTTTGGATTCCATTACAAGCAGATAGACACCATTCTTTCCACTGTGTGTGCAGTAACAAGAAAGAGATAGGCGGAGCTTGACAACCACTAATTAGCTTAGCTCAAACACTGGGAGTCAATGGATAGTGTTAGCCTGCTTCTCCTATAGTCATCAGATAAACTCTTCAGCAACTCTAAACAGTCCTGTGTGCTTGTTGTGACATGTGTTTTTACCGCAGGGTCCATGCGCAAAACCACTTCTGACATACTTTGTTTTGTTGACCTACTAAGAAGCCTGTCTTCGATGGCTTGTGCATGTGACCTGCAGCTTAGCTTTGTATATTTTTATTTTGAAAGTTACGTGAAGTGCTTATCTTAGTCTAAAAATAGGTAACATACCCTGATGTGGAAAAAAAACGAGTCACAACAAGCACACAGGACTTATCAGAATTGCTGAAGAGTTTACCAAATGACTGTAGGCAAAGGCAGGCTAACACTACCCATTAACTCCAGTGTTTGAGCTAAGCTAATTAGCGGCGGGCCAGCTTTGTCTCTATCTTGTTACTGCACGCACAATGGAAGGAATGGTGTCCATCTGCTTGTCATGGACTCATGTCTGAGGCAAGACATGAAAAGAAAAAGAAAGTTGGTGCATCCCTTTAATTGTTTGACCAGTGGGCCTGCTAAGCTAAGTCTGCTGAAAGATCTGCAGGTGGAACTCTTACCCCGGGCAGAGGCAGAGGCTGGTAGGACTGCAGAAAGTTGCAGGGTGTGGTGTACTTCAGGGACAGTTTAGGACATGCCTGCTCATGAGGGCACTGGTAAAATAAAAAGTAGATAAACATTAAGACAGCGACACAACAGTCTAACAGAAAATGAAAAAAAAAAGGCAGGGTTCAAACGTACTGGAGCAAACACTGAGGCTGGTCGAGGGTCATGGACAATTTTGTCTTTGGTCTGGAAACAGAAAATTAAATCTCAATATTATTACAACAGTAGAAAAAAATCTGATAAAAGGATCCATCAACTGTCCTTGTACCTTTAATAAAGTGTCTCTGGCATCCAAAAGTAACTGATGGCCATCTTTAGTCCCATTTTCCACGAGCACCTTCACCATGAAACAAAATATAACGCAGGTAAATAACTGAAAGACTTTACACTGCAACAAAAACATGAGGGGACATTAACTCAGTTTGGCATTACCAGGTAGGAGCTTGTCTTCCTCCACAGAGTCATCACCGTCTCTTCTCGGTCTTTCCCGTTTTGAAGCTCTGACAGAGTGTAAGCTGCCGTCACCAGATCAAACTGAACCTGAAGGGCAAACGCAGGAAGAACAGGCTACCTTAAAACAAGATTCATGCTCGTGCCTCATTCAATGATACCAGGAAAAGGGAAAATTAACTCAAGACAAATGAAGCTTTGTAGTTATTGCCCAAAACGTCTGCACAGTAAGTGAGACTCTAAACACATATGGAAGTATATGTTCACCTAAGAAAGCCTCAATTGTTTTATGTATCTATTGGCTCTTACACTGTCTTCATCATTTAAAGACAATACAATACAGCTATTAATGATCAACAATTATTGTTCTTGTGTCAAATCTAAAAAATGTAATAGTGTTGTCTTTCCATTAAAATATTCAAGACTTTCTGACTTCTAATTTTATCAATACAGGCCATTTTTACCTTTGGCTTCTTCTATAAACAATGGGACTTAGAATACTGTGTAAATTGAAGACCTATATGTGATAAAAGGGGATTTTTAAATCCATGTTTTATCATTTATGTTGTTGTTTCTCTTGTGATTATCACAATCTATTTCACACTAGAAAAAATCCTGCAAGTCTTATTTTCCTTATATTGTTAAGGCAAAGAGTTTAGCAATTTGGTTCATAGAAAATAAAAACCCTGATGTTGCTGTTGTTAGAGACATTTGTGCAAGTGATCAAATGCACTTTTTGTGATGTAGTTCCTGGTTGCCACAGTAGGTAGCGCCAGTGCAGAGGGTATGAGAAGTTACAAATAAAGAGTACATTCCTTCTAGATTACTAGATTTAAGCTTTAATTTTTTTGCATTGAAGTTATGTTAATAAATCTATACTGAAGAGAGGCTTTACTGTTATGTTTATGAATGAACCTGTTTGAGTATAACAGTGTAGAAGCTTGTGGACTGGTCCATTTCACCTGTCACACCAGACTGGAGACGCCACATTAATTATAAGAGTTCCCGGTATAGCAGCTCCTCATGTGGGTAAGGTTTGTTTTCTATGTTTAAAGCCAAGTCACAACAGATATTATAAACCTAACAGTGTTCCCCACCACCTCCACGATCCAGGCACAGCAACAAACAGCAAATGAAAAAAATTCACATATTTATTTCTGGAAACAAAGTTTGACCCACTGCTTTCAAATCATTCCTGAAAGTCAGTTTTGATTTGCTTGGAAGATCACAGAAATGCTGTTTTCATCTGATTTTACATTATAAAGATTACCAATAATTGGGGTGCTGGTTTGGCGGAGTGGTTAGCAACCAGGCACCCCATGTACTTTCTTCTGCCGGTCCAGGTTCAAATCCCGCCTGTGACCAGTTTGCAGTGTCCTCCCCTACCTTCTAATCCCCTTTCACAAGCCTATCCACTGTCTCTCTCCTATCAATAAAGGCATAAAATGCCCAAAAAATACATAAAAAATACAATAATTTACCTGTAATTAAATCAGTTTTAACTAGAAGACACTTGACTTTTTATTTCTTATGAAGACATTTTTACTTTGAGTTTTTGATGTCGAAAAAGAGCGTTTATACCTTAGGAGAAACAGGGAGGAACTGTCTGAAGTAGACGTGTTTGAAGTGAGGTTCACCTTTCTCATCATCACCTGATGGATAAAAAAGGATCGGGTTATTATTAAAACCTTTTTTTAAGCCCAAATATGTAAAAACAGAATTGATGAAGGAAGAGGAACCTTTGAGAAGTCGTTCAGCTAGGATGTTCATGGGTCCAGAGCTGTCCACGCACACCATCTCCTTCAATGTGTCGCCCCAGAATGAGTGTGATGCCCTGGAAGAGAAGGAGAGACTCAGTGAGCTTTTTAAGGTGGTACGAGTAAGACATTGAGTCACGTTTCACGTTTCACTTTTGAATGTAGCAACAAATCCACACCATAATAAACAAAACTAAACACATCATCAGTTCTGAGTCTCATTTTCATAGGAAATAAGCTTCTGTGTGTTTTTAACGTGTTTAAACTCACCAAGCAACCGATCCCAGACCAGAGCCAAAGTCCAGCAGAGTCTTTGGAGCAAAGGCAGGATCCCTCGTCTTTATCTGAACGATAAACACAGGAAACAATCTCACGGTCACACGTTTGTACTTTGTGTAGGTTTTATATTATGAGGTCCTCTTTACCTCATTTAAAGCTCTCCTCACTGCTGCATAAACCCCGGCCAGCCGAGCCGCTATGTACACCACGCCCATCTCCTCATCATACCTTCAAAACAAAGTACAGCTGTAAATAAAACTTCTCTAAAAAGTACATGAAATACACTGGAGCTAAGCACTTCTCGTGAACTAAAGCTTGTTTTGAAGGTTCTCAGAGAGGAGATATCCTGTTGTTGATTTACATACATAATAATTATGATATTATAAGTACATAATAATGATAATAATAATGATACTACTACTACTACTACTACTACTACTAATGATAATAATAATAATAATAACAATAATAATAATAATGACAATAAAACCTTTAAAGTGTTGATTTACAGCCAAACTATTTTAACCAGACAGGCTCCTGGTTGTCAAGTGCACCTATAATGAGCAGCTTTGTGCTTTTTTATTGTAAATATTGGTGATATAGGCCGTCACAGGCTATGTTTTTTAGGGCTTGATCTAAAAGTGCACTCACTTATTTACTTTGAGTTTTCTCTGCTCCTCATCTGAATCTCATCTGTCCACCTCCCAGCTCTCATCAATAAAGCAAAGCATGACAGTTTGTCCTGGTGTTTGGCATTGACAATGAGGATTTGGAAAATATTTCAGGGCTGTAACCTGCATACCAGCTCTGCTGCTTACCCCATAAATGCGTGCTCCATTTTAAATGTAAATGAAAAGGCTTCACATTGGTGTAAGCTTTATTGCTATGACGCATTGTTACAATAAAGCAACAATTAACTAAAACACTAATTTATTTACTTTTTGTGCTAAATGTCTATTTTTGTATATTTTTCAACACAGACCACTTATATGTATATATAAGTTTGTGTATATAGCACATTAAAAAAAAGTAAACTAAAGTGCTGCAAAGCTACCAAAAGGAGATAAAATAGAATAAAAATACAAAAATGAAATTAAAAGTCAAAATTCTAACTTTTCCATGGAAAAAAATACAGAAAATTTCAACCACCAAAACATGTTCATTTCAGTGGCCCAGGATTCTGAGACTGAAGTTAGACTTCAGACTTTTTTCACAGATTTAAAAAAGTAGCCCTAATCCTCTTCTAGGCCTGTGCTCAAAATATCAATACGGCAAAATATCGAATCGCACTCCTTTGGGATACGTGTATCGATACGGATTCTACAGAATCAGTACATCCTAAATATTTTAACAGTTGTTGTAAATACACTTTGGGTAATGTTAACAGTGGCACAGTTCAAGGTAGAAGACGAGCTACATAATGAAGCATATGTTCTAAATTTGAACTTATTTCTACCATCTTTGAGGATCTGAATTTATGTCTCTCAAGTTGTAGAACCACTTAAAACTCATCCTTGTTCTTTTTCTTCTTCTAAGAAAAAACTAAACTTGTCAAGAATTTTGCTAAAAGCATAGTCAATGTTCACAATTAACGTGTATCAGGATACGTATCGTATCGTGAAGTTGCTGGAAATACCCAGCCCTATCCTCTTCTGCACACAATCACACACAAAAACACACACGCATACATATATATATAAGGCAAAAAGTTTCTGTCCCATCATAGCAGGAGGAATATCAAGTTATGTAAATAAGAAAGAAGAGTAAAAAGTTCTTTAAAGAAACACTAATCAACAAGAATCTCTTCAGCAACAGCAGTTATATTTTTTAAATGATAATGATGATAATAACAGAAACTAAAATACAAACACTGATGATAAATTAAGTTACTTCATTTGAGTCCAGTGGTATGTGGTTCTCCGGAGCTCTGACATCACTTTGCTCCTGATGCGGTCTGCGAGAGCTTCTTCATCTAAATCTGAAATGTAAAACACATTTTCTTTCCTCTTTCCTGCTTCATGTCACGTTTCAGGCATCCCACAAGAATCATTAAAAGTTATTCACAATCATCATTAAACCATGAAAAGGTCCGTGTCACCCACCATCTCTCTTCCCCATGGCTTTCTCCCAAAGCTCTTTCTCCAGGCCCTTCGCTTTCTTCCTCAAAGCTGAATCCTCAATTGCCCGTTTTCTGCTCCACAGGAAGTTAGTGAGGCGATCTGCACGATCAGGAAGCCGAGACACCTCTGCGTCTGCAGGTGAACAGTTTCAAAGATCAGCATTTTGACTCTTTCCACATCAGGAAGAGCTACGACGTGAATTCTCAATTTAACCTACTGAGAATAACGGAGCGTGCAGCCATCTGCAGCTCTTCAGGCAGGCGCTGTGTTTTCAGGTTGGTCACACCCGGGTGTTTTCTGTGGATTCTTCCTTTAAGGAAATCTGGCTGAGGCTGTGGGTTTGCAGCAGCACTCATGGCCTGAGGATGGGAAGATGGAGGTCAATATCAAGTTAATTAACCTGTATTTGTATCACACTTTTCAAATTATATTTTCAAGATAATTTATGAAACATTTTTAAGTGCTAAAGATACATTTTCTGTCTTCAAACTTGTTGACTCAAAGCTTCAGCCCTTTGAAGACTCTACAGTGGATGCGGAAGGGAAGAATGTTGCTAGAAAAAATGCTAAAAAGTTGGCAAAGTCAAGCTTGTCCTTATATCACTATGCTCGAAGCTTTATGTTGTGAGGTGAAGTGTTATGCATTTGTACATTTCATCATCATTTACTTCTCAAGCTGCTCAAAAACTCTTAAACAAAGTACTGTCTTTAAAGAGGACATATCATGCTTGTTTCTCCTTTTCACTATGCCAGACTAGGATGCCTGTAAAGCATTTCTGCCCTCAGTACAAGTCATTTAGTTCCTTCATTGCCCCACAATAGCGTTCTCAAAATCCTCATTTTAGGCCATTATCAAGCTCTCGTTGAAACACGAGGATCTCAGGATGACCTAAAGTTACCTCGCAACGTCACAGCCCTTTGTGCTCTGATTGGTCAGTTCTATTGGGGGTAGAGCCAGCCTGTCCTTCTTCTTCTACTGTATTTTCTAGCAGGCTCAATGCAGCAACCGCGTATTGAGTCCCCCTACAGGCCAGAGCTGGTAATGATTGACTGTGATCCAGGGACCTATATACCCCTGCTGGGTGGATGTGTTCCTCGGTGACGGTTTTGTGGCTAACGGACATCACAGAGGAGGAAGTGTTTTGTCAGATTACTCCAATAAAAAGAAAGGTACCTCGTGTCGTCACGACGTTTGATATCTCGCGGACATCTCGCAATGACCTATTTTCAGAGGCATCAAATTTCGTTCTAGGACATCAGAAAAAATACAATGTCTCATTTTTTGAAAATTAAGGGGGTGTAACGTCTTGTTTTCAAATTTATTCTATTATATGTAAGTATTAAATCATGCATCAGCATGATATGTCTCCTTTAACTACATTTTTGTCATCATTCCCCTTGGCGTTTGGCTAGCTGCATATTATTATACAAATATCATTTTTGTGAGTAAATGAACATCTCCTGCTCTCCTTGAATCTTTAAATTTGGGTTGGTGTCAAAACATAAAAAGTATGGATCTATAATAATCCAGTGGTTGATCTAAACTTTTTTGACTTCCATGCTCTGCATGATCACAAATATATTCATATAATTAAAACTTTGGGCTCTCACCCAAATCTAGAAGAATGCTCCACTGGATCCAGTTTATCTTTAAATGCAACTATTTCAGTTTTCCTCCTTATCTAAAGCAATTTTTAATACCATTAACATCACAATATAGTCTAAGACACACAAGCAATCTATTTTTCCTTACCCCCAGAATAACCAAAGAAGTTGGTTGTCGTGCATTTAAATTTAAAGCTCCATCTGATTGGAATAAACTACCTGACTCATTAAGATCAATCACATCTTTTCCTGTGTTTAAGTCTTACTTATTTAATTATCTACAAAATCCTTGCTCTTGTTTTTGACCCTGCCCTCTATGTTATGTCGTTGTTCCTATGTATGTGATCATAAGCAGTATCTTATTCTTTGCTACGTGGGACCGAAACAGTTTGATGAGGGATTGACTTACCATCTGAAGCATAGTGTTTGTGCATGAGTGTGTGTATTCTGTATTTAATGTTGTTTGTAGTGTATTGTACTGTCTGTGCTGTATTATGTCTTGTAAGGACCCCCTTGAAAATGAGATGGTCCATCTCAAGGGGCTATCCTTCTAAATAAAATAAATTGAAAATACATTAAAAAATGCACAGATAAATCAATCAAATAAATTGATCACACTATATATATGTATTTTTATCTATTTATCGTAAACCGGATATTAACAAGAGTTTAACTAAGTCATGATACATTTATGAGCAATATTAGATTTTGCTTGTAAAGGTCTTTTTGTTTAACTGAATCCTTTTTCATATCAAAGAGATGGGAGGACAATAAAAAAATTGTAGTGCGACCAACACAAACATGCAAAATGGTATCATGCAATAGAAGACAGGAGTTTAACTGTTGGTGACAAGTCTTTAATAAAAAAAAAAGTGAGGGGAAAATCTCGGCAGCTGATGTTTTCATTCCCTCTAAGAGAGTATTTTTAATTTATCTAATTTTTAAATGTAACCTTTGTTTAACCAGATAATTCCCATTGAGACCAGGATCTCATTCATAAGCGAGGCCTGGCCAAGAGGTCAGCACGTCTTAATAAATCCAAATTCAAGAAAAGATTAAGGCAATATGCGAGCATGTCTTTATATTAGTGTATTTATTGTAACAGTCTGACCTCCATCACCAGGCTTCAGCTTCAATGACACTCTGAACTCACCCTGAACAGCAGCAGCCTCATGGCAGCAGCTCTCCGACACACGGAACAGGCTCCGGAGCTCACAGTCCACATTTCTCCGGAACAAAACGAAGACTTAATTAGTTTGAAACGTTAAATATGAAATTTAATCCACGTCGCAGTGGAGTCCGCGTAGAGGCACGTTTAGCATGATGGACAATCCTACAGAAAAATAAGTCCGATTGTTTGTAGGGCGGAACCAATAGTGCGGAAGTTAAGTTCCCCCATACTTCGGTAAAAGTTGAATATATTTTTGAGACCGAAAGATTGATTAATTGTATTTTAAGGACACATTCACAAATGTAGGGATTGCAATATATATTTCAGCTCATTCTCGATGCAAATTATCTGGCAATAATGATTATAATTATTCAAGATTCAATATTTTTTAATACGTTGCACAAAGCTCAAGAATATGGAGTAGTGAGAGTGCCAAATTACAAAATAAATCTCTAAAAGAATAAATAAATAAATGAATAAATACATAAATTATATAAGAATCCATAAAAAAAGACTAATTAAAGTAGAAATATAAAGATAAATAAATTATGTAAGAATCCATAAAAGAAAAGGCTAATAAATGTAGAAATATAAAGATAAATAAATAAATTATATAAAAATCCATAAAAGAAAAGGCTAATAAAAGTAGAAATATAAAGACAAATAAAAAAAATAAGTAGAAAAATGCTTAGTAAATAAATAAATAAAGTAGCTATATAAAGTGATATTAATACTTAATTAATTAACTTATTAAATACTTTTATTTATTTGTCTTTATATTTATTCTTTTATTAGCCTTTTCTTTTAAGGGTTCATTTTTTGATTAATATCACTTTATATAGCCACTTTATTTATTTATTCATTTGCTTATTTATTTTTTAAAGTGACATTATAATGTGATTTAAATACTTTTATTTATTTGTCTTTATATTTATACTTTTATTAGCCTTTTCTTTTAAGGGTTTATTTTTTGATTAATATCACAATTTCTTTTCTTTTATGGATTCTTATATAATTTATTTATTTATTTATCTTTATAGTTCTACTTTTATTAGCCTTTTCTTTTATGGATTCTTATTTAATTAATTTATTTATCCATTTATTTATTTATTCTTTTATAGATTTATTTTTGTAATTTGGCACTCTCACTACTCCATACAAGAAGTCAAGAAAAGAAAAAAAATTAACATAATACCAAAAAAAAAAAAGAAATGTTTATATACACAAAGGCAGTCTGAAATGTTCAAGTCACAGTTCAGTATAGCAGTACGTGATTTGAGACAGACTGCAGTGGAGTATAAACAGAGGAAAAAATCAGCGAAGATGCAAATAGCTTGAATCAGAATATACCTATGCACATATTATACACAGGCATAAGACATTTTTGGTTAATTTAGTCTTTATTGAGCTTTTTAAAATTGTATTTTCTGCCACTGTAACTGGTATATGTTTGCTTTAATTTCTTAAATATTGCCCTGCATGTAATGATGTTTTCAAAGGTCTTAAACCCTGTAATTCACAGAAAATGCTGAATAAAAAAGGTAATTTCACTGTAAGTAGACTTTTTAACCAAAAATAGTCCTTGTTACCAGCTATAGCCTTTACTACGTGATTTATGAAATAATACAGTGTTTGAAATAGTTTGTACAGAGTCACTGATTCAACTTTAAGCATTAATATAAGCGAGCTGATCTTTTTCATTTTTTCAGCGTAGCTGCTGTTGTCATGGCAACAGCCAGCGCATGCGGGCTTCAACTGTAACTGCACATGCGCACCGTGTTCCTGAGAGGCACCGGCCGAGAAAGGAAGCAACGCTGGGGAAAGTTTCTCCGCCTTCCGTGTTGTCCCACTAGGAAAACACCTACTTTGGAATTTTAACAACATGAGACGAACAAGAGCCTCAAAAAGTCAAAGTCAGAGTGCTCAGAACAACGGAGAGGAGCAGACACAAACAGGTCGGTGTTCGTTTCCCGCTTCGTGGTTAGCTATAAACAGTGTAGCATGTTAGCTGCTGTTATGACGTCACATATGGACATGTCTGGACAGGAGGGAAATGTAATACTTGTTTTTTAATTGTTGTTTTTTAAGTTTATTTAAAGAGGGCGGTACTTAAGGTAATATTTTAAGACATTAGCTGCACGCAAACGTGTTTAATGACATGTTACTAAGTATTTTCAATGTAAGGGAACAGTTTTATAGTTATAAATGTGAGTGCATATACATCTGGCTGCTCACAGTGCATGTCTAAGTTATGCAACCAAGCCCTACAACCTTGTTGGAAAGTCTTTTAAACACTGTAACTTGTGTCCTGTAATCATTGGTTGTTAAAATGATCTTTATTAAACCCTTGATGAGAAATTCACTTGTTAAAATAGCAATGGGAAAATAATAGGGATGTGCAATGTTGGATTTTTACAGATATGTCTGTATTCCTGAACACGTTATGGACAAAAGGGAGGCCTGTACTTTTTTGTCAAATGTAATCGGCCATCACATAAGTGCAATATGAAGACTGTAAAATTATGAGCTGCAACCCAAAACCTCAAGCTTTTGCAGCCATCTGTATCAAAACAGTCTTGAAGAATTATTAGCCTGTGTGTTTTGGGAATTATTTATTTGTTAAAAAGCAACAACAACATAGATGTATATCTAATATTGCCATTCAGCTAAAAATATTGGGACATGTTGGTTTATAATTCACAGCCCTATCAGTAGATTGCAGAGTATTAAGCAGTTATCTGCCAATGCTGATTATGTTCTGATAATATTGTGCTCCCCTGGGAAATAGCTAAAGAAAGTATTTAAAAAAATTTTAATACCTGTTAAGTCAATGAGAACCAGTGTGAAACAGAAATTTTGGTAAATTTTAGCATGCATTTTAGATTGTTGTACAAAAATTCTAAGTTTCCCCTTTTAAAAATCAATTTCAATGACAAAATTGAGTTCTCATGAGAATGAAACAATGTTTGACTTTTTTCCCAGAAACGGGACTGACAAAAAAGCCTTGGTGGGTTTTTTTTTTGTCTGAGCCTCTCTAGTTAATCATGAATTAAATCTCTATTAAATTAGGTAACAAAGCACGAACTTTACAGATTCAAGTTACTGACACAGTTAGGGTGAGCATTTGTTCATATTTGTCCATTCAATGACACATAAAAGTACAGTTATACTTATATTTTTTAATTGTTTGTTCAACACAGTCAGACTAGTACCATGTATTCCTTTGCAAACAATCTGATTGCAGTTTTGAGTATTTTATGATTTTAAAAGTCGTATTTCAGCACATGTGCTTGTAACATGTTCAAGGTCAAGATGCAAAATATGACACTTCCTGTTGAAGTTTAATCCAGTTATTCTCCTCCTTCTGCAGGATCTTGTAATTTGAACACTGCACCCAGTTGAATTTGAATTTTGATTTATTTATGTTATTAAAAAGTGGCCCAGGCCACCGACCCTCCATTAATTCAACGCTGAGCTCTAACAGACTTAAACTTCTGCCATCCAGTGGTGTTTAAATCACCATAGTACAGTGAAAAAAAGGTTCGATAACGTTTTCTCTTTGTTTTTATGAGCAGTGTGGCAATGGAAAGGAGATAATGGACAGTGGGTACCATATTCACCTTCAGATGGTGCCTTGCTGGACTCGGCTGTGTCTTCAGGACAAACATCTGTCACTCTGACTCTGGGAGCTGGAAGATCTTATGAAGTGGACCTGAAGAAGATGGTCCAGATTAATCCGGTCACAAGATACAAGAGAAAGATCCGCTGTCAGACAGTGAAATTAGGTAAGTGGGTAAACTACAACTTTAAATTAGATTTTTTTTTAACTAAGCATTTAATTTCTGACAGTAAATCATCTCAGAAAAGGATAAAAGGATTCTTTATTTATTTATTTTTGAAAAACACAGAATGAAAATTCAATCATCCCCAGTTTAGCATTTTCCAACCTTTTGTCGCTTTATTTAACATGAACATGTGCGCCTTTTCATTTGACTCTTTGGTCTCTGACCTGTTGTTTTGCTTGTTGTACCCAGAGTTCTGCCTTTTTCTGCCTTTGTTTTGTCTGTGAAAACAATTTGTAAACACCTGTTTTCAAAGGTGTTTTACTCATGTATAAAGTTACGATTATTATTTTAATTATTAGTTGTCTATAAAGTTGGGAAAACACAAGTCTAAATCTAAGTCCAAGTCTAATCTAAAATTCTTACAGAATAAGTTTTACAAACTGAAATTTAGACTCAAACTCAAAAGTGTTAAGACATATGCAGAATGCATGTCCTCCACATTAGTGTGTTGTTTGCTTCTGAATAACCAGTTTCCAACCATATCACGTCAAAGTCTGGATGCTGCTGATAGTTTGATGACTCAGCCTAAATTTCAAGTTTTCCTCGTGACTCAGTCCAAGTCAAAAGTGTAATTTGATCAAGCTATGAACCAAGATACAAGTACAAACAGCTTTGTGTTGTATGATACTTGTCCTTGAAAAATGCTGCTGTATACCTTTTTTAATACATTTTTGTATCGGTGCCCTTTTTGATAGGAGAGAATAGGCTAGATAGGTGTTGGGGAAGACACTCTGCAAACCGACCCCAGGCTGGATTCGAAACTCGGCCAGCAGAAGTATGCATATGGGACGTGCCTGGTTGCTAACCACTCTGCAAAAACCAGCGCCCTCTGCTTTATGCCTTTTAATTTCTAAAAATGTAGAGTTAGATATGTCTTATTAAACTGAAAAAAATCCAGGTTAAGTTTCCTGTTAGGGATGTTAGGGGTACTTTAGGAACAGTATTGGTATCAGCAGATAATTGCATAAAAAGTTGGTGGTTGGGGTGCTGGTTTGGCACAGTGGTTAGCAGCCAGGCACCTCATGTACATACTTCTGCCGATCCAGGTTCGAATCCCGCCTGTGACCAGTTTGCAGAGTGTCTTCCCCTACTCTCTCCCCCCTTTCACAAGCCTATCCACTGTCTCTCCCCTATCAATAAAGGCACAAAATGCCCCAAAAAAAACAAAAGTTGATGGTTGCTGTCGGCAGATATAAGCATTTACAACTTGTATTTTGGCCACACATATTTTCTAATATAATTGTTCAATCTATTCGATGAAATAAAGGTAGAATATACAAATGAATCTCAATGCTCTACTCATCATTACTGAATGTGCACTTGTATAAATGAAAAACATCTTTTATTAAATAAAAAAGTCTTTTACTTTTCTCACATCTTTTTTTTTAAACACAAATAGGCTGTAACCATGAAAAGAACAGGTCCATTTTGCTTAAATGGATGTCTTGTGCTCTTGATAAAAAATCTCAGTATTGATATGGTCATGTGAGAATGTGTGTAAAATACATCTGAAGTCAGCCAAGATCAAACATCATGCATCCCGAGCTCCTGTTGATTTTCAGCTTTGTTATATAAAAATAATCCTAACATGTCTGAGATGAAAGAAAACTTTATTTGACTGTTTTACCCTGCCTATATTTTTACCGTCACAGTTAATTTCATTTTGCTAAGTTTATAATCCAGTGGACTGGTTCAGATTCTTCAGGACGTCCTTCCTCTTCTCTAAAAGGCCTCTCCAGTCGCAAGAGTCCACTGGAGAAGCTCTAGAATGGTGAAGCTTCTGCTGTCCAGGAACCAGATGATCTGTTACTGTATTAAAGGCTTTATATTTCTAGCTCTTCCCCAGTGAACTCTGAAAACTAAAGAGGCTTCTAGAGAACCAGTCTCATGCCACGTGGCCCAGTACTTGTTTAATATCAGATATTGTTATTACGGCACTGTGTTCTCTCCGCCATGTTCCTGTTACTTAATACCAGACTGTTTATCTGTTCAGAAATTTCAAATGACACTGGTGAAGTATCCGCCGGTAACGGGACATCTGCTGAAGTAAAAGAAGAGGACGAGGAAACAAATATACAACCTGCAGCAAAGAGGAGGAAGGGGCAAAGCCAGAAGGAGAGTCAGATTAAAGAAGAAGAAATAAAAAATGAAGGTGAGGTGTGGGATTGTTTTTAGGTGAGCTGTGGACTCCATACAAGAAAATGAAAAAGCAGCATTAAATTCAAAATACTCATTTTTTTACCATCTTTCATGACAGATGATAAAGTACTTCCTGTTGTTGGTTTGAGACGTTAACCTCTGATCTGTGGTTTTTTAGCAGAGGTCGTGAAGACGGTGGTGATGAAAGGAAAAGCTCCGGTGGACTCTGAATGTAAAGCCAAACTTGGAAAGGTACAGTTTTGCATTGAGAGATAGATAGATAGATAGATAGATAGATAGATAGATAGATAGATAGATAGATTGACTCATAGATAGATAGATAGATTGACTCATAGATAGATAGATAGATTGACTCATAGATAGATAGATAGATTGACTCATAGATAGATTGGCTCATAGATAGATTGGCTCATAGATAGATAAATAGATAGATTGACTCATAGATAGATTGGCTCATAGATAGATTGGCTCATAGATAGATAAATAGATAGATTGACTCATAGATAGATTGGCTCATAGATAGATAAATAGATAGATTGACTCATAGATAGATTGGCTCATAGATAGATAAATAGATAGATTGACTCATAGATAGATTGACTCATAGATAGATTGACTCATAGATAGATGGAAAGATAAATAGATAGATTGACTCATAGATAGGTTGGCTCATAGATAGATAAATAGATAGATTGACTCATAGATAGATAGACTCATAGATAGATTGACTCATAGATAGATAGATTGACTCATAGATAGATAGATTGACTCATAGATAGACTCATAGATAGATTGACTCATAGATAGATAGATAGATTGACTCATAGATAGATAGATAGATAGATAGATTGACTCATAGATAGATAGATTGACTCATAGATAGATAGATTGACTCAGATAGCAAGATAGGTAGATAGAGACTAATAGATTTACTCATATATAGATAGACTCATAGATGGAAAGATAGAGTCATAGGTTGATAGATAGACTCATAGATAGATTTACTCAGATAGATAGAATCATAGATAGATAGATAGACTTATAGATTGATAGATTCATAGATAGACTCATTGATAGATAGATAGATCGATAGATAGATAGATAGATAGATAGATAGATAGATAGATAGATAGATAGAATCATAGATAGATAGATAGAATCATAGATTGATAGATGGATTCATAGATAGATAGATAGATAGATAGATAGATAGATAGATAGATAGATAGATAGATAGATAGATAGATAGGAAGATAAACTGATTGATACCCCAATGACACCTGTTTCAAGAACTTTGAAAAAGCATTACTGTCGATTGATGTGACTGTCCCCTTTAATAATTGTCTTATATTTTTCTGATTCCTGATGTTAGATATCACTGTAGGTTCAAGTTGTAGACAGTTACTTGTGGCAATCACCGTAGATTTAATTGAATTGAATGCTGCATTTTGAGCATGCAAAATATTAACAATCATGAATATTTATCATAAACAAATACATGCATATACCAAAAACACACAAGTAAAGAAAGTGAACTGCTGGCGATATATTGATTGTGCAGCTAGTTTACTTAGAAAGGAGTTGAAAGAAGTAAAAATGTATTTAATCCTACCTCTGTTATTACCACACACTGCAGAAAACTTTTTTATTTCTCCATATTTATAATATTTACAAGATTCACCATCTATTCATGGAACCAGTGAACGCTAAATGCTTATGTTGAGATTGATAATATTAAAGTAAAGAATTTACAGTTTAAAATGATTCAAATCAAAACTCAAAAAAGCTTAATATTTTCAGCCATACATACGTTTGCCTGTTTTTTAATATTTGTTCTTTTGCAGCCTCTTCACTCTTGTGTCCTTGATTGGATGTGCTCTGTGTATTAAAGTTTTTTAATAATGACGTGTATATGGTGCAGTTTTCACTTGTATTAATAATTGCTCTGTTTCTCTCACAGGCTCATGTTTACAGTGAAGGTAAAGAAGTTTATGACGTGATGCTCAATCAGGTACATTGATTATTGATTATTCACATACAGTTTGCTAAAAGAGGAGGATTTGTTCCTGTTTTATAACAAGTATGTGTGGTACATTTGACTTTACAGATAATGAAGCAGCTTTTATTTCTTCTTTAGAAACCATATTTAAAAACACTGGTTTAAAAATAGATCTTAGATTAATAGACATCAGATTACCATATGACAGCTTAATTTTTGTGTGAAAGTGAATGGATCTGTTGGCGTAAATCATTTATTTTCTGTCATTATTCACAGACAAATCTTCAGTACAACAACAATAAATACTACCTGATCCAGCTGCTGGAGGACGACAACGCAAAGGCGTTCAGCGTGTGGATGAGGTGGGGCAGAGGTGAGCTTATCTGACCACAGTTTCTGTTTTTTCTCATCTTCCTGTGACATTAAAAGATGTTTTCAGTTTGGTAAATAAACATACAATACATAAGATATATACTATTTTATAATAAAGAAGGTGTTAGCTCAAGTCTGATGGAGGATTCAGTTTATAAAACTTCGATTTGGCTTTTTTCCAGTGGGAAAAGTGGGTCAGAGCAGCCTGACATCCTGTGGAGGAGATCTGCTCAAAGCAAAAGATGTCTTCAAGAAGAAGTGAGTTTGTACATCTAGAGTATGCTCTCATGTTTCACATCAACGTGGGTTATGCAACGTTTTACATCTCTTGTTTTTCTCCAGGTTTCTTGACAAGACCAAGAACGAGTGGGATGATCGAGACAGTTTTGAGAAAGTAGCAGGAAAATATGACATGGTGTTCATGGACTACAGCTCAAATGAAAAGGTAAAGAACAACTGCTCAATTTTAGGACGAATATTTTTGGATTTAACCACTCAGAAAAAAGAAAACAAATTGGTATTGACATATTTTAATATTTAGGAGGAGAACCAAACCACAGTGGATGCACCACCTAAAAAGAGGATCTCAAAGCTGGATGAGAAGATCCAGTCTCTCCTGGATCTGATCTGTGACATTAAAGCAATGGAGGAGTGCGTGCTGGAGATGAAGTTTGACACCAAAAAAGCTCCTCTTGGTGAGTCTGATGTGGAAAAATTCCACCAGGATTCAAAAGAATATTTTCCCATGCAAGCTCTCAATTAAAAAAAAAAAAAAAATCTGAGTACCTCTTTCATGTCATTCCCCAATCTCTCTTTAATTTAATCCTTATCCACCATCATCTCATTAAGACAGTTTTTGGCATTTTTCTTGGCACTTCCTACACGTTTATCTGTGTTGCTCATACAGTGAATGCACAGTTTTTCCAACTTGCACCTTGTTGTGAAGGTGGCTAATCAGGCTTTCAACAATGTATAATACTAATGACATTGGTATTAATAAAGGGGAGAAATGATCAACTGAATGAACATTCCTAAACTGTTTATTGATACAAACTGTCATTGCAGGAGCCAAAAGGAAATCTGATGTAAATAATGAATTTAATTTTTGGTAAACCAAATCACGGAAAGAATCTTTATGTAAATAATCTGTTGCTATGATTTTTCTTACCTGCCTAAATGTTAATATTTAAGTCAGCATTTAATTTGGAATATTTTTTTTTTTAAAGTATTAGCTTTTGTTTACTTGCAATGGCAAATTAACCGAGGTATTTTTCACCATTCTTTCCGTCCCTATGAACTCGAGTTGCTGCCTGCTTCAGGTAATTTAATGTGATGAGTGACAGCTGGCTAGAGGATTGAGAGTGGGAGCGGAAAAGTTTGTTCACTGCGAAGAGTAGATATGCCGAACAAACTTAACTTTTTCATTTACTTAAATATGTTAAGTGACGATTGTAAATCCTTTAAAAAAAATTTTAAAAACAAAAACCTTGTAAGTGATGCTCGATCCGCGGCTGCTTTTTGTTTGGACGGTGTGCATCAGACCCACTCAGCAGTGTTTTTTTGGGAGCTTGAAGCCAAAACTGTCATTTCATGTCTGTCCGATATGATCGCAGTAAAACTTTGACAAAACTTGAATTTTAAGAGTTTTTAAATAAAACTTTTAAAATTCAAAAAAATGTTTTTCTTCTTCTTTGTCTTATAGCGACTATTTGTGTCTTTAAAGAAAGAGAAGATGGTGGATAAGGATGTTAATTAAGTAAACCTTATGTAGGAGTATAGAAGACAGAAACACAAGATTAATATTTGATGACATATTTACTGAAATTGTCATGATTTGTTTTAATCAAGAGAAAGGGTCTAAAAATGTAGTTTGATTTAACGTATGATAATTATTAGAGACTTGAAACCAGGATCTGTACACCCAAATAAATGCCTAAATGAAAATTGACAAGCAAGTGTACAACACTGGTCTGCTTGAAACTCACACAACTGGAAGTATATTTATCTTAGTCCTTTTTTTAAGAGAAAAGTTGTCCCGATAGAGAAGTTTTCTTTCAGATTTAGACTCCTGGTTTGGCCGAGTGCATAGCAGCCCTGCATGCGCCTTATGTGAAGGCTCACGCCTTGTGCAGGTGGCAGCAATTCAGGTCCTTCCAAATTTTCTGCATGCCCCCCGAATCAGTCCACTGTCTGTCCATTATCAACAAAAGCCTCTAAAAAATCTTTCATAAAAAAATATCTGTGAGACTCTGCTGTTATTCATCTGAATCTCTGACCACTATGCAGCAGCAATGATGTCAATGTTTAAGGCCAGAGTAATGTAAAGAATAACTCTTGTATCTTTTTATTGGGCTGCAACAGCACAAAAATATTCAAAACAAGAAATAACATATTTCCAGACAACATAAAGAAACTGTTTTCAGACAGAGAAGAAGGCTGTTATTTAAGAGGGGAACTGAACTTTAAAATGCATCATGTCAGAACAAAACATACATGTATGTGTGTCAGTATCTGGGGTTAAATTATGGAACATTTAGCAGATGAATTTAGAAAAACTGAAAGCATAAGGAAGTTTTATAGAATATTAAAATCATAAAATTTAAACAAAAATAATGATTAAGAGCAGCAGTTTAATCAAGGACGGTATTGACAGAGTCTGGAAAAATATAGTATAGATTGTCTTGTTTTGTAATGTTCTTTTTTATGTGTACAGGTAAACTATTTTGTCTACATTTGTACCCTATAAAATTATTTAGTTGATATTTTTATAAAGACCACAAAGGGGTAGTATTATATAAGTTTATCCTTCTTCCTACTCTTATTTTGAGCGTGTGAACCTGCTGCACATGCAAGATATTGTCAACAGTTTACCTGCTTAGTTTTTTTGAATATGAATGTATTTTTTTTATGCTGACTAACCATGCTTGTTTTTTTCATGTTATATAAATAAAGTGTTCAATTCAAATTAAATTCAGTTCTGATAACTGCGCTAAATGATCCAATACATTCAACTTACTATGTAAAAAAAAGGGAAGAAGTTTGTTATTACAGACTTAACTGCTTTACCTGGAATTTTCTACCTAATTAATGAGCAGATTTAGCTCATGATGAACAGTTTTCATGATGTTCTTGTGATTCCTTGGCAGGAAAGCTGACCTCAGAGCAGATCAGAGCAGGATATGCTGCACTCAAGAAAATTGAGGACTGTTTGAAGAAGAAGAAAGGAAGCAGCCGGGACCTGCTGGAAGCATGCAACCAGTTCTACACCCGCATCCCACATGACTTTGGGTAGGAGATATGTGATCACACCGTTTAAGAGATGATCTGGTGCAGAGGTCCCCAACCTGTTTTGTACCACAGCTGGATTTTATGAAATACACGATATTCTGTCCTTCAAGGGGAAATGAGGTGCAAAGAGGGGGATGAGGATGATAAAGAAACACATTTGGCATTGTATAAGTCACCATAGGGCAGGATCAGAGTGAGCCTTGTGCTTGTTTCTAAACCTCACAGAGAGATGTACATGAGGACTCAGTCTGTTTTCATCAGTTTTTTAAACAATGACATTTAGAAACCCAGTTGACTGAAGGTACTAGTTGACATTTTCATTTAACCTTTATTTAAATCTTGAGGAATCATTGAGGGAGAGCCCTCATTTACAATGATGTCGAGAGCACAACAACAATACAAAATCACAAGAAAAACAGCCAATAAACAATTGATACAACAACATTAAAAGCAGTTACATTCAAAGGTACAGTAGTTGGTAATCATAGTTTTAAGCTGACCAATAGAAACCATTTTGTTGAGTTTCAGTGTATGTTGCAAGATGTTCCAGGAGGATGCTGCAGAGGAACTAAAAGCAGCTTTACCAAATTCAGTTTTAGTCCGGGGAACATCAAGCATCAGAAAATCTGTTGAACGTGTGGAATACTTATTATTTGACCAGTTCAATAAAGTGCTGAGGTATGGTGAAGAAGCATTTCTGTAGATAACATCTCCATAATCTAAGACGGATAAAAACACAGCCTCAATGACCTGTTTCCTACAAAGCAAAGGAAAATTTAATTTGTTTCTGTATAGGTACCCAATTTTCTGTTTCAGTTTACCTTCTAGAGTGTTGACATGGAATTTAAATGTTAGTTTCTGATCCAACCAGATGCCCAGATATTTATATTCAGAAACCCTTTCAATGTTGTGTCCTGTTAAAGTGGTGATGTGATGTAAGCGGTCATCTGTAATATTACTAGATCTTGAGAATATCATGTATTTGGTCTTGTCTGCATTAAGAACTAATTTCAGATTGAAGAGTGAATGTTGTAGTCTGTCAAAGTCTTGATGGAGAATAGTTACTGATTCATCTGATACACCCTCTGGACACGAAGGAAATTGTGTAAAAATCATTTGAGACTGACTTTACATGTTTTATTAATTAGCCATCAGGCTGAACTGATCTCATGATTCTATTAATCAGTAATAATCATGATAATAATACTTTTGTTTGTAAAGCACTTTTAAAAATAAGTTTACAACAAAGCATAAGAGCTTAAGCACAACACAAAAAAACACACAAAAAAGCTCAGTTTAAGTCAAAGAACCCTCACAGACAAACACAAAAGTCATAATAGACACTAGCAAGTGAAATTTGTGAAGTGAACCCAGACAGCACAAGAACCCTGCAACATTAAGTGAGACCACGAGGACCAAAATTAAAGCTAAAACCATAAAATCAAGAAATAGAAAAGGCGGTTAAAAACTAGGTGAAAGCAGAAAACAGGAGAGCAAATACTAAAGGACAATAATGATGATGATAATAATAGGGGTGGGAGAAAAAATCAATTCCATAAGTATCAGGATTTTTGGTTTGACAGTTTTTAAATTGATTTTTCTGGTTCAAAAATCATTTTTTTTTTCCAAATTTAAAGTCTTCATTGTAGTCTGTGTTGGTAAGCCACTTTTAAGTGCAATCCAGGCTTTTGAAGAGAGAATATAAACAGCTGGTTAAAATATACTGCTGAGTAAATCCTAAAAATTGACTCACATGTGACGTGTATTTTTCCTGATATAGTCTGGAGGCATCATCATTGTTCATCTTTTTCGCTGGTGTTGAAAAAGCTAACTAGGGATTGCAAAAATCTGCAATATTGTAGAATTGCAACTTAAAGCAGCACTATGGAAGATTCTCGCTTGACCGGAACGAGAACTCAACTACCCATGAGCCCTAGCGCGTGCATACTGCCGTAAGGATACAGATCTGCCGGTCGCGTGCATTTGTTTTGTAGGCGAATCACAGAAGCCAGGACTTCGCTACAAAGTATTCTTCTGTCTTCGGCGGCTGTTTGCAGGATGGATAGCGACGAGGTAATGTGTTTATTTTTGGCTAGATGACGATGTTAAAAATCGCTAAGTTCAACTTGGTTTTATTACCGTGAAGTCGCCCCCGTCCTGTTGAAGCGATAAAGTGAATAAAAGTAAAGACAACGACGAGCTGGTGATATCACACACTTGAAATAGGTCTAAACAAAACTACATACTGGTACGTTCTCACGAATACTGTAAACGGATGGTAAACAATCAACAAGTACTTACAAGTCCAGCAATACCAGGGCCAAGTCGGCATCGGTCGGATATCCCTCCTCGTCTTTTATTTCACGCCAGCGAGTGTGAAATAAACCGAACCGATGTTTATTCTGGTCCGAGCATTCAGCTTGTTTTTCTCTCGCTTTCTTTGTTTTGAATCCTCAAAATAAACTTTTATTTTTCTTGCGTTCTTTGCTGCCTCTGCCATGACTACAGCTCCGCGTTTGGCTTTCGCCGACACTTCTGTGTTTTAAACGAATCGGGAATCGAGGGAAGTGACGTAGCCTATGCCGTAAAGCAGTCCAAACTTGTAGTTTTTAGTGTGGCAGGGTTCCCACCATCCACCCCGAAGTTACATAGCGCCAGTTAAAGGGATACAGACCACTCCAGACCACGACAGAGGTGTCATTCAACTCATTGTAAAGTGGTGGACCATCACAATGAATATCTAAGGACTATATTATGTTTGAAAAACTACATAGTGTTGGTTTAAAACGAATCGGCACCTAAAAAATCTTAAAAAATCGAACTGAGAGAAAAGCACATCGTCCCAGCCCTAAATTATAACAGTGATAATAGCAATAAAGAAACAGAACAACAGACATTAACAGGAGATAAAACAATGAAAAACCTAAAACGTAACCTATAAAAAGATTTAAATGTAATGAAAGGTTAAACATGAACTTAATATATATCTTAAATAACATAACATAAAAAACAATGAAAGAGGAAGGACCTAGAAGCAGTAGAAGGTAAAATAATGAGAGAAATACTGACAGAGAAAGGCTATAAAGACCTTAAAATGGAAATGATAAGGAGATAAAAGTCAACATCACATAAAAACAAGGCAAAAAAAGTGAGTGAGCTCTAATGCAGACAGATTAGTGATAAATATTTAATCAGGTTTTTCATGCAGAGTCAAATATTTTAAAATCACAGCCAGAGCTAAAGTGGGGATGAGGTTGAACAGTGAGTTTATCTCGGGTGCTTGTTATTCATCACAGTGGTGTCAGAGAGAGAGAGAGAGAGACAGAGTATAAAGTCTGTGGAGTCAAGCACACAGACTGATACTCGAGGATCAGGTCATCCTTTCAAAATAAAGCAGCTTTCAGTCTAAAAGTGTGATTACATTAATTATTGTTCCTCTGCAGCCTGTATGGGGCCTTGACTTGGTGCTTGTGAGCCTGTGTTTTAGTGTAATTGTAAATTTAAGGCAGCAGAGTCCGTCTCCTTTCCTCTTCCTCAGGTTAAGGACGCCTCCTATCATCCACACAGAAGATGAGCTGAAGGAGAAAATAACGCTCCTGGAGGTAAATGTGATCTTCAGTCTTTAAAGTCCTCATTTCCTGGATTCAGTTCTTATTTCAGCCCTTTGGTCCAGCCTGTGTCATGTTTGTATTTTACCATCTTGTAACTTTTGTCAGGCTCTGAGTGACATTCAGATCGCAGTGAAAATGGTTCAGTCCAGTGAAGACGGTGATGAACATCCTCTGGACAGGCAGTACAAATCCCTCAGGTGTCAGCTGCAGCCTCTGGACTCCAGCTGTGAAGAGTTCAAGGTAGGGCTGGGGAATTTACAGATTAAATCCATTAGAACAAGTTATTTTCAGCAGGAGGTCCGGTCTGTCTAGACTTTCTCCAGTTAGAAGTTATAGTAATGTTTGAAAATGTAAATACTGAAAATTTACATATTTCATGATGGGAGGCCTGTCAGGTTTTGCATAAGCACATGTTTCAGCGTTAAATTGTTTTTGGGACTGAGATTAAATATTGATCATAGAGTTTCATGTTACACTCAGCTTTCAGTGTTTATGTAGACAAATCTTCCTAAGTCAGGACTCCAGAGTGCAACCAGTGCAAAAAGCTTAAAAGTGTAACATAGGGTGAAACATAATTTAAATAAAACTGACTTAAAAGTAAGTAATGACATTAATATACAATAACATTACATACAAGAAATCAATAAAAGAGGAAGGACCTAGAAGCTGTAAGAGGTGAAATGATGAGCAATACTGACAGAAAAATGCTAAAAAAGATAAACAGTAATAAGATCACACAACAGCAAGTCTTTAAAACTGAGTGAGCTCTGATGGAGACAGATGATAGATGCGTTAGCAGCATAGCATCCTCTGCATTTTGTTTATTCAGAAAATACAATTTATTAAGGATGCACCGAATATTTCTGACCGAATATATTTGGCCTATTTTGCAAAAATATCCATATTCAGCCTTCGGTGGAGTGAAGTATTGCAAGGCCGAATAGTACCGTGTGACTCAATGACGAAATCAACTACGTCATTGAGTGTGACTGTGGCTAAGCAGACTTGCGTCAAAAGGACAATAATTAGGGGTGCCTGTTTGGTTGAGTGGTTAGCAACCAGGCACCCCATGTACTTGCTTCTGCCGGTCCAGGTTCGAATCCCGCCTGTGACCAGTTTGCAGAGTGTCTTCCCCTACTCTCTCGCCCCCTTTCACAAGCCTATCCACTGTCTCTCTCCTATCAATAAAGGCACAAAATGCCCAAAATATACATTAAAAAAAAAAAAAAGCAAAGGCTACTGGAAAAATAAAAAACATAATATTCAATCAACAATTACTTTCTTTTAAAACATGTCCAAAAATGTATTCTAAGCTATTTACACCCTATTAAAAATACAGTGAACTACTTAGCCTCTGCATTGGATATTTGATGTTTGGCCAAGTGTTTATATGTTATTCCACTTCGGCTTCAGCCACAAATTTTCATTTTGGTGCATCCCTAGAATTTATTTTTTGTAAACCATTAAACAGATTTGCAGCTTCAAAATAAAAGGAACGATTGTGCTTTTTTTTTTTAAAAAATGAATGCGAAGGTTAAACATTTCCACAGAAATAAAACTTAAAGCTGGGGTCTACGAGCCTGACCCCCTTCCTGAAGGTTCTCTTTCGTGCACCTCAGGTTCCAAGATCCCGCCTCTAGCCTTGCAGGTCACCCATATACCAACAACAAGCCCTCGACAGCTAATGAGTGAGCGAGACTGACTAGCAACAATATATCAGCAGCAAACTCAATCAAATAAAAAAACAGCTCTTAGCCAACTGAATAGTATCTGTATCAAACACCCACAGACATCCTGTAACATCCACTATGTCTGCGTAGTAACACACAGGCAGTGGCACCGGTTCTCGAATTGACTAATTGGGTCGGGGTAATGCGTCAGTAAGCCGCCAGAGTGGAGCCTGACAGCCTGGGAGGATTTACATTTCAGCCTGTCCTCCCCAGCTCAGCTTTTTTACAGCCTGATCCTCCCCATATAGCTCGAGGGCTAAGCTCCGCCAATGCCACATCGATTGGCTAAAGGCTCAGGACAGGCATTCACTACTAACCAGAGTTATTAGCCACGACATTCTCCCACAGTATCCAACGTTATTCAGCAGACATCTCCCACAGTAGTAAACAAAGCCATTACCTGATCAACCAGGGGCGAAAACGCCGATGCTGAAGGTCTGACAGCCGATCGAGGCCATTCGTTAGCCGTTAGCCCGCTAACAGGCTCTCAACCCACGGGCGCCTGCGCGCGGCCCCACGGCAGAGGAGGCGGGCTCGTTTCGCTAACCAACGCCCGCCCATGATAGTTCAGTAGCTAACGCTAGCTGCTCAGACCATTAAACAGTTAAACAAAGTCTGATCACATTGACAAACAATCTGTGGTTACCAGTCATCACAATAAAACAAAGTCATCAGTGGTGAGTTAGTTAAGTTAATAGTTCTAATTTTGAACATGAGAAATGTTTGGATGTAATTAAAATCAAACTACACATTTTTGGTTTGATAGAGCATGGTCAAATGTTGGAGGTCAGTAATAATAAAGTTTAAATAATAATTCAATAATTTGTATTATAATGTTTCATCATTACTTGATATAATAAACAAACATTATAATGGAACAATAAGACTCATAAGGTAATAGTGGGGGCAAAAAAGCACCTTACCTGCATTAAACCAGTTTTAATTTAAACATGATTAGATCATACAGATGGTTATAATCCTCTATAAACTATCATACCCAAAGGTCAGCACATCGTTCCACATTTCAGTAATAAAACTATCAAAGTTGTTTCGTATTTATTTCTTGCTTCAGGTGAAATGTAGCTGATTGTGTTCAGTGAGGACATAATATCGTCTTAAATAGATCGAAGGCCTCTGAATCGTATTGTATCGTATCGAATCGTGACAGACTTTGTGATATCTGCAAATATCGTATCGTTGTCCAAAGAATCGATATCGTATCGTATAGTCATGAAACTGGTGATTTACACCCCTACTTTTTAATACTTGTCTCAGAATCTTAAACATATTTGTCCACATTTGTAGGATTCTCAAACACTCAAGAGCATCACATTTTCTGCCGAGTTTTGTTTATTGCATGAAAATAAAGAATCAGCAAACTACAAAATGAAAAACAAATTCAAAAGGTGTATTTGTTTACTGAAAATGTCCTGTTTCTTTCTCTTTAGTTTGGTAAAGGGATCTATTTTGCTGACATGTCCTCAAAGAGCGCCAACTACTGCTTTGCCAATCAGAGCAACAACATCGGGCTGCTGCTTCTGTGTGAGGTGAGCAGGTTCATCATCTAAAGTCTGAAAAGTCCAGTATTGTGTTTCAATAATAACTTCAACTTCGGAGGCAAATGATTTTCTATTATTGATTTTCTAGGTCAGTTTCATGCTTTTGTCTGTTTGTACTTTATTTGAACACAGAAAAAGTTTGTAAACAGCTATCCTGAGTGCACTGATTGAAATAATACAAAAAATATTTACAACTCTAACTACAAAGCACATGGAGAGCACAAACCTTCACCAAGGCAGTTCACATATTGCTGTTACATCTAAGCAATTGTTCAATGATTAAGTTACCAGTAGGCCTGTCACGATAATCAATAAATCAATTAACTGCACAATGAATAAAAACGCCCTCGGTAAGTTTGCTGGCCTTGATAAGTTGACACATGTATGCATGTTTGTTCTCCTCCTCTCGCACATTGGTTCTATGGCGGATTGAGCGGAGTGATCCATCTGTCAGTCATGCAGTCTTTGGGGGGGAGGCAGTTCCTATGCCGGTTGCCACAGCTCCAGTGTGGTAATATTTTGGTTTGAAACAGAATGAACAAAGTGTGAGCTTATGAACACAGACGAGCCGATATATCACATTTGTTTGAAAGTATTGGAGATGAAGAAGAAGAGGTGCAGCGGAGCCTTCGTCCTGACAGTCAGCACTTACTGAGGCGTTTGGTTGGCAAAGTAAAGATAAATAAAACAGAGCAAAATGGTGTGTGCTCAGACAGTGTCGTTCGCTACATTGCAAAACAAATGCATCCGTTCAATACAGTTGAAAAGCCAGCAATGTTACAAACGTTTGACAGACCGTATGAATTGACCCGGAGAACATTCATGCCACAAACAATTCCTAAACTGTAAAAACTCCTTTTTATTTGTTTTTATTGTTGTGTGTGTTTTTATTGGAGTTTTGTTTTTTCTTTACAGAAACAGGGTCTACTTTTGTTTTATTGTTTTTGATTGCTATAATGATTTTTTATTTACATGCAATTTTTCCCAAAAGAGAGTCCACTTCATTTTCATTTTTTTTTCGTTTTTTTGTTTGTCTAATTTATTATGTTGTTTGTTTGTTTAATTTATTTTATTTAAAAGCTCTTGACCTTCCAAATACCGTTGAATACTCTTAAGAAATTAAAGTTCATTGCTTTTGATACGGTATAATCACTTTATTACGACATATATTAAAATTGCATTCATGAAAAAATGATGTTTCTAAATTAAATTGACAATAATATCATTTATCGGCAATAATTTTTTTGACAATTGTTGTCCAAGCAAAATTTGTTATCGTGACAGACCTAGTTACCATCATATTATGATTCACTCAGTACTACGATATTGAGATTATGTTTAAAGAGACTGTGAGGAGTTTTTAAGTAATTACAAAAAAGTCTCACTTTTAGATATATGCCTGATCGAAATACACACTTATTGATGAGTTTTATAGCATCTAAATAGGTTATCTATAAATGCTATTCTTTAGCCTCCTGGTCGGGTCGTACAGGGCTGGACTGGCCTGGACACTCAACTTTGGGAACAAGACAATTAAAACTAGAGCAAATTTATATTATTTTATTATTTATATTACACGTCTGAGAGCGCCGGGCTGTAAGTAGCCATATATAGCCATCTACAACTACGATAATAACTTTTCCCCGCATTGCTTGTCGTCACACATCAAAAACTACCGCTACGTAACTAGAAAGAGATACATTACCTCGTGGCTTTGCATCCTGTAAGTTGTTGAAAAAGAACTTGTAAAGCAATGCAGAGTTCCGACAAAGATCCATGCTGCATTTACCACAACAAACAAACACATTTGACTTCACGTCTCCGGTGCGTTCCAGCTGTAGTCAGAAGTAGGAATTTTGAGCTCCAAGTGGGAAACTAAAACTGGAACGTCCCCCGAAGTCTGAATTTCCTACTGGGAGCTCGGTGAAACCTCGCCACCCCGAGTTGACAATCGAAGATGGATGCCCCCAGTGTGAACAGTTATTTAGCTCCTGTAATAATCCATTTATTTGCACTTCTGACTGGGGTGTGTCGCTCTAGATCAGCTGTATACATAGTATTGTTAGATTTATATTTACAAAAATGCTGCCATAGTGATAATCACATTCTTCATACAACAACGCAGGGTGTGCTAACAACAGCTAACAATAGCCTGGTAGTTAGGCATGTTTTTTTCTGACTTCAACTGGAACGCCGATAAGTCAGACACGATGTCACTCCCATTTCCGAGGTTACAGGAACGCAGCATTACGCCGGCAATAAATTCTCCTCATAGCACCTTTAATGTCAAAATGTAATTATTTTTTTTATTTCTTTATCCTTTACTCTGACCCTCATACAAAATCATGTACAGTAGATGTAAGTATTTTCTTTTTTAATATTTTATTTCTTTCCACATTTTCTGGATTTTTATTCAGATACAAAATTTATATAAAAGTCCAACATGTATATATATTACTCTTTTAGATAAATAAAAATTTGATACAAAAAAATAGGATTCCTTGACCCTGAAACGTACAGCTATGACTCTGAATCATGTTGATATCATTATTAGTTAGAGAGTTGTTGAGCAAAAACGATTATTCATTGATGACAGTTACCTGGATCAACACCAAAATCTAATCATTTTTAAGTCGGACATTACCAACATCTCCTGAAAAGTTTCAGTAAAATCCATCCAGTCGATTTTGTGCTAACAAACAAACATACCATAAAATACCAAATAAACGCCCGGTCCTAAATAAACGCCCAGTGTAGCAGTACATTTTGACAAATAGACGCCCGTTCCAAATAAACGCCTGGTGTAATTTATTTGGCACAGCGTACAAACTACAGTCAAAGGTTACAGAACACACATGCAAATGCTGAACTCACAACTGACAGCTGACACTTGAATAGAAACATGATCAGACTGAACCTTTAAAGTTATTTGTCTCTCTGGACGTCCTGTCGGCTCGCTTCTCCTCCCCTTGTTTGTCAACAAATGCAGGTTGGTGCGAGGCACTCTGTTTCACAACAGTGCAGCTACACTCTATGTCCACAGAGGGCACTAGAGAGCCGAAAGCCTGAATCTTACAAAGTAGGGCTTTGAAAATTCAGCAAAGAAGACGTTGCCACGGCCGCTGTTTGTTTTTACCCTAAACTGACGTCAGGAGGCCGGTCGCGTCAGTTAGCGGTACGTTGCTGCTTATCTCCATGTCCCTGGTGCAGGGAAAAAAAAAAAGAAGTAAGACCTCAACTTAACTACCAGACGTTCATGACCAGTATGACCAGACGAGAGTGTAACAACGGTACTGTAATCTTGCCTTGAAAATGTACAGGTGATATTCATACTGGTGTAAATAAATAGTTTGATTATATTTACCATATTTTTCATTTTTTGCTCAGTAACATTTTTGAGTAAAAGGAATTAAACGCCTGTCCCAAACAGTCGCCTGGTCCCAAATAAACGCCTGGTCTGCTCAGTGATTGAAGCAAATAAACGCCCCGGCTACTATTTGGTATTTTACAGTACACATGCAAAAACACAACCTCCTTGAGGTCATAATAGTAAAACTGTTAGTTTACGGAACAAATGAACCTTTTAGAGTTGACAAATTTGTTTTTATTTATTCAGTTAATTTTCTTGAAGCTGCATTATTTGTTCTGCACGTTGTCTATGGAAAAAAAAGACCATTTTTAAGGGCTATTTATCTTGTCATATTTATATTTTTCTGTGCTATCAGAGCAGATCTCAAATATCAAATGTGTATCTGTTGTATTCAAAGTTTACGTCTCTGGTGTCTTGACAACATTAAATTCAAGTAAGAAAACTGCCTGAATTCAAACCGTCACTGACATACTGGTGTGTCTGTGTGTGGTTATGGTGTCTGTGTGTGTGTGTGGTTCCCAGGTCGCTCTGGGTGACTCTAACGAGCTGCTGGACGCCGACTACGAGGCCAATAATCTGCCCACTGGAAAACAGAGCACCAAAGGTCTCGGACAGACCGGACCTGACCCCAAAAACTCTGTCTCTCTGTGAGTCTGTGGCTAAACACACACATTTCATACAGACTGAGCATTGATTCCACTGCACCCTGTTACACAATAAATCATTACTTTATCTGAGAGAGGGTTTACATTAGGGAGAAAACGCATGTCGTCACCTCTGTTTGATTATCATGTATTTATGTTCTCTTCTGAGTGTGTACAATAATATATCAACTCTCCTCACATGTGCTGGTACACATTTGTTTGGTTAATTATAACTGCTGATCAGAATTTTGCACAGAGGCTTTAATCGTGTATAAATTCTTGGTAGACCTTTAACATTTAGAATCATTTTAAGCACTTTAAGGGCATTTCGATGGTTTAACATTTGTAAAGCAGTGAGGGGTTAAAGCATTAAAACTAAAGTCCAGATACATAACACAGAACTCTGTTTGCTCTTCACTGACTCGCGCGTTAATGGACTGACCTCGCTTGTTCTCTGCCCTCTCTCAGGCTCTGCTGCTGTTTCTCTTTAGTTTAATAATCCGAAAAATAGTTTCATTATGTAACAGACATCTGAGTTTCAACAAGTGATGACCTTCAAATCTGGATCTGATTCTGATGACAGTGGTTTTACTTCATTGGAAAAATGCTCTCTGCGAAATTTCCAACAATCATTCATTTATTTTCCTTTTGCACAATTATGAAATGCACCAAAAAAACAAAGATTACAAATTCTGTGTATTGCAGGGAGAGCGTAAAATGCCTGAAAAGCTTATTTGAGCCTCCACTTAAAGTTTATTAAGGTTACACAATGTTATATGAACAAATAACATGCAAACATGAAAAAAAAATTCTCGCAAGTCATGACCAACCAGTGAACAAAATACATACAACAACAATTACAACAAAGAAGAGAGAAAAGATTAGAAAAGAAAATGTGTGTGGTGTGTTATCATGTGTGAGTTTTATGAGGGATTGTATTCCTGTGACTCCAAAGATAATGACAAACAAACAAAAACAAGAAACCAGTGAAATATTTTTTCAAATGTACACAGAACTGGTAGAAAGAAAAAAGCTATTACAAAACAGTAATTAAATGATCCTTTAAACATCTTTGATAACAATCTGCGGAGGAACATCCCTTTTACAGGTGAGTAAAGCTTTTCCATCATTTGCTACCTCTACATCTGAATAACCATGAGACTAATGGTGCCAAACTTAGCCAAGATTGGGTCTGACCACTCTGTAGTAAAACCTCTCTAACTTTGCTCTGCATCACTTTATCAGACTCAAACTTGGCAGAACTGATGTTCACATATTTTGACATTCATTCATAGAGTTCTAAAGCTGCAACTGCATCATTCCAAAGAGATATTCACAATGGAAGCTTGTTTTGTTTGTTTTTTTTAGGCGAGGATGAAATTTTCAAATTATTTAGACTTCTGTCTTCATTTACTCTGCAGTAACACATATACTGACAATTCCACATCTGGACAAATCTCTCAAGTGTTACTTTTACGGCGTGTTCCCACCGAAAGCGCGTCAAGTGAAATCGCGCCACTCTAGATGCTCGAGTTTTGACGCTGGTACAAATATGCAAAAAAAAAACGCTTGCCATGGCATCGTTGCGTGAAAAGTCCACCATTATCATTTCATCATATCATTTCATCGTCGAACATGGCTCCAATTACCACCATCGCTGCTCTGTACCTGCTGTGGAGAGAGTCAGCTGCAGGCTAGGCGCCGACATCGGTACTGGATGCATGCAATTGACAACGGCAGGTTCCAGCGGTACTTCAGGCTGACTGTTGCCCAGTTTGAAGACCTGCTATCCAGGGTTGGTGCCAGGATCTCCCGCCTGGATACCAACTACAGGCACTCCATTCCAGCTGAGGAGTGCCTGTCCATCTGTCTCTGGTGAGTCTCAGTTTGGTAGTTTGTCAAATTAGCAAGACTCTGACACGGAACCCTAAACCCCAGAATGCTCTGCATCAGTGATGATCTCCACGCTGATAGGCTGTCCCGGCGCGTCAACACGCACGCTCGCTTGAAAAGTTCAATTATTTAATTTAAATAAATTTAATTATTTAATTATTCAATTATTTCAACTCGAGCATTGAGTGGCAAGCATTTTTTCGCTGGAAACGCTCGGTGCTCAACACTTGAACGCTTGACGCCGCTCTATGCACGCACCGATGCAGCGTCAATTTGCATCTTTAAATTGACCATATCAACTTGCGAAAAATTTGTGACGCTTTCGGTGGAAACATGCTGTTATTGTGACACCAACATTATTCAAGTGGATCTTGTGGTCGCAGAGATTCACTCTTTTTATGAGTATGTCATTTTTGAGCAGAAGACTTAAAAAGGGGCTGAACAGGTTAAACATTGTCAAGTATCTTACTGAGCGTACTGTCAGGCTAACGTTTTTTTTTTTTGTAATTGTGGCAATACTCCACCATTCAGCAGTGTCTCCGGCTCTCTTGGAACCTAGCTGGAGGTGATATGGAAAACGGTGCCAGGTACTTGGTACAATCCCAGATGAAAATAATACAGTAGAGTTGAGCCGAGTCGACCTGATATCATGAAGTGGTATCAGTATTATTCTTTATAGATTCCTGAGGATCTTTTATGTGAATGGTAAGTCAGCCCCAGTTTTCACCCTTTCTGCCTCCTGTGCTCCAGGATCACATCTGTGGCGTCTTTGTTGTCATTTTTTACCTAAATTGAATTTTTTTTTAAATTTCCATCCCTCTTTATTCCTCTTTCTCTGTTTCTCAGGAACGGTGTGACGGTGCCGATGGGACCGGGAGTGAAGACTAATGTGGCGAGAAAGAACGCCTACTCCCTCCTCTACAACGAGTTCATCGTTTATAATCCAGCACAGACTCGCATGAGATATCTGCTGAGAATTAAGTTCAACTACTCATCCCTGTGGTGAGCTGGTCTTCAAACGGAGACCCGAGACTATGCCTTCCACCAGCTGGGATAACATCCAGCGACTCATCCTGTAACGTCAGATATTGGTGTGCTCGGGGTTTTTATTTTTTTCTTTGTACAAGTGCCTGTGTCCATAGCTGCTGTTTTTTGTACTTGCACTGATCTCACCTTCAATTTTAAAACACTTATCACCAAAGTTTAATTTTGTTGGTTACAAAAGTGGAACTCTGCTTCCCTGGGTGCTGTACATGACATTTAGATTGGTCTGTGTTTCATATTTTCTTTAGTTCCTGTAAAAAATCAGCCCAAAAACATTTAAACAAAACAGGGAATCATATCCTACAACCGATGGCAGCTGAAGAACAGGACAAAGTCCCTCTGAAAATACAAGTTCAACCAGTTTCTTGTCGGCCGGCATCAGAAGTCCCGCCCTTTCTTGATTTTGATTGGCCAGTAAGAGAGATATTGAAGAATTTTTTTCACGTAGTTCACTGACTGCTGAGAACACAGCACAGTGTTGTTTTCATGTGGAATATGAGCACCTGCAGTGTAGAAAACTGCAGCTGTGGACACAGGCCCGTGGATGCTAGATTTTTTTTTTCTAACTCAGCCTTTAAAGGTGTAGTCAGTGATGTGGAAGAAAACGAGTGGAGGATTTGTTGATATCCGAATTTAGACCCTCCTCCCGAAAGCTGATGGACGTGCCTTGTCATGGAAACGGCCGTAGAAACTGCGTAGCTGACCAACGTAGCTAAGGTAACCCCGACTCGTCAGACAACTCGACTGACAATATTGATAACCTCACAACAACAGCACATTCTGGCAGATTAGACAATAAGATGAATGCAGAAAGACGGCGACATCCGCGTCCGTTTTCAGGTCTTTCAATTCGCAGAGTTTCCTCCACCGTTGGAAAGCAACACCAATATTGACCCGGGTCTTTGCTCTTTCATGGTCATAGCCCTTCTTTTTCACTTTTCACTTTTCTGACCTTTTTCTTTTGGGCTGTTTTTCAGCCAGTGCCACTGCACATAGTGTATCTCTCTCTTGCGCTAACTGCACACGCTACGCAAGCTACGACTCCCCCTCCCCCATCTGTCTGATCTGCGCATGAGCATGATCGCCCCCTGAATGTGGGGGGGTTTACTTTGTTTTGGTAACTCGGCCCGAGCCACAGTATTTACCTGCTGAAATTCAGAGTCAAGGCTGTGTATTGAAACCAATTTTTTTTTTCAACATGTCAGTGGGGACATCTTGTGGATGGAGAGGAAAAATGAGAAGATCGCTGACTACACCTTTAAACAATCAGTTTGTTGTTTACAGCAGGTTAGAATTTCTCATTTATTAAAACAAACTGCATCATACTGGATCATAAAAGCAAAAGAGGAAGAACAGTCCTGATCAGAAATAAACTTGAGATGTTTTAATGATCAAATTAATCACAGTTGTTGGTTTGTTGGCCCTTTCCACCAAAATTAGTTTGTAAAACATATACAACTAAAATACTTCAAGAGCACAAACCTCTGCCAAGATATTTGTGAAACAGAGGTTATATTTTTACTGGCAAATGTTGGTCACAGCACAGAGAAGAAGGGATTTGATTTTGGTGGTTAAAACGTGTTTCTAGAAATTTTTTAAAGGATTTGTTCACACTGTGAGATGGGAAAGTTTTCGCTCTAACTTAAAAAGCTCTCAATCGATTCGGATTTATTTCTCATGGATTCTGGATTCAGATCAGGTTATTTCTCAAAGTATTTCTTAATTCTAAGCGATAGGAAAGTTTTCCACGTTTTTGAGAATAACTCAGCAGAGGTCGTGCTCTTTTAGCACCTCTATTTGGCCAAGGTATGTAGAAAAATGTCATCAAATGCTTTTGTAAATTCCTGGATCCCTGTATTACCACCAAAATCTAATCACTTCTCTTTACCATGACACTTAAGAGGCAGTGCAGCTGGATCCCCCTGATTGGATGTCTGTAATCAGGCAGATTCTTCTTGTTAAGCTCTAGTCTACAACGGTTGTGCTCAGCGGTAAAGGCCCAATCAGAGCCTTTTAAAGCAGAAAGAGGTGAAGATACGAGCAAGACCACAGCAGAAAGTACTTACACTGGCAGTAGTGCCCGCCCACTGCCTTATCTGATTGGCCCACAGTGAACGTGATTGTCAGAGCAATTGTCCTATCACCTGCTGGATATGCCTCTGAAAGGATCTGCCCATTCCCAAACACTTTCTATGGGCTGTTGACCGGTGGTTTGTTCAGAAGTTCTTGGAGTTATTATCTTCACAGACATACTAACTAACATTAATACAAACTAACAAACGGACAAAAACAACAATAATACTAAACTCTGTTATAAATGAAAAATGCATGCTAATAGTTTTAATTGTGATTGAATTATTTTACGTTGTTATTTTCTACACAGTGGCAAAGCATCTTTACATTTTAATCTTTACATTTGAACCTTTATTTTGGTGTGAGGAGCAAATAAACAGGCTCTAAGCTAATTTCTGAAGCGAATATAATATTCTGCATGACTAACTCATCTTTGTAGACCTCCAGCAGAGTTCTGATGTATCATTTATGTGCTGTAAACGTTGCACTTACTGTTAAGAGAATGCAAAGATTGTTTGAAAAAGGGGAGCCAGAAAGGTTTTGAACCTTTTATTATGCTCTGAATTTTCAATATAAGGAAGGAAACACTAAAGAAATATATTTTTTGATACAGGGGGGTTTCTGTCATAACATATCATTAGATAATGTTCTTTTTATGTGTTTGTGCCTGTCACTGTGATTGGCTTATGGAGAGACGGCAGGTTCACTGAACCACTGCTGGAGAGTCATAATGAAGGATTTATGTGAAGGTGAATGGAAGCAGGAGGATTTGCACTACATTTATATGTGTTAATTATTGTTAGCTCCACTGTACTGTTTTTTATATTTGATACATTTAATTCATTTATGTCTTTGCCCTGTTTTTTATTAAACACAATTGGCCTTGTTGATGCAATGGATTTCAGCGCCATGCTTTAACGACATCTTTAATGGTGTAAAGTTTATGACCATGAAGCTAAAGGAAAGCCTGAAGCTCACTAAATGTGTCTTATTAATTTACAGTAAAATAAAATTAATGCTTTTATTTTATTTTTTTATTTTTGTGTAAAATGTTTGAACATGCAGTGAACAACATCAAATACAAAGCAACATTTTACAATTTCCTTTTTTTCCTGTAAGCCAACACAGTCAAAAATCATTCATCAGTTTCAAATAGAATAAGATGTAATTTTAGCATTTTAAAAAAATAATAAATCCCATTTTCTTTGTGAGTACATCCTGGGGTCTGCCTGTTTTCTGTTTGGCTTTTGTTTTGGCAATTTATTTTGGCAATTTCTCAATTATAACATGCACCCCTTTTTTCGTGCTTTCCAATCATAGAGCAGCTATCATCATGCTGAATGTCTTCGACCAATCACTGTGCAGCTATTTTGCGTCCCCTTTGCTCACAAGATGGCAGCGTGAGTGGTACTGTGATGCTTAAGAAATAACACAATCTTTACTAATTAAGACCTAAAGTATTTGATCAGAACAGTTTGACAGTCAGTTTTATAAAAATAAGAAAGTTTGATGGGAATATTTTGCAGCGAGAGAGAATATTTCAGGTTTTTGTATCAGATGTGTTGTAATTGCGATGTTGGCAGAACAAATTGTTTTCTGCTCTGGAAAATTAGATCTTATTTAAGAGCAAAAGTTATGTTATTGATCACAACCAGCACAAGTTATGCAACACAGCAGGTCACTGTACTGTCCTATAAGCAATATGATGTCCACATACAGAAAGAGGGAAGCAGTGATGTATTCCTGTGGGCCAAAACGGTCCTTTTTCCACCACGTCATCAGCTGAACGTCGACCATGAAGAGCTGAGGCAGTGTAAGAGAAAAATAAGAGACATTACATGCTCTGTAACACTCAAAGATTCATGAATAAATATTATGTAGTTACTTAAGTTTTAGTCTTGGTAACAGCGCAGTGATGGATAAACAAAAGCGAGGGAGAGCACAGGTCAACACAGTGGAGGAGAAAAAGTCAAACCTCTGTCCTTCTGTTAGTTTACCTGTGAAGTGTGTAAACGCTGCAGACTGCAGTCGCTGTTAACAGACTTCTAGACCACTCCAACATGCACTGAGTGTACATTGCTGTGTGTTTGGGTCATTGTCCTGTGTGTGTGTGTATGTATAAACAGATCTGATCAAAATCTTAAGACCAGTTGAAAAATTGCTAGAGTATGCATTTTGCACATTTGGACCTTAATGAGGTTTTAAGTAGAGCTACAATATGCAAAAGCAAGAAGGAGAAGTGTGACAAAAAGCACTTTGAAAAAGTAATTTATTGAAAACAACAAATAAACTGAAATATACAACAGAGGATTAGGGCCACACTGAAAACTAAAAAAAAGGAAGGTTACAAGAATAAAGTCAAAGTAACGAGAATAATCTCAAATTTAAGAGAATAAAGTCATCTCTAACTAGGAAACATCTGCTTGACTATATTTAGAAAGATATTCACAGATTCGGACTTTGCGGCTCAATTGCTCATCAACAAAAGAACGTAGTTCCAAACCAGACCCCTCTTTTTGATCACTGTAATGAAGACTGAGCTATAAGTTTGTTTTCCTCCAAATAAGCCATCAATACACTGAAGCTGATGGCCCGGAGGCTTAGGGACCATCGGCAAATTACCATATCGGAGGAATAGTGTGAAAGACGATTGAATAACTTGCCCATACTGAGAAGTAAAGTCTTCAAAATCACAGCAAATGCAAAGGATCGTATGTTATTCATACTAGGGGTCATAATTTCTTTTAGACTTATGAATTAAAATATTTTGCAGGACTTTCTGATTGAAAATGAAGCAATTCCCATCTAAGTAATGAGATCTACCAACCAAGTCATAATAAAACATGAATGGTGATCTCCTCCTCTTTGAACTACAGCTCTTACTTCAGCAAGAACATTTTGATTTGATTTAAATGATGTTTTGTGCATTTAGTTGTGTTAATTAATATGCATGAATAATGACTGAAATGATTTTATTGTTGGCAACTGTAGTGACATTAAAGTCACACCAATGATCAGACATCTCTTTGATATCATTCTACATCTCCATTTTAAGAGAAATTGTTCTTAATGTAATTTATATTATATCCTTTTTTTTCAGTTTTCAACATGGCCCTGATCCTCCATCGTAGAAATAGGCTGTTTATCAGCTGATCAAAAGTTTAGGACCACAGGCTATTAAAGCAAAAATCTGCTCAAAATGTTCATTTTCTGTCAGGCATTCACACGGTCATGCCCTCTGATGGCTAAAGCTAAGAAGCTTTCTCTTGAACGTGGTCGGCTCGTCGAGCTGCATAAGCAAGGCCTCTCGCAGCGTGCCATTGCTGCTGAGGTTGGACGCAGTAAGACAGTTATTCTAAATTTTTTTGAAAGATCCTGAGCATTATGGAACAAAAAAGTCAAGTGTTAAATCCCCAAAAAATTACACCTGCGCTGAGCCGGAGGATCCAATTGGCTGTCCCAAATTAAAGCCCTTACTGGTGCCGACTGCAGCCCAATAACCATCAGACGGCATCCATGGGAAAAGGGTTTCAAAAACAAGAAATAAATTCAAAGACCTCGTCTCCTTCAACGCCACAAGACTGCCCGTTTAGACTTTGCCAGGGAGCATCAAACATGGGACATTGAAAAAAGTTTGATTCTCCGATGAGAAAAAATGTAACCTTGACGGTCCGGATGGCTTCAACGTTACTGGCATGACAAGGAGATCCCACCTGAGATGTTTTCTACCTGGCACAGTGGAGGGGGGTCCATCATGATCTGGGTGCTTTTTCATTCAGTGGAACACTGGAGCTTCAGGTGGTACAGGGTCGTCAAATGGCGGCTAGTTATGTGCAGATGTTGCAGAGGGCATCCCTCATGACTGAGGGCCCTCGTCTGTGTGGTAACAGCTGGCTTTTTCAACAGGACAACGCTGTAATTCACAATGCTTGCTTGACCAAGGACTTCTTCAGGGAGAGTAACATCACTCTTTTGGACCATCCCCCATGTTCCCCTGATTTAAATCCCATATAGAACATTTGGGGATGGATGGCAAGGGAAGTTTATTAAAATGGCCATCAGTTCCAGACAGTTGATGCCCTTCGTGAAGCCATCTTCACCACTTGGAGCAATGTTCCCAAAAGCTTCCTGGAAACACTCTCATCAAGCATGCCCAAACGAATTTTTGAAGTGATTAACAAGAATGGTGGAGCTACTCATTACTGAGTCCTACTGAGAAACATTTTTGTTCTGGTTTGGAGAGTTTTTTGTATTTTTTGAGTGATGGTCTTAAACTTCTAATCAGATGATAAACAGCCTCTTTCAGTTCTCTTGTTGTTTTCAATAAATTACTTTTTCAAAGTGTTTTTTGTCACACTCCCCCTTCTTACTTTTGCATATTGTAGCTCCATTTAAAACCTCATTAAGATCCAAATGTGAAAAATGCATATTCTAGAAATTTTTCAACTGGTCTTCAGATTCTGATTCAGGTCTGTGTGTGTGTGTGCATATATATATATATATATATATATATATATATATATATATATATATATATATATATATATATACACATACATACATACATACATACATACATATGTTGAAAACAACATGACTCTGCAGGTAAAAGGTGGAGACATCAGTGTATTAATTCATTTTATTATACAATTCTTTTACTATTTACTTTGTTAAATAGATGCTGTTAGATCAGTGGTCACCAACCTTTTTGCCAGTGCTACTGGCAGGAGAAGAAGGATCTACCAGCCTTAATAAACTTGAATAACACTTTATGTGGTCATTTTTTAGTTTTTTATTTTTATTTATATGGTAAGGAAGCCCTAAAAGGTCACGTTTTTTTAGCACCGTTTTCTCGTGATAACGACATAATTTCAGTCGTTTTCCCGAGATCTCGAGTTATTTATGTCATTATCTCGGGATAACGAAGCTTGTTTTCTCGAGATCTCGACATAAATAAGTCGTTATCATGGGATAACAACATAAATAAGTCGAGATCTCGAGAAAACAAGCTTCAAAATAAGAGACAAAAATAAGTCGTTATCACGGGATAACGACATAAGTCGAGATCTCGAGAAAACAAGCTTCGTTATCCCGAGATAACGACTTAAATAACTTGAGATCTCGGGAAAACGACTGAAATTAAGCCGTTATCACGAGAAAACGGTGCTAAAAAAACATGGAAAAACCATGGCCTTTTAGAGCTTCCGTAATATAGCACTTTTAAAAACATGCTTCCTTTAAAAAGTGCTTTGACAAGCGTTCAGCACAAAATAATTAAACACCAAACAATGAGCACAACAAAGTAAAAACAAAAAGCACAACTTAAATCAAGACTAACAGAAAGACACAAAGGTTAAAAGACACGAGGTGAAAAGACAGAGGGGCGACGGTTGAAACTGTGTTAATACTCCAGGTTTCTTACTGAAGGCCCTTTTCATACTTTATAGGAACCCAGACAACACAAGAACCATGCAGCATAAAAAGAGACCATGAGGACCAAACATAAAAACTTAAAATCAGCAAGAACAGGAAACGCAATAAAAAAGGGGATGACAGCAGAAATCAGGTCAGAAAATATAAAACGATAGATGACATGAACAATGATGATAAAACAATAAAAATAAGTGGCGATGATAAAATACAGTATTAAACATGAGCAAGAGATGAGACAATTAAAAAGGTCTTAAAATTATCTATAAAAGAGTATAAAAAGGTGAATCATTAATATGATAGAATCATAATAGTACATAATAATATTAATAAATGGAAGAAAAGAAGTAAAAGAAGGTAAACAACACAAACAGTAAAGCCAAAATAAGAGAGAGATAAAAGACAGTAATAGACGGCATCACATAAAAGCAACTCTGTAAAAGTGAGTCTTTAAAAGCGACTTAAAAGAGCTGACTGACTCCGCACGCCTTATCTCCTCCGGCAGGTCGTTCCAAAGTCGAGGAGCGCGGATGGAGAAGACTCTAACACCCTTAGTTTTGAGTCTCAACTTTGGAACGACCAGCAGGCCTTCACCAGAGGATCTAAGGCTGCGGGCAGGCACATATGGTGTTAAAAGCTCAGATAAATAACTGGGGGCCAGCCCCATGATTGCTTTAAAAGTAATCAGTAAAATCTTAAAATCAATTCTAAAACTCACAGGAAGCCAGTGGAGGGAGGCTAAAACTGGAGTGATGTGATGCCGTCTGTTAAAACCAGTTAAAAGCCTAGCTGCTGCATTCTGGACCAGTTGGAGGTGAGAAAGAGATTTTTTATTTAAACCAGTGAGGAGGAAGTTGCAATAGTCGAGCCTGGAGGAAAAAAAATGGATGGGTGATTTTTTTGGAGGTCTGGAGGGGTGAGTATGTGTTTTATTTTTGAAATGGATCGTAAATGAAAGAAACAGGACTGGATGGTTTTATTGATGTGGGTGGAGAAGGTGAGGTCTGAATCAAAAATGACTCCTAAATTTCTGGCAGAGGGGGTGATGTTTACTGATAGTGGACCAAGGCAAGACTGTATGGGGGGGGGGTTTGAATGGTACAGAGGATTATTTCGGATTTTGAATTGTTTAAAGGAATACTACACCCAAACAACGATTTGGCCTCATTTTCTACTCACCCTCATGCTGAACAACACTGTGGAGTAGTTTTGGAACATCTAGGATGCAGCCGGAGATCTGGGGGAATCCTCGCTGTCCACTGATATTGATATCATGACTTCGGTCAGAGCCCGAACAAACAGTGTCCTTAAAAGTCCACAAAAAGTCGGCAATATTCCTCCATACTGCTCGTGCGCTGTAATCCAAGTGTCCTGAGCGGGTAACGTCCACCATTTACTCGAAACGACATCATTTAGCACATGTTTATAGCCTAAACAGTACTACTTCGCATTTCTATGATACTCTTACGGGTGCCTACGGGAGCCGCGGATGACCAAACAAAGGAATGCACACTCTGCAATAACTAGGAGCGTAGAACAAGAAATCTCACATTCTGCTGTGAGCAACGGAGCCGTGGACAGACATAAGAGGGGTCAGCAGAATGTGAATCCGTGTATGGTTCGTTCTGGATTTCTTGGGTTCTTTTTTCTTTTTCTACACTCCTAGTTATTGCAGAGTGCGCATTCCTTTGTTTGGTCATTTGGACCGAAGTCATGATATCAATGTCAGTGGACAGCGAGGATTCCCCCAGATCTCCGGCTGCATCCTAGATGTTCCAAAACTACTCCACAGTGTTGTTCAGCATGAGGGTGAGTAGAAAATGGGTTAAATGGGTTATCGTTGTTTGGATGCAGTGTTCCTTTAATTGAAGAAAGTTTTCTGCCATCCAACTGTTGATGTCACTGAGAGAGTCCATGACAGCAGCTAGGCCCTGTGGGTCCTCAGGTCTCAGAGGAAGGTATATCTGTGTGTCGTCTGTGTAGCAGTGGTAGGAGACTTGGTTGCGCTGAATTGGTTGGCCAAGGAGCAGCATGTAAATAGAAAATAAAATTGGACCTAAAACCGAACCCTGCGGGACACCACAGGCAATGGCAGCAGTAGAGGAGCTGTGGTTGCCTATGGTGACCGTAAAGGTACGCTCTAAAAGATATGACTGAAACCAGCTAAGTGCAGTGCCTCTGATACCCACCCAGTTTCTAAGACGTTCAATTAAAATGGCGTGATCAACTGTGTCAAAGGCTGCACTGAGATCTAAAAGGATTAAAATTGAGCCCTCCCCTCTGTCTGCTGCTAAAAGAAGATCATTGGTCACTCTGAGGAGGGCCGTCTCAGTGCTGTGACCTGCTCTAAAACCAGACTGAAATTTCTCAAAGAGGTTGTTTTCTGACATAACATGTAAAAGCTGTGTAAAAACCACCTTCTCTAAAAGTTTGGACAAAAATGGGAGTTTTGAAAATGGTCTAAAATTGTTAAAATCAGTGGGGTCAAGGTTTGGTTTCTTTAAAAGGGGTTGGACCACAGCGTGTTTAAAAGCAGAAGGAAATACTCCCTCTGACAGGGAACTATGAATAGTGGATAAAATGCTGGGTCCAACCATGTCAAAAACCTCTGAGAAATCTATCTATCTATCTAGAAATAAAATCAAGACTGCACGTAGCTGGTTTCATGTGGGCTAAAATGTCAGATAAAAAGGGTAAGGACACCGGCTCAAAACTGCTAAAATAACGAATTTCCCTACTTGTATGTACAGGGTGATCTGGGGGAGTAATTTGATGCCTGATGTCCATTACCTTGTTAAAAAAGTCGGTTAAAAACTTCTCACAGGTGTCTTGAGAAGCATCAATAAAATGGGAGGGGGAGGGGTTAGTAAGGGAATCTAAAACCTTAAAGATAACTCTAGGGTTAGAATGACTGGCTAAAATCAAATCAGAATAAAATGCTTCCCTTGCATCTTTAACTGCCTTCTGGTAGTTTTTCATGGAATTTTGTCATGAAAAACTACCAACCCAGTCTTTTTCCATTTACGCTCATTTCTTCTGCAAATTTTCTGTAGCTCATGCGTGGACTCTGTAAGCCAGGGCTGGGGGTCTTTTTTAACCTTTTCAATTTTAAGGGGGCAACAAAGTCCAGGATGGTCTGACGTGTCATTAAAAAGAGAGACAAGCTCTTCTGTGTTAAAAACTGGATTAAGATCTGGGTTAAAGGCAGTCAAAGATGCAGAAATTAAAAGCTCCGTAAACTTGCTAGCAGACGTTGAATCAAAAACCCTTTGATTAACAGGAGCATGGTCAATAAAAGAAGGCTGGGATAAAACCACTGAGAAAAAAAACAGTTTGCGATATGACACACAGATATCCTTTGTGAAAAACTCGCCAGGGCTAAGACCAGTAAAAATAACTAAATCTAGGCAATGTCCTTTTGCATAGATTGGTTCCTGTATTGCCTGGGTTAGGTTAAAAGAGTCCAGAATTTCAATAAAATCAGCAGTCATGGGCTGAGAGGGACAACAGACGTATATGTTAAAATCACCAAAAATAAGATCATAATATAAGTCATAATTACATAAAAATTCAGAGAACTCATGAATAAAAATAGTGTTGTGTTTGGGGGGTCTATAGATTCTTAAAACTAAAACAGGGTCTTTATACTTAATAGTAAAAGCAAGGTGCTCAAAGGAATTAAAAGTGCTGATGGTGATAGAGGTGCATTTAAAAGAGGGCTTTTCAAAAACAATGTCTTATTGTCATTCTTACATTTTCAGTAAATTTTGTTTATTATTGCTTTTGTCAATTTTAAGTTATTTCAGTAACCACGTGGGTTTGTCTTTCTTTAACGGAAGGGTACCAACATTTTTGTCCATGTGTATTTGTGATAATCAGAATGAGTACATTTGTCATAACAATCCATGACCTAAATGAACCAGTCAAATAACATGATTCTCATTAATGTTGATAATTATACCGGGCACTTACACATTTGAATAGTTAATCCTCTTTCATTAAATGTGCACTTTCTTCATGTATTTGCATCATTAAACCACTCTTATTCTATTATCATAAACTAAATATTTCAAAAGCTTTAGAGAGGGTCTTAACAAAGAAAATTCAAAGATAATACTTAAATATACAAACACTGAGCTGCACCAGTAAATATATTAAAAAAGCCACAAAACAATTTATCATATATATCCATGTCAAACATTTCAAAAGCAGATTTTGGTTTTGTACCTGTGCATTGAAGACAATGATTGCAAGAAAAATCAGCATTGTATCTCCCAAACCAAAGAGGACAGCGTAGGTGTTGAAGAAGGCAGCTATTGCTCCCAACATGTAAGAAAAAGACAAAGTGACCAAAACCTGGGAGCACAAAGCACAGTATGTTAGCTTAGGAGCCCAGAGCTAGCATGTGTCTGTATGTTTATTGACTTTGTATGCCTATTATGGACTAAATATCAGTTATTTTCTTGAGATCTAAACTTCCCTTTTCTTTTTTTCATTTCATCTTAGGATGAGGAGGAAACCCACCAGTCCCATGAGATTCCATGGGTGACGCCGTTTTATGCACAGGAGGCAGTACACAATCATGATGGAACATGGGAAGACGATGAAAGAGCACCAGAAGACCCAGAAATCGTCCTGCACCCCCTTTTTGACAACATCAGAGAAGGTGAACAAACACACCATACCAAAGTTGACCAGAAGTGTGAGGATCTGGATACCAAACACCTGAACGTTAGAAAAAGAGAAGAAGGATCGAAAGTGAGGAGCTTTTTTTTCTATTTAAGAGCTACCGCATGAAACTAAAAAATACTTTACAGTCATTTTATTTCAGTTCATGAGATCACTGTACCTAAAACAAACCTGAACCCAACTTAAGTAGACTGATGGACAGCAACTACTAACTCGAATTCCAATAAAATTATGCGGTGTGTAAAATGAAAATAAACAGTAAACAATGATTTGCAAATCTTTTTCAACCTATATTCAATTTAGTAACTTACCAAGACAAGATGTGTAATGTTCAAACTGGTAAATTTCAATGTTTTATTGGGAATATTCACTCTTTTGAAATTTTAAACCTACAGAATGCTCAAAAATCACCTGTTGGAACAAGTTGGAAACAGGTGAGTGTCATGATTGGGAACAAAAGGAGCATCCCATAAATTCTCAGACACTCACAACAGGGCTGAATGACTTTAGGAAAAGCAACAAAAATGCAACATTGGTGATCACATGATTGCGATGTCTGAAATTGTGATTTAGATCCGAAAATAATAAGTCTTTGAGGCCTTGATCACAAGCAAGTATGCCATTGTGTCAGAAACTGTGTGAGCAAATAGTTCCACAGTACAAGAAAACCATTTGTCACCATTGCAAAAAATTTAGGGATTTTATCATTTCCCGTCCATGTCATTAAAAGATTCAGAGAATCTGGAGTAATCTCTTCAGGGAAGCAGTAAGACCATAAACAAACACTAAATGCCTGTGACCTTTGATCTCTCAGATAGCACCTCATTAAAACCGGCATCACTCTGTTTTTGAATTAACTTTAACGCTTTATTACTTTTATTATACAGTACCTTATCAGGGGATTATTGGTCTAGTCTTGACTGTCAAGATAGCTTTTCTTCAGTCCTCTGTGGCTGTCCGAAGAAGAGCCCTCACTTAGTGTCCTTGTGTATACATCAGTTTGTGTGTTTGTGTGAGTGCATGAGTGATTGTGTGTGCTGAATCTCCTGTCTTTGCTCAGCATTCCCTTTTTTTTTTTTTATTTTACATTAAGGCATCAAGTTGATTAAACTCACATAAGCTGTCACTATACTTTCACATCAACAGATGGCGCTTACTAAAATAGGCCTAAAGGTGCTTACACTCCGGACGCTACTTGTACTACGTTGGCGATCACTCTTCATGCAAAGTCAATGTACAGCCACGATGGGGCGGGGCTAACCCTCCCGCAGTGCGTTTGCTGCGTACAAGACGATCACTTCACTGGTTGTGTGATGTCAAAGTTAAAAACAAGTTGATCTTTACAGGCGATGTCATGTGTGGCTGTGCAGCAACAGCCAATCAGCGGTGTGTGTATGTGTGACGGTACCAGTGACAGACAGTTTTTCATCCGGACTACAGAGGAACAATCCATGGCTGTGTGGGAAACTTTAGTCAGTGAGAACATTAGTTCCACCTAGTCAGACGGCAGAAAACTCACAGATAATGCTGCTGCAGGGCCTCAGCTGCAGTGTTTTGTGGTTGATAAGAGAGTTAAAAGGATACAGCTGGAATAAAGTCCGCTTATACATCCAGTTATATGATATATGATATGATTGCGGTGAAACTCGAGCTGACGTGACGTCAAATGCATGAATGCAGACTAAAGCTGTGTTCACACCAAATGCAACTCGGCGATCAAAATCGTGTTAGCCCGCTGAAGCCACGTTGCATGTCCATAAATACCTTATTTTGGTCACAAACGCTTGTTGCAGAGGCTCAGTGATGTCACCTCCGCTCGGATTTCACCGCCATCATATCATATACCATATTTCATATAATAGGATGTATAAGAGGACATTATTCCAGCTGCATCCTTCTCACTCACTTATCAAACACAAAACACTGCAGCTGATGCCCTGCAGCAGCATTATCTGTGAGTTTTCTGCCGTCCGTCTAGGCGGAACTAACATATTCACTGACTAATGTTTCCACAGGGACATAAATTGTTCCTCTGTAGTCCGGATGAAAAACTGTCTGTCACAGGTACCGTCACACACGCACACATCGCTGATTGGCTGTTGCCGCACAGCCACACACAACATCGCCTGAAAAGATAAACTTTTTTTAACTTTGACGAGTAGTGACAAGTGAAGTGATCGCCTTGAATGCAGCAGTCGCATCGCGGGAGGGTTAGCCCCGCCCCAACACAGCTGTACATTGACTTTGCATTGAGAGTGATCTTCGAAGACGCTCAAATCGCTTTTGGTGTGTAGGCGCTGTTTGATTTTTACACCTCGGCCTTGTGAAGATCCCTGTTCTCTTTAAGTTATACTGACTCTTATTCTTCAAATCTCTTCTGTTTGCTTGTTGGAGGTCTGGAGTCAATTGCACATTTTTTTCACAAAGCCAGTGGACTATACAGATTTAGGAGCAACATATACTGCCATCAAAGTGAAGTCTTTTTCAGGGGTGTCTTTGCTTATTTCAGCAGGACTGTCAAGACACATTCTGCTCATGTTACTACGGCATGGCTTTAGAGTTTAAAAATGCTGGTATTACAGTGACCTGCTGCAGTCCAGACCTGTCTCCCACTGAAAACGTGTGGCACATTATGACAACAGAGACTCTGCAGTGTTGTCAAAAATACAGCAACAATGTGAAAGAAATTTACCTACAAAGCTTCAACAATTGAATGTTATTAAACAGAGAGGTAATATAACACAGAGGTAAATATTTCCTTGTCCCAGCTTTTTTGGAACATGATTCAGGCATCTTAATTCAAAGTGATTTTACAAAAAAATAAAAAGTTTAGTTTGAACATTAAATACGTTGTCTATGTAGTGTATTCAGTTGATTACATGAACATTTTCAACTCATAAAAATCATTGCATTCTGCTTTTATTTACATTTTAAACAGCATCCCAACTTTATTTGATTTATTGTTTTATTCTTTAAGGTCTACCACCAAAGTTGTACAAACCTTTAGAACAAAAGCTCTCCTCACTACCTGGTCATCAAAAGGGGATGGTGTTTCTGTTTCTGTTTCTAGTTGAAAAGTGTCTATAGGGTTCCTTGGTGAGGCGTCAGAGTCTACTGTTCCTGACATCCTGGGAGGGCGTGGGGAGCACTGTTGGCTACAAACAAAGTCTGTTTAAGACATGATGTGAAAAGAAGCATAACAGGTTTTTGCTTCAAGTGGCAGAGTTAAAATAATGTGTCTGATGAGTAATTTTGTCATATTCACCTTAAAGGATACACCAACATTTTTTATTTTTTTTTATTTTTATAAATGTATTTTTTTTGTCTTTTTGTGCCTTTATTGATAGGAGAGAGACAGTGGATAGGCTTGTGAAAGGGGGTGAGAGAGTAGGGGAAGACACTCTGCAAACTGGTCACAGGCGGGATTCGAACCTGGACCGGCAGAAGCATGTACATGGGGTGCCTGGTTGCTAACCACTCCGCCAAACCAGCACCTCTAACATTTTTTTTTTGTTTTCATGTCTTGCCTCACTCCAGAGTCCTCAAAACTGGGAGTAAATGGGTATAACTAGCCTGCCTCTGCCTACAGTCATCAGATAAATGATGACTTGATGTGACTCATTTTATTGTATTATCTTTTACTATCATCACATTATTTTCCTCTCCTTGTAAACAGAGGCTTTGTAGATCTACTGCTGGGGTGGTTGCTAGGGATGTGACATTAACGAACAAGTCCAGTCTTTTGAACAGCTCTTTTAAGTGAAGACAATTACCAATGTGCAGTTGTGAGTGAGCTGTTCGTTTACGAGCCGTTGTTAAATTTGCAGACAATTGCGTTTAAGAATAGCTCACAAATGAACCGCTCACTCAAGAATCTGAAACGGCTTTTATAAAGATGATCTGGCAATCCACACTCTAATATATACTTAATCTTTAATCCAACTACCTTTTTTAACAGCATCTATTTATTATCATTATTGACATACTTTTAAAGAATCTCCTCCTTTAAATTACCTCTGCACCGCTTTGTTCTTGATTCCAGTACGTAGAGGTTTTGTGTCAGGTAGAAGAGGGAAAGAGATAAGAGTTAGAAAATTGATTAAACTCCTTTTTTCACTTCCAGGAAAAAAAATCATATGCTAAGTCAATTTTTTTTATCAATATGTTATTTGTGATCCATATATAGTGTTTTTTTTTTTAATTAAAGTTGACTTTTTTAAACATTTTATTGCTATTTCTTTTAGTATTCTATGCTTGGTAATTGCTAATTTTCTGCTTATTTCTTTTCAAATTTACACTTGTGGCTTATTTTGATGTCTATGGCTTAAATTTCTGACTTCTGTACTGTGTATAAAAAATACTAAAATAACAGGATTTGCCTTTTGGGGATTAATTAAGTATATCTGATTCTGATGACCATACATAGGATCACATGAAGGCAGACTGTAGTTGTTAATCACTTGAAAATGACGGACATTTTAAATCTATTTATTATCATTAACATTACTAAAGATAACACTGTGTGTGTTTTGGAAAACAAAAATGAATAAAAACAAGAGTGATAATGTGTTTTTAAAAACAAGGAGGGCAAAATTTGATCAATATGTTATTTGTGATCCATATATAGTGTTTTTTTTTTTAATTAAAGTTGATTTTTTTTAACATTTTATTGCTATTTCTTTTAATATTCTATGCTTGGTAATTGCTAATTTTCTGCTTATTTCTTTTCAAATTTACACTTGTGGCTTATTTTGATGTCTATGGCTTAAATTTCTGACTTCTGTACTGTGTATAAAAAATACTAAAACAACAGGATTTGCCTTTTGGGGATTAATTAAGTATATCTGATTCTGATGACCACACATAGGATCACGTGAAGGCAGACTGTAGTTGTTAATCACTTGAAAATGATGATTTTAAACATTTTAAAACATTACTAAAGATCACTGTGTGGGTTGGGACTTTTGGAAAACATTAAAAAATGAATAAAAACAAGAGTGATAATGTGTTTTAAAAGACAAGGAGGCAAAATTTGTAAATTTACATTTGATATATTTTTTAAGGTCTGTTTTAAAGAGACCTATGTGCTATCGCTTTAAAACCAAAAATACTTACCATTTCAAAGAAAAACTTTAAAACATTTTAGTACCAAAGTCCATCTGACAAGATAAAAGTTACAATAAATATAAAAATGACAATAAAAGTCTAAATGTCAAAACAACTAATAACATGTTTTAATATCATGAGAAAATGAGTTGTAAAAAGTTGTTATGACTTGAAATACAATAAGTAGAAAAATGCCGGAACAACGGGAAATTTGTGAATTAGGATAACTATTTGAAAAGTATTAAGGTAAAAGAGGTTTGAAAAGGTCAACAATGTTGATTGAATAAAAGCTGAAATGATTTTTAAAAAATAGAACAATTAATAACAGTAGACAAACTGTGGCATCGGGGAGAAAAGTTCCTTTGTGAAGAAAATTGTGAAATGTGAAAACATAGTCAGAATTCTACGAGTAAATTCAGTCATTGGATAAAGGCATCTCTTTGCTGAAAGATCAAAATTATTAAGAATCTACCTTCTTTTATTTTCATTACCATTCCTGCACAATGAAAATATTTTACGATCTTTTCAAGAAGTATGAAGTAAATGTTCTTCTTACCTTCTCTACTGGGAATAAACTGTGTCTGAAATAAAACTGGCACCTCAGAGCAGTTTTACAAAACAAACTTCCTTGGTATTGTCTTTTATTTAACATTTTATAGGCAGTGGAGGCCGCTGTTATAGGTGTAATACCCCCACCCACTTTACAGTTTCAGTAGCCTCAGCCAAGAAGTTATGTTTTAGCCTGTGTTTATTTGTTTATTGTTGAACTATTACTTACAGATGCAACAGCAATATGTGAGCTACCTTGGCGGACGTTCTCTCTCTCTAACTACTTTCTAGTTTCTCACTAAATCAAGCTTTCATAAAAATGAAGCAAATGCAGAAATAAAAAAGCTGCAATTCCTTGAGTGTCCACTGGGGGCCAGTTGAACGTTCCTCTTTAGCTCCTCAGACTTTCTGTATAAAATGTTAGTTATGCATAATTAGGGGAATGTTCGATATTACAGCAAACCAGTGTGCTGCAGCCTTTAGTCAGGAGATACCTCAGCTTCAGCTCTCTCTCTGTTATCAGACTGATAAGTCAGCAGCATGGTACAACCTGAACCAGTTGCCAGACAATCACAGGGCCACATAGAGAGACACCTGATTCTCATATAGAGGCTCACATTCATACTAAAGAACATTTTAATTGCACTTTTTTTATTTGTACAATATCTGAACATCTTACATGCAGGTTGTCTGGCCACATTGCATAAAACACTTCATTCGCTCTGCTTCCATCAGTTCGCTCCCCCCGATGCCCGGCCTGCAGAACTGAGAGGAGAACGGCCATCTATGTGCCCAAAGCTGTGCTGCTCTTCAACTAAAATCACCCATACAGCACCCCCCACTGACCGGATGCCATTTGTACCTTTTTCATTTGCACCTGTAGTGTAATAATGCACTCCTCATGGTCTGTCTGAATGCCATTTGCACCAGTTCATAACTACCTCAGGTTTTTCTACATCGTCCCATTCCTAGTCCATAGGGTTCAATATGACGTCAGTCCACCCTTCGCAGCTATAACAGCTTTAACTCTTCTGGGAAGGCTGTCCACAAGGTTTAGGAGTGTTTATGGGAATTTTTGACCATTCTTCCACAAGAGCATTTATGAGGTCAAACACTGATGTTGGACGAGAAGGCCTGGCTCTCAGTCTCCACTCTAATTCATCCCAAAGGTGTTCTGTCGGGTTGAGGTCAGGATTTTGTGCAGGCCAGTCAAGTTGATCCCCACCAGACTCTGTCATCCATGTCTTTATGGAGCTGCTTTGTGCTCTGGTGCACAGTCATGTTGGAAGAGGAAGGGGCCAGCTCCAAACTGTTCCCACAAAGTTGGAGCATGGAATTGTCCAAAATGTCTTGGTGTGCTGAAGCATTCAGAGTTCCCTTGACTGGAACTAAGGGGCCAAGCCCAGCTGCTGAAAAACACCACCACACCATAATCCCCCCTCCACCAAACTTTACACTTGGCACAATGCAGTCTGACAAGTATCGTTCTCCTGGCAACTGCCAAACCCAGACTGCTCCATCAGATTGCCAGATGGAGAAGTGTGATTCGTCACTCCAGAGAACGCGTCTCCACTGCTCCAGAGTCCAGTGGCGGCGTGCTTTACACCACTGCAGTGACACTTTGCAATATACTCGGTGATGTGAGGCTTGGATGCAGCTGCTCGGCCATGGAAACCCATCCATGAAGCTCTCTGCGCTGTTCTTGAGCTAATCTGAAGGACACATGAAGTTCGGAGGTCTGTAGTGATTGACTCTGCAGAAATTTGGCGACCTCTTCGCTCTATGCGCCTCAGCATCCACTGACCCCGCTCCGTCAGTTTACGTGGCCTACCACTTGGTGGCTGAGTCGCTGTGGTTCCCAAACACTTCCAGGTTCTTATAATCAGCTGACAGTTAACTACTGTATATATCTTGTTGGCAGGACTGAATATTTTGTTTGTTTAGTTGGAAAGATGGATACTTTTATTAACAGACTCAAGGTACATAAACAAAACAATGAATATAAACAAAAACAAACATACCACAACAGCATAATAAAAACTCATCAATATTATAAATTACATCTGTACCAGTGTCTCCGCCCAGGAGAAGTGGAGCATTTACACTACATTTATCTGTGTTTATTATTGTTAACTCCACTGTACTGTTTGTTATATTTGATACATTTAATTCATTTATGTGTTTGCCTTGTTTTTTTTATTAACCACAAATAGCCCTTGTTGATGTAATGGACTTCAGCACCATGCTTTAAGCACATTTTTAATTGGTTTAAAGTTCATGACCATGATGCTACAAGTGTAACTCACCAGAATTTGGACCCAGAATGCAGGACTCAGGAAACAGAGAGTTCAAAAAACAAGTTTAATCAGTCAGAGGTATATTTCTCTAGTACAATAACCAAGCAGAGGTATCCAAAAACAGCAGACAGGGACTGGGTCGAAAAAATACTAGCAAAGGTCGGAATTTAATACAGATTACACAAGGAGATAATAGCTGGAATGCTGACTTAGAGTTCTAACGTAGGCCTAACACGGGGACATGACAACAAGACAGTCTAACACTCACTTAATGTGTCTTATGAAGTTAAAAAAAAGACAATGATTGCTTTTTTTTCTTTTTGTGTAAAATGTTTGAACATGCCTTGAAAAACAACAAATAATTTAAAAATAATTTTTGTTTCTGGAAACCAACACAATCAAAAATCATTCACCCCTTTCACTTAGAATAGGATGTATTTTTAGGATTCTTAAAAATAATAAATCCCATTTTCATTGAGGACACATCCAGGGACGTCTGTATGCCTGTTTTCTGATTGGCTTTTGTTTTGGATGCTGCAATTTCTTGATTATAACATGAACCCCATTTTTAATGTTTTTTTTGTATTCAAATATATCATGTGTCCACATTTTGCCCAAACCTTACTCTTTCAGACAACTAAAAAACTACCTTTATTTAAAATTTTAATAAATTAAATATCATCATTGCACATGCATGATTATCTCTTTCAAACAATTGTGGAAACACTTTTTGCTTTTAGTAATTAAGACCCAAAATATTTGACTAGAACAGTTTAATATATGGTTTTAAAAGAATTGCACAAGTTTGACGGTAATGTTTAGCAGAGGGAGAGAATATTTTGGCATTTTGTTTCAGATGTGTTGTTACTGTGATGTTAGCGAGATCAAATATTCTACATATTTTACTTGTGTTTGTGTGTGATACACACCCAAAAATTAGACCTTATTTAAAAGCAAAAACATGTGCGGTGTGAAATTGTGGTATACAGTTGACTCCGCAGGAGTTTCATGATCCAGATGATGAGCAACATGTAGTCCAGATAAAGAAAGAGGGCAGCAGTGGTGGCGTATTCCCGTGGGTCCACTTGGTCCTTATTCCAGAACATACTCCCCTGGACGTTAAACACGAAGATCTGAGGCAGTGACAGTGTAAGAGAAAAATAAGATACATTAAATACTCTATAACACTCAAAGATTCATGAATGAATGTTATCTATTTGCTTTAGTTGTAGTCCTGGTAACAGTGCAGTGATGGAGGACACAGACTGCAGTCTCTGCATAATGTTGCCACATGGCAACAATTACTTTATCTTCATTTTTCTAAAAAGCTGTGAAATAAAATGTATGTTTTTACATTTCGGTGTGAAAAGGGGACTTTTAGTTTGAAGGAAATAGAATTTATGAGGTCACATGACCAGGATATTTTGTTTGCCAGTCCTTTTTGCTAATGGACATTTGACATCCAAACATAATAGTCTGTGGCTCTCCAAGATTGTCTTTTATTTAGAATTTTTGGAGTGTTTTCACCAAATAAAAAATTAAATCACTATTTGGGGAAAGTAAACTTTATTTTTTTTACATTTAATTAAATTTTGTTGTTATAATTTTCTTGTAATGTGCCAAAACAGATTTGTTGCCATGGCAACAATATGCAAATATGGAAAATTCCTAGTGTACACAACCTAATGGAGTTCCATTCACTTACATAGCATGAAACTATCCTAAGACTGTTTACATCTTTGGCTTATATTTTAAAAGTTATAACATTATATATTTTTTATATTTTGTAATTTAAGGTATGTTTCTGGCTATCTTTAACGTAGTATCCAATTTCCTCCATAAAAGATGCATCCCAGCTACTTCTACAGGGGAGGGAAAGAGAGCAGAGTAGAAATAAACTGTCAAATAAGAGGAGGAATCAGATCAAAATCAACTGAAATGAGTTGAAATCAAATGAATGGGATGAAATAAAACAGAAAAAACAACTAAATGAAATGAGAAAAAAAAGAATGATAGATTGAACTTAATTGAAAAAGGTTCAAGGTTCTTTGTTTCTATTAGCAGACGTTGAGAGGAACTGCATTGTTGACTTTCACAAGGCATAAAATGAAATCAGATCAAATTAATGAAATCAGATCAAATCAGTTGAAATGAGTTAAATTCAAATGAAATGAAACAGAAAAAAAAAACTGAATGAAATTAAAATAAAGAATGATAGATTGTATTTTATTGAGCAGGTTCAAGGTTTTGGGTTTTTATTAGCAGACGTTTTAGATAACTGTTGAAATTATACAATGTCTTCACTGTATAAATGTTTATTTGTTCATTTTGGATGAGTATGACATGGATATGTTGAGTCTTGTTTTAAATAAAATGCCTTTTTGGTCAAAAATGTTGATTTATGGTACTTTCCACGATTGCATATTGTTGCCATATGGCAACAATTGATCAACGACCCCCCATTTAAACTTTTTGTTTCATTTATCTATTATTTAGGCCATTTTAAGTAATAAAAGCATTCAAAGCATTTTTTACCATTTTTCAAGTAATAATTCATGCAATAGAGGGTTAAAAGACTTCTCTAGACCACTCGAACAATAACTGAGTGTATATTAATTGCCATTTACATAATTTTATTACAATTTTCCTACATGTCCTGGAAAACCTGGAGAATGATTGGCCAATTTTGCTGTCATGGAAAATGAGTAAAAATGTAAAATGTCCAGTAGATTTTTTTTGTAGGAAAAGTTACTGCAAACAGTATCGATGTATCATTTTCAGAAAGTCTGGTATTACCCAGGGGCTGGTATGTTCCTGACGGTGAAAACGTTGCTGGTGTTGGTCAGGGCCTTTCTGTGTGGAGTTTACATGCCCTCTATGTGCATTATTATTGATTGTGAACACACTCCAGCAGTCTTTAGAATATATGCACCTTAGTTCAGGCAAAACATGAGCTCTTTAAACACATGATCCAAAAGCTGAGCCTTTTCCAAACCTTAACCAGAGAGCACAAAACCTCACCGGGACATTTCCAACATCGTCAGGCCAGGTTTTGTCAAAAATATGGACAACTGTGCTATCTCTAATGTATATTTTAATCTGTGCTTTTGTATTATATTCCTATGGTACTTGAGCCATCTCCAGTTGACCAGTGTCTTTGTTTTTCTCACTTTATTTTACATCAACCTCTGTGCCTTTCTGTTTGATTCCTTTGGCCTCTGTTCAGCCCGAGTGTTGATCTGTTGTGTGATTACATGGCTGGTTCTGTGTTATTTTGCATTATGATCCTGATTTAGTCCTCCTGTGTTTCCTCTTTTACTCATGATCCTGTTTTTTGATCTTACTCAAAGGGACTGTGAGGAGTTTCTAAGTAATTACAAAAAAGTCTCACTTTTAAATATATGCCTGATCGAAATACACACTTTAAGATGAGTTTTATAGCATCTAAATACGTTATCTATAAATGCTATTCCTTAGCCTTCCGTTCGGGTCGGGCAGGGCTGGACTGGCCTGAATACTCAACTTCGGGAACAAGACAATTAAAACTAGAGCAAATTTATACTATTTGGACACGTCTTGGAGCACCAGGCTGTAAGTAGTGATATATAGCCGGCTACAAAACTACAAAACATACTAAGTTTTCCAAAAATTGCTCGTTGTCACACATCAAAAACTACCACTACGTAACTAGAAAGAAATACATTACCTTGTCGCTTTGCATCCTGTAAGTTGTTGAAAAAAGAAGTTGTAAAGCAATGCAGAGTTCTGAGGAAGGTCTGGGTTACATTCATTAGCTTTACAACAACAAACACATGCTTCGGCTTCGGCTGTTGTGGTGCGTTCCAGTTACAGTCAGAAGTAGGAATTTCCAAGTTCCGAGTAGGAAACTGCAACTGGAACGTCCCCCGAAGTCTGAATAACCTAATGGGAACTTGGTGAAACCTCGCCACCCCCGAGTTGACAATCGAAGGTGGATGCCCCCAGTGTAAACAGTTATTTAGCTCCTGTAATAATCAATTATTTGCACTTCTGACTGGGGTGTGTCGCTCTAGATCAGCTGTATACATAGTATTGTTAGACTTATATTTACAAAAATGCTGCCATAGTGATAATCACATTCTTCATGCAACAACGCAGGGCGTGCTAACAACAGCAATAGCCTGGTAGATCGGCATGTTTTTTTCCGACTTCAACTGGAACGCCAATAAGTTGGAGATGATGTCACTCCCAGTTCCGAGGTTACTGGAATGCAGCATTACGATAGTCGCCGCGCGTGCTCATGGGTAGCAGAGTCTTAATGTCGCCGGAAACAAATTCTCCTCACAGTCCCTTTAAGTTACTTAAGTTAAGTTTTCTTGTCTCTTGTGTTTCCTGTTTTATTTTGAAATCTCTGTGTTCCTCATGGTGTTTTCCTGCCTTCCCTTCTGTGTCTCCCTGATGATGATTCCCTCCACCTGTGTGTTTGTTCAGCTGTGCTTGATATGCATTTAGTTTCTGTGGGTGCATTCCAATGTGCCAAAATGCAGTTCTTCTCTCCTCTCCCCTCCACGACACCAGAAGTACTTTCTGAGCAGCCATATTGAAGGACGTCCCAAAGCGCAAAATGTGTTCGGAGGAGAGAAGAGAGAGGAGTGAGGCGACTGATCAGAGGAGGGATAATCGAGGAAACACAAGTGCAGGCTTCGCGGAAGTCTTTTCACTGACAGACTTGCCCCCTTGTGACATATTAGAGCTGGCTATGAAGCGTAAGCCTGCCACGTGTGTGAAATGTAAACACCATGGCGCAAGAGAAGCTTTTTCCACATTCCACACAAAGCAGGCCTAATGTTCTCTCTAAATGTGAGCAGGTACTCAATTTCAGTGTCTCTTATATCTCTGTTGTTTGATTTTCTTCACTGTGCAACGAAATATTTGACTCATCATTTTAAAGAATTCTAAGCTGGACATATTGATATCACAGAAAATATTGAACACTATCATGGGGCATATTTATGACGTTTGTAGTTCCTGATCCAATCAAGCTAAAATAAGGAGAGAAAGTAGTGAATTGTACATTGTTATCTCAGGCCTTTACATCTTTTCTATATAAATGCCCAGAGAAGGGGGTTTAAGTGCTTGTAGCTGAATAAAAACATTATTTATGAACACAAAGTGGCTGCAATATAACTATTAAGAACTCCTATCATTCTGGGCCTGGGAAGGTGTGACAGTTTTTTTTTCCATTCATGTACATATTCATGATAAACTGATGTAAAAGTGAATATGAATTTACCACGACCGAGTTTACATATTTTTCCTTAATTCAATTTCTCCTGTGCGCTCGGACCAGCATATCCAGCTGTGACGCCGTCATCACTAAAAGACGTTGCTTCATGTGATGCTCCAGAGGAGAGGACGGCTGCGGTCGAATAATCCATTTTGCTTAGGAAGGTTCCTAACAGAGTGAAATGAACCAGAAGTAGTTCATGTTAAGAACTATTTGAATAATTTAAATGCTGAGGAAAGGTGGCTCAATGCTTCCTTTACTGTCTCCTCTAGCATAGGATACACCGGACCATCCATTACGAAAGGAGAGGAGATTATTCTGTCCCACAATTTCTCCGCGGCAACAGCTTTTATAAACAGCGCATATTCGATCAGAACAAATCACACAGACCATGTGAGTTACCACTGCTGTTCAATCGTTTCCAAAGTTTACGAAAACCTGCCTTAACTTTCCAGTAGTCTGATTCTCTGAAGAGAGCAGGATATGAGACATTTGATGTTGATTATGTTTTAAACATGGTTCAATATTAATAATTTGTACACCATTTGTGGATTGTGGTCTTAACAATTTACGCTTTTTTCATTCAGTTGTCTTCGTAGGTTTAACTTCCTGTCACACCTGCTCCCTGATTGTTTCTCTCCCAGCTGTGTTTCGTTAACCCTCATTATCTCTTGTATATAACCCTTGTGTTCTCCCTTGTCTTGTTGCAGGATTGTTTAGTACCAGTACTCTTTCTAGGCGATTTAGTTCATGTCACAGTCTCGTCTCGACCTCCTTTGTTCTAGACCTTGCTTTATGTCTCTCGTTTTTGGATACCTCTGCCCATCTGCCTTGTTGTGTACCGAACCCAACCTGTCTGACTACCTGCCTTGTGTACCATATCCTGCCTGTCTGATTGCCCGCTTTGTGTACCGAACCTTGGATTGTGCGTTAAACTCTGGTTTTTGAACTCTGATACGGACTTTTTGGTGTTCTTGTCTGGGTGTTCATGACAACATGATGACCCTTTTGTGGTTCACCTTTGGAAAATTGTAGTTTCACTGCAGTAGTACCGTCCACCGTCACATGATGACGAAGCGTAGTGAAAGTGTAGTCGGATTCTCTCTGCATGGCAGTTTTCCTTTCCTAAATCCTTCTGAATTTTCCTTTCCTTAACCTCATGACGTTTTCCATCAGGGTTAAGGAAAAGTAGATCGGAAAGGGCTTAAGAGGTTTTTATTCGACCGCAGCCCATGTCTCAATTCTCTTAAAATGAATCTCTTTGTTTCCTCTCTCCTCTCATCATTTCCTCGCGTGTTTGGCATGCATCTCTGGTGGGCGGGACTAAGACGAAAGTTAACAACGCAAGTAGAGGAAGCGAGGATGAAACTTTGAAGCTTTGAGATGCAGCCTGTGTCCCCTGTTCTCGTTGTTGGGTCATTCGTCTTCTTTATCACCATGTCTCCAGAGTTTTCCAGTGAGTTTGTACAAACCCAAAACCAGTGAAGTTGGCACGTTGTGTAAATCTTAAATAAAAACAGAATACAATGATTTGCAAATCCTTTTCAACTTATATTCAATTGAATACACAGCAAAGACAAGATATTTAATGTTCGAATTTAGAAACTTTATTTTTTTTTTCAAATGATCATCAACTTTGAATTTAATGGCAGGAACACGTTGCAAAAAAGTTGGCACAGGGGCATTTTTACCACTGTGTTACATCGCCTTTCCTTTTAACAACACTCAGTAAACGTTTGGGAACTGAGGAGACCAATTTTTGAAGCTTTTCAGGTGGAATTCTTTCCCATTCTTGCTTGATGTACAGCTTAAGTTGTTCAACAGTCCGGGGTCTCCGTTGTTGTATTTTACCCTTCATAATGCACCACACATTTTCAATGGGGGACAGGTCTGGACTACAGGCAGGCCAGTCTAGTACCCGCACTCTTTTACTACGAAGCCACGCTGTTGTAACACGTGCAGAATGTGGCTTGGCATTGTCTTGCTGAAATAAGCAGGGACGTCCATGAAAAAGACGTTGCTTGGATGGCAACATATGTTGCTCCAAAACCTGTATGTACCTTTCAGCATTAATGGTGCCTTCACAGATGTGTAAGTTACCCGTGCCTTGGGCACTAATACACCCCCATACCATCACAGATGTTGGCTTTTGAACTTTGCGCCTATAACAGTCCGGATGGTTCTTTCCTCTTTGGTCCAGAGGACACGACGACCACAGTTTCCAAAAACAATTTGAAATGTGGACTGGTCAGACCACAGAACACTTTTCCACTTTGCATCAGTTCATCTTAGATGAGCTCGGGCCCAGCGAAGCCGGCAGCGTTTCTGGCTGTTGTTGATAAATGGCTTTGGCTTTGCATAGTAGAGTTTTAACTTGTACTTACAGATGTAGCCACGAACTGTAGTTACTGACAGTGGTTTTCTGAAGTGTTCCTGAGCTCATGTGGTGATATCTTTTACACAGTGATGCTGGTTTTTGATGCAGTACCGCCTGAGGGATCGAAGGTCATGGGCATTCAATGTTGGTTTTCGGCCTTGCTGCTTACGTGCAGTAATTTCTCCAGATTCTCTGAACCTTTTGATGATATTACGGACCATAGATGATGAAATCCCTAAATTCCTTGCAATAGCTTGTTGAGAAATGTTGTTCTTAAACTGTTGGACAATTTGCTCACGCATTTGTTCACAAAGTGGTGACCCTCGCCCCATCCTTGTTTGTGAATGACTGAGCATTTCAGGGAAGCTGCTTTTATACCCAATCATGGCACCCACCTGTTCCCAATTAGCCTGTTCACCTGTGGGATGTTCCAAATAAGTGTTTGATGAGCATTCCTCAACTTTCTCAGTCTTTTTTGCCACTTGTCCCAGCTTTTTTGAAACATGTTGCAGGTATCAAATTCCAAATGAGCTAATATTTGTAAAAAAATAAAGTTTACCAGTTTGAACATTAAATATCTTGTCTTTGCTGTGTACTCGATTGAATAAAGGTTGAAAGGGATTTGCAAATCATTGTGTTCTGTTTTTATTTACACTTTACACAACGTGCCAACTTCACTGGTTTGGGTTTGTAGTTTTCAGTGATTGCAGTTTGAACTTTGTTAGTGATTTGGTTCGGTGCTTTGACTTTCCTGATTTATTTTTTGTTTAGGATTATTTTTGTGTTTGGACTTTTCTTTAGAGGCTTGTTTTGAGATTTTTGATCCCTCCTTTAGTTTAAAATAAAATCTTTTTGATAAATCTTCAGTGGGGAGTGCTTTTTTCAAACTTTTTGTTCGAATGATAACTTGTGTCACAGGACATTTTGCAGTTTTACCACATCCTCCACATGCACCAAAATGCAACATGTACATATAGAGTGTCAATATTATCATGCTGTAAATTATGATCTTTACTTTCTTTTTTCTTACCGTAGCAAACGCAAAGGCCCCCGCACCTCCGTGGACCATGAACTCAATGAAATAATAAATGAATGTAGAATAGGAGAAGACGAAGACCTCATCTATGATTCCATTCCAGATCCAGCACATGATCCCGTACATGATCATGGTCACAGTCAAAATCAGAAAAAATCCAGTACAGATGCTGAAACGAACACAACTCTGCAGGTAGAAGGTAGAGACATCAGTGTGTTAGAACATCTTATTGATAAAATTCTTTTCTCATTTAGTTTGTTAAATGCTGGCAGGAGAAGCTCGATCTACCAGACTTAATACACACAAATAACACTATGTGGTCATGAGAAAATTGTTGATTAAAGTCAGAAAGAAGATTTGCTTAAAATGTCAGAATTAAAAAAAACTCTTCTCACACCCACCCCCCTCCCCCAGGGGGAGGGGGGCAGGTCTGCTTCTGCATTGGAAGACATGCTGGTGGGATTGAGGAGGTCTTCGAAGTATTCTTTCCACCGATCCAGAACGTCCTGAGTTGAGGTCAGCAGCGCACCATCCCCACCATAGACAGTGTTGACCGCACACTGCCTCCCCCTCCTGAGACGCCAGATGGTGGTCCAGAATCTCTTCGAAGCCGTACGGAAGTCGTTCTCCATGGCCTCTCCAAATTCCTTCCATGCCCGGGTTTTTGCTTTGGCGAAGCCGCATTCCACTTGGCCAGCCAGTACCTGTCAGCTGCTTCCAAAGTCCCATTGGCCAAGAAGGCCCGATAAGACTCTTCAGCTTGACGGCATCCCTCATCTCTGGTGTCCACCAGCGGGTTTGGGTGTTGCGCCACGACAGGCACTGACCACCTCCGATCAGTCGCCTCAACAATAGAGGCCCGGAACAAGGCCCACTTGGACTCAATGTCCCCTGGCTCCCCCGCCACATGGTCGAACTTCGCCTGGAGATGGGAGTTGAAACTCTTTCTGACGGGAGACTCTGCCAGACGTTCCCAGCAGACCCGCACAACACGCTTGGGTCTACCAGGTCTGACCGGCATCCTCCCCCACCATCTGAGCCAACTCACCACCAGGTGGTGATCAGTACACTGAAAGTCTCAGATACATTTCACCCGGTGTCCAAAACATGGGGTCCTGCAAGTCCGATGAAATTTTACGACTATTTGTCAAAGTCGATCATCGATATGTAGAATTTCTAGGGTGTAATAAATAAAATTCCTGGTGCCCAGTGCACATATGAACATTTCTTATAATTTGAACTTATACTGTTTCTAATGCATTATGATTATCTGATAGCCTTGTGCACAGAAGTCCAGTAACAGAACACCGCTCGGGTTCAGATCAGTGATCAGATTTCAATCACGTCCTCCAACTTTGTCTTAGAACATTGTGTCAAATGATTTACCAATGGTTGGGCATTGACAGTCTCCTTTTTCAATTGGGGTAGAATGAGAGGAGTTCCCAGAAGGAGCACTCTCCTGCACCCCCTCCAGGAATCCAGCTCAAAAGGGTGGATACTCTTTCATAGAACTGCTGTTTGGTGCATAGGCACATTTAACATGTTGGAAATATTGATCTAAATTGGTTATTCTATACCCAGTGTGTGGAGGGAGGCTACCTATATTGCTCACGGGGTGAACCCCAACTGACTGATCAAGCCTCGAGCCTAGGGAGACAGGCACTGCCATCCCGCTGTGTGACTCATTTGGTCTGCGCCATCCGCTACTCCAGAGTGGAAAAGGGTCCTACCCCTCTCAAGAGGACTGGTTCCAGAGCCCAAGCCATGTGTCGAAGTGAGTCCGACTATATCTAGTCAGAACTGCTCCACCTTGCGCACAAGCTCCGGCTCCTTCCCTGATAGAGAGGTGACATTCTACGTCCCTAGAGCCAGAATGCTGCAGCCACGGATCGGACCGCCAGGGTCCCCGCCTTCAGCCACCACCCAGCTCACATCGCACCCAACCACTATGGCCCCTCTCACAGGTGGTGGGTCCATGAGAGGGCATAATATTTCTGATAATAATTTGAACTTATACTGTTTCGCTAATGCATTATGATTATGATAGCCTTGTGCCAATAGGTTCATAAATAAATAAATAAATAAATAAATAAGTAGAAGACAGTACAGATTTGGATTTATGCGTCATCCAACTTTGTTAGAACATTGTGTCAAATGATTTACCTAATGGTTGATGGATTTATTTGACATCTGTTTTTCTCCTTTTTCAATTGGGGTGCATATGAGAGAGGAGCCGTGGATTTTTGATACAGTGGGGAGACGAAAAGCTGAACCAGATCGACACTGTGCTTCCAAATCTTGGATCCAGCTCAGTTACAGGTGCGACTTTATCCACAAACTCTTTCATAGAACATCTGCATTTTGCTTATGTGTGCACATTTATACATGTTGGAAATATTGATCTAAATTGGTTATTCTATACAGTGTGTGTCTTTGTTTATGGATACCTATATTGCTGCACGCTTGAGCTATTGGAAAAGACAGGTTCGGCAACTGACTGATCATTTGATGTGCTGAAAATTAAGTGAATGGTAGCTGTGAATGTGGAGTTTGCCATTGCTGTGTGACTCATTTGGTCTGAGCTGGTTTATACCAGTTGTTTATCACCTGAAAAGATTTTTAAGATGTCTAGAGTCACACAGGGTAACAAAGCAGCAGATGAAGCAGCAAAAGCAGTGACAGGAGTTGGGTAAAGTTTTTCTGGTCACACATGAAGTAGATTCGGAAGATAAAGTTACACTCATGGATGTAATTTTATTACAAGAAGCTGGTTCTACAATAGATAAACAGTTATGGTTGGACTCAAGATGCTTCTAGGGCTGGGCAATTTAATCAGATTTTGATCGTGATTTCAATTTTGCCATCTGACAATCCTAAAATATTCTAATAGAAGAAAAACGCTTAATATACCACACAGTGTGGAGCCGTGTATGCAAGTTCCTGTCCTTCATAGCGCTTCTGTGTTCCACGTGCAGCTACAGCGAGTGTGTGTGACTTATATGGATCAGTAATACTGTATGTGCCGCTTGCTGGTTCTTTAAAGTTGTGTTTAAATCAATTCTGAAGTTTTTAAATAAATGAATAATTGTGTATATTAATTGTGATTTCAATATCACTTAAAATAATCGGGATTCTTATTTTTACCATAATCGTCCAGCCCTAACACTGGGTTATGGAGGAATCATGAAGGATTGATGGTGGCGCCACCAGATTTGTTGGGTCTTATGATTCAGGAAGCACATGGATTGGCTTATGTTTCAAGGGTGGAAGTTAAGAGAAAGATCACAAAAGAGGTGGTATGGTTTCTGGGCACCTTACTTATTGGAGCAAATCGATCATGTCATTGGAAGATGTCCCATTTATTTAAAAAACAATGTTCAGAGAAGTGATGGTTCTACCGGGTCATATTCTGACTCCAAGAGGTCCTAGAGCTTGTTGTGGATTATGTTGACATGAAAAATAAAACAATAAAACAAATATGGTCCAGATTCTCTACTGGTTGCACAATGGCGGCGCCCTGACGAGGGATATTTTGGCTTCAAATCCGTTACATGGTGGAAGGCGGAGCCACGCTATCCAGTTCTTATAATACAACCATGGTTCAAACCCAGAGGTGACTAATTATGGTTAGGAGGCCTAGCATACATGAACCTCTTGGATAAGCATGAGGATGTAACAACAGCCATCCCTGACTCAATAAAAGAGCAAAACAGGAGGGCACAAAGCTGTTTTTGCTCAAATGATTCTCATAATGGACATGAGGTGTTTATGGGCATATCAGATTGTGCTGACTATATGATGCACTTTACTGACTATAATCATAAAACTACTGATGATCTGTCTTCAGTGAAGTTTCAGTTACCACACCTCAAACAAAGTGGGACTTTGATGGTAAAGCACCAAACTCTTCCTGCAAATGTGAGTTTCAAAGACGAGACAAAGAAGAGATGTGGTGGGTGTGTGGGGATAAAGCGTACATATTTCTACAATATGGATGGATAGGTTGTTGTTATATGGCCAAGTTGAAACTTCCATATGAAGTTCTTGCTGTTCAGCCAAAACAGAAATCTGATGAGGCTCGGACATAAATTCTATTGGTAGGAAAAAGAGGGAAATGGCACAATTTCATAATCTGGAATCTTATCATTGGAGAATAAGTTTAGCAGAGAAATGGGGAATAGGACTTTTTCTGTGGTATGGAGTAATATTTACACAGCCAACACAGGAAATACTATACCAGTCAGGCATAACATTTTGATCACCCCAGCCCCATACACAAACTGCAGTGCACTACATTATCTCATTGGCCTGTAATGAACATGATTAAAAAATGTTTGTCAAATCACCTGCTGGATATGCTTTTACAAGGTTCTGCCCATTCCCAAACACTTTCTATGAGCTCTTTAAATTTTTGAGTATATTATTTATGATCCGAAGAATTAATACATTTGTCAAGACAATCCATGACATACATGAACCAGTCTAATGAAATGTTTCTCTTTTATGTACATAATTATACAGCCCACTCACACTTTTGGATAGTTAATGCTCTTACATTATATGTGTACTTCCTTTCTGCATTTGTTTTGTTAAACCACTCTTATTCTGTAATCATATACTAACTAATTCAAAAGCTTTAGAGAGGGTCTTAACGAAGAAAATTCAAAGATAATAATTTAAGCTTCCCCAAACCCCGCTACGACAAAGCCAGAGGGAGGGAGAAGCGCAGTATGGTACAGGATGAGATCAGAGCAGAGGTGGAGGAAGATCGGAGGATCAAGATGGTGGCTATGTACTAACAAGGCGCCTGGACAAGGTGGGAGCACGCCGAACAGCGAAAACTCACCTGGCCAGAGCTCTGGAGACTCGAACCCCAGCACATCAAGTTCCGCATCCAGTCAGTATACGACGTTCTCCCAAGCCCAACCAATCTGCAGCGCTGGGGCTTAGCGGACTCCGCGGCATGCCAGCTGTGCCAAAAGAGAGCCACCCTTGAACACATCCTTAGTTGCTGCCTGAAGGCCTTGGGGGATGGACGGTATCGCTGGCGTCACGACCAGGTGCTTAGGGCTCTGGCAGACACAGTCAGTGCAGCAATCAACAACTGCAAGTATCAGAACACTCCCAAGCAGTCCATCACCTTCGTCAGAGCCGGGGAGAAGGCACAACAACAGCCAAGTTCCTTTGGAGGGCTTCTCTCACGGCACGGGACTGGAAACTGCAAGTCGACCTGGGAAGACAGCTCAAGTTCCCAGAGCACATCTCGGCCACTTCACTCCGCCCAGATATGGTGCTTACATCAGAGTCAACAAAGCAAGTGGTCCTGGTTGAGCTTACTGTCCCCTGGGAAGACAGATTGGAGGAGGCCAACGAGCGCAAGAGGGCCAAATATGCCGAACTGGTAATGGAGTGCCGGAACAAAGGCTGGAAAGCCCGCTGCGAACCAGTCGAGGTGGGGTGCTGGGGTTTTGCTGGCCAATCACTGTCCCGCACCCTTAAACTCCTTGGAGTAAAAGGCCAGCTGTGCAGAAGAGCCATCAAAACCATCATAGAGGCTGCGGAGAAAGCCTCAAGATGGCTCTGGATCCGGAGGGGGGATCCGTGGAGTAGTGGGCCACTTGGACACAAGTCGGGGGCTGATCACCCCCGGCTGGGTCGCCCGAGCGAGGGTGTTTGATGATCAAAGACCCGAAACACCCTATGACCTCGGGTTCATCACTGATGATGTGTCCAAGTAGCACCTAGAGGTGTATTCAATAACTAATCTAAAACAAATACGGAGCTGAACCAATAAACATACCAAAAAAGCTACAATGCATGAAACAGTATCCAATAATTTCTACTACAATACTCCAATCTCTGTGGGATGGGATGATACGTCATGCAGTACAAGATGTACATCATGTGACTTTTTGGCCCCTAATGTGTGCCACTGTGCGTGTTTCAGTGCTCTTTATATGTGTATGAACCTCAGTGTTTACATATTTGTCTGCTTCTGCTGTAAAATAAATTCCCCTTTATGCCAACACTTGCATTACGGTGCAGTGTGGTACAGTATTTTAAGTTGTGATGCTATAATAAATGTTCTGCTTCAAATGAACCTACAGAAATATCAGTTTCCATATCAAACATTTCTGAAGCAGATTCTATTTTTGTACCTGTGCAGTGAAGGCAATGATTGCAAGAAAAATGATGATTGTATATCCCACACCAAAGAGGATAGCGGTGATGTTGAAGTAGGAGGCTGTTGTTCCCAACATGAAGGAAAAAGACAAAGTGACCAAAACCTGGGAGCACAAAACACAGCACGTTATTAACTCAGTATCTATGGAAGCCCTCAGCTAACATGCATCTATATGTATATTGACTCTGTATTCCTGATGATATGGAGTTAATGTCAGTTTTTTTCTTGAGATCTAAACTTCCCTTTTCTTTGTTTCATCCCATACCCACCAGTCCCACGAGATTCCACGGGTGACGCCGGGTATAGGATACAAAGATGCTCAAAAGGGTGATGACAGCTATGAAGATGATGATGGAGCTGATTAAGACCTCGAAGTTGCACTGCAGCCCTTTTCTGATGATGTTGGAGAAGGTGAACACACACACGGTGACAAAGGCAAACAGAAGTATGAGGATCTGGATACCGAACACCTGAACGTAAGATGAAGAGAGACAGGGTCAAAAGTGAAGAGCTTTATTTCTATTTGTGTGTGAACTTTAAAAAGTTTTAAAGTTGTTTGATTTTCAGTTCATAATATCACCTAATTTAAAACAAACCTAAACCAACTTAACTTTGTAGACTGATGAAGGGCAACTACAAACTCCAATTTCATTGAAGTTAGGTGATGTGTAAAATGTAGATAGACAAATACAATGATTTGCAAACCTATTGGAACCTATATTCAATTTAAGACACTACAAAGACAAGATATCTAATGTTCAAACTGAGCCTACAGCATGCTCCAGAAAAGCTGGGACATAGGCAGCATAAGGCTGTGAATGCTCTACTCACCTGCTTGAACATGCTAATTGAAAAACAGGTGAGTGTCATGATTGGTTATAAAACGAGCATCCGGAAAAGGCTTAGGCTTTCACTATACAGCTGAACAAATTTTAGGAAAAGATCTAATTGTGATTTTTCTGGCAGATATTGCGATTTCCTCCCCTGTCTGACACTTCCAGTCACTCCTGCTGCACACCAGAGGCTCTTCACTCCAGTCTTCACCTGGTTGTTCAGTCCTCTCGGGGATATAGTGCTCTGTCATGGATTGAGTCTTGAGGCCTTTTTGGATGTTTGTGATGTGATTTCTAATTGTCGCTCTCCTTGTCATAGGATTGATATTCTTTGGATCTCTCAATCTGGTCGCTTCACCCTGCCATGCTCTCAGCCTCCAGCTCGCTACAGTAACCTCTCTTATTAACTTTTTTTAGTGCTACTGAATAAACTGTGAAGGGGGCCATCTGGTTCTGTTTTTGGGTTCTAAATCTACTCCGACCTAACACCTAGTTCACAAGCAAGGATGAGACTATTCTTAACAATCTGCAAACAGCTGTGTGAATAATCCCACATTTAAAGAAAAACATTTTCTGAATTTGCAATTGCAAGGAATTTAGGGATTTCATCATACAGATCTGATCAAAATCTTAAGACCAGTTGAAAAATTGCTAGAATATGCATTTTGCACATTTGGATCTTAATGAGGTTTTAAATAGAGCTACAATACGCAAAAGTAAGAAGTTGTAGTGTGACAAAAAACACTTTGAAAAAGTAATTTATTGAAAACAACAAGTGAACTGAAATAGGCTGTTTATCAGCTGATCAAAAGTTTAAGACCATCACTCAAAAAAATTACAAAAAACTCTCCAAACCAGAACAAAAATGTTTCTCAGTAGGACTCAGTAATGAGTAGCTCCACCATTCTTGTTAATCACTTCAAAATTTGCTTGGTCATGCTTGATGTGAGTGTTTCCAGGAAGCTTTTGGGAACATTGCTCCAAGTGGTGAAGATGGCTTCATGAAGGGCATCAACTGTCTGGAACTGATGGCCATTTTTATAAACTTCCCTTGCCATCCATCCCCAAATGTTCTCTATGGGATTTAAATCAGGGGAACATGTGGGATGATCCAACAGAGTGATGTTATTCTCCCTGAAGAAGTCCTTGGTCAAGCGAGCATTGTGAACTGCAGCGTTGTCCTGTTGAAAAACCCAGCTGTTACCACACAGACGAGGGCCCTCAGTCATGAGGGATGCCCGCTGCAACATCTGCACGTAACCAGCCGCCGTTTGACGACCCTGCACCACCTGAAGCTCCAGTGTTCCACTGAATGAAAAAGCACCCAGATCATGATGGACCCCCTCCACTGTGCCGGGTAGAAAACATCTCAGGTGGGATCTCCTTGTCATGCCAGTAATGTTGAAGCCATCTGGACCGTCAAGGTTACATTTTTCCTCATCAGAGAATAAAACTTTTTTCCACCTTTCAGTGTCCCATGTTTGATGCTCCCTGGCAAAGTCTAAACGGGCAGTTTTGTGGCGTTGAAGGATACGAGGTCTTTGAATTCGTTTTTGGTTTTTGAAACCCTTTTCCCGAAGATGCCGTCCGACGGTTATTGTGCTGCAGTCGGCACCAGTAAGGGCCTTAATTTAGGTCGAGGACCGCCCTGTGTCTTGACGGACAGCCAATCGGATCCTCCGGCTCAGCGCACGTGTAATTTTTTTGGGTCTACCACTTGACTTTTTTGTTCCATAATGCTCAGGATCTTTCAAAACTTTAGAATGACTGTCTTACTGCGTCCAACCTCAGCAGCAATGGCACGCTGCGAGAGGCCTTGCTTATGCAGCCCGACGATCCGACCACATTCAAGAAGAGAAAGCTTCTTAGCTTTAGCCATCAGGAGGGCATGACCATGTGAATGCCTGACAGAAAATGAACATTTTGAGCAGATTTTGGCTTTAATAGCCTGTGGTCTTAAACTTTTGATCAGCTGATAAACAGCCTATTTCAGTTTACTTGTTGTTTTCGATAAAGTACTTTTTCAAAGTGTTTTTTTCTTGTCACTCTCCCCCTTCTTGCTTTTGCATATTGTAGCTCTATTTAAAACCTCATTAAGGTCTAGATGTGCAAAACGCATATTCTAGCAATTTTTCAACTGGTCTTAAGATTTTGATCAGGTCAGTATACAGTACACAACTGGAGCCATACATACAACAACAATGTGAAAGAATTTCATAGACAAAGCTTCAACAGTTAGTGTCCTCTGTTCATGAATGTTTACTGAGTGTTGTTAAACAGAGAGGTGATATGACACAGTGGTTAATATGTCCCTGTTCCAGCTTTTTTGGTACATGTTGCAGGCATCGGATTAAAATGACTGAATATTTAAAAACAAAAAAGCGAATCAGTTTGAACATTAAATATCTTGTCTTGTAGTATATTCAGTAGCTTCTGAGTTGAAAATGGATTTTTTTACATCACTTATTCTACTACCAAAGTTGTACAAACCTTTCGAACAAAAGCTCTCCACACTGTCTGGTCTTTAAAAGGGGATGGTGTTTCGGGTGTGTCTGTCGGGGCCTCTGGGTTGGCATCACTACTGGACTCATTCTCAGTGGTTGGTTTTAAAAGGACGCTTGTTGCATCTGTGGAGGCCTCTGCATCTTCATTGCTGTAAGACTCGTCATTTGCAGTGGACTGGGAAATGTTTGTTGTGTCTGAAGAGGCATCTGGGTTCATGTCATCACATGACTGACCCTCAGAGGCTGGATTTAAAGGGACGGTTGTTGCATCTGTGGAGGCCTCTGCATCTTCATTGCTGTAAGACTCGTCATTTGCAGTGGACTGGGAAATGTTTGTTGTGTTTGAAGAGGCATCTGGGTTTATGTCATCACATGACTGACCCTCAGTGGTTGGCTCGGAGATGACAGTTTTTGAAATTGTGGAAGCTTTCGGGTCTTCACTGCTGCAAGACTCTTCCTTAGTGGACTGGAAAGTGCTTATGTTTGTGTCCGAAGAGGCATCTGAGCCTCCTGTGTCTGACATCCTGGGATTGTGGGGGGAACACTGTGGGCTACAAACAAAGTCTGTTTATGACATTTTGTCAGCTTATGTGAAAAGAAGCATAACAGGACTTCAGTTCAAGTGCTAAATGTTAAAATTTAGTCCTGAACTTGTTTTCTCTGATGAATAATCTCTCAGTCATATTCGCCTTAAAAAAATACACCAACATATTTTGGATTTTTTGGACTCCAGAGTCCATGGCAAGAGGATAGACACCCTTCTTTCAACTTTGCATATGACGAGGTAGTGACGGCTAGGGTTCACCACCACTAGCTTAGCTCAAACACTGGGAGTCAATTGGTATGGCTAGCCTGCCTCTGCCTGCAGTCTTCAGATAAACTCAGCTCTCAGCGGTCCTGTGTGCTTAATGTGACTGTTTTTTCCTTTTATTATCTTAGCTTTTATTATAATCATGTGATCTTCCTCTCCTCGTAAACGGAGGCTTTGTTTTGTTGACCTACTTCTGTTGTGGTTGTGACATTAACGAACGAGACAGATCTTTTAAGCAGATCTTTTAAGTGAAGACAGAAACCAATTTTCAGTTGAGTGAGCTGTTTGTTTGCAAGCCATTCTTAAATTGGCAGACAATTTGCATTTAAGAATGGCTCCTAAATGAACAGCTCACTCACAAATGCAAAACAGTTCTCATTGAGATGGCAATCCACACTCTAACCTTTGCTTAATTTTTAATCCAGCGACCCATTTTTTTTTTTTGCAGCATCTATTCACCATCAGCGTTGACATACAACAAAGAGAAATCTTGGGCCAGGTTCAAGAGGGGAAGAAATAAGAGTTAGAAAATTGATTTAACTTCCTTTTTCACTTCTGGAAAAATTCAAATGTCAGGTAAAAAGTCGTGTTTTTAATAATATATTGTTTTATTTATGATAAATGTATAATATATTTTTATTTAAAGTCTGCTTGTGATGTTTTATTGTTATTTCTTATGCGTGGTAATTTTCTACTTATTTATTTTCAAATTTACTCTTGTGGCTACTTTTATTGTATTTGTCTTGAATTTCTTACTGCTACACTGTTTATTGGGTATTAAAATTACTAATAAAACAGACCCTCCTTTCGGTGATTAATCAAGTATATCTGATTCTGATAATCATACATAAGATCGCATGAAGCCAAACTAGTTGGTAATCAATCCACAAATGTGATGTATGCTTTTAAAACTTTTTAAATTTATTACATTTTTATTGATTATTCTCATTAATGGGAAAATAGTTAAAAATGTGGTAGTTCACGTGCCTCACAGCAAGAAGGTTCCTGGTTCAATTCCTGGGCCGGATAAGGGCCTTTCTGTGTGAAGTTTGCATGTTCTTCCTGTGCATTCTCTCCTGGGTTCTCTCCGGGCACTCTATGGAGCCATAACAGTGACAGTAAGAACTGGGATTGAAAAAAGAAACTTGGAATTGAAGAAAAACTTGCATCGTCACTGAAAAAAGTATTGTCATTGTAAAATGTTGAATTGTCACTGTAAAAAAGTATTGTCATTTTAAAATGTAATTTTAAATGTTTTTTGTCATTTTAAATGTAATGTGGAAATGCACTTCCAGGCTTTGAGGGGAAGAGAGCGGCCTCTGTCAGCGTACAGTAATCTGTTGTCCCCGCGACCGTGACCGTAATGGAAGCAAGTCCCAAACCGCCAGTAAGTCTGTTTGTCTTTGTCTGTGTGCTTTGCATTTACTACAGAACATGGATGTATAATAAGTTAACAGTTAAAGCTGTGGTCTACGATTTGAAACCGCAGCCTGCCCCCCCTTGCCTCACCTCTCCCCTCCGTGTTCGAAGATCCCGGACCCAGCTCGTGTCGCCTCATATAAAAACGAGCCCCCTCCGGCAGAGCTACGAGCGACTAGCATAATATATCAGCAGCAAACTCAATCAAAAACACCTCAGCCCAACTGAAAGTATCAAACACGACAGACATCCCCCTTGTAACACACAGCAGTAGCCATTTCAATTGGACCGGCGGCAATGCGAGTCTGGCGCCGCCAGAGCGGAGCCGATTGTGGGGGAGGATTTATCTTTCTCAGCCTGTCCTCTCCAGCTCAGCTTACAGTGCTAACGATTAGCGGCTAACAGGCTAATCCGCTCCGCTACAAGTTATAGCCAGGACAGGCACAGACTAACCAGAGTTATTCAGCAGACATCTCCCACTGTAGTAAACAAAGCCATTACCTGATCAACGGGCTGATGCTGAAGGTCTGATGCTGAAGGTCTGTCAGCTGTAGTTAGTGTAGTCTCTAAGAGCCTCGACCATGAAAGAAGTATTGTCATTGTAAAATGTTGAATTGTAAAAAAAAAAATTTGTTCACATTTGATAGTTCAGTAGCTAACGCTGCTAGCTGCTCACTGAATAATCTGTTGTCATTGAGGCTTGGAGGAGGGAAACGCGGCATGGGATGGGATCACGGAATGTTGTCAAGGGATTTTAATGATTTTATATTTGTCTGAGGTTTGAACTTCCAGGCTTTGATAGCTTCTTTTCTTTTTTTTGGATCTTTTGTAGTTATTATTTTCCTATTAAATCCTGTCCTTTTCATATTAATTCAAACAATTCAATATAAAAAACATTTAAACCAAATAAGTACACTTTAAAAAGATATTAAAAAATTCAAACAAAGGCAGTTGATGAGATATCTGAACCAGATTTGTGTTATTTTAATCAGTGTTAATGTTTTTATTCACATTAAAATGTTGTGTTCAAGATATTCTGTTAATGGAAGGAAAGCTGTTAAATGAACCACTATCAAATGGCTACTCCTCAAGAGAAGGCACAATGTGTATCCTGGATTATTGAGACAAAATTGGATGTGCAGACTCAGCGAATCTACAGAACTAAGCCTGGAAGAGATCCACCACCACGTCCTTCAATTCGTGCATGGCACAAGAAATTTATGGAGACAGGGACAGTGTTGGATAAAGTGAGGAGTGGGCGACCAAGAACATCAGAGGAAAACACTGATCATGTAAGACAAGCCTTTCCATCCATTAGAAGAATATCTGAAACACAATATTTTAATGTGAATAAAATTTTTTAGAAACACTGATTCAAATAAAACAAATCTGGTAAGGATATCTCATGAACTGCCCTTATAATAATTATTTTAAATAATAAAGAGACTTTACTGACACCTTGTATTTTACAAATCTTTTTAACAAGTATCAAGTGAATGTTCTTACCTTCTCTACCGGGAATAAACTGCGTCTGAAATAAAACTGACACCTCAGAGCACTTTTACAAAACCAACTTCCTCAATAGCGTCATCTATTTATTATTTTACAACCAGTGTAGGCGGTTCAGGCTCAAATCTAACCTGTGTTCACCTCTGTTATAGATGTCATTTGCCCCACTCTCTTTCACAGTTCCTATAATCTCAGCCAAGGAGGTCATGTTTTCACCTGTGTATATTTTATTGTTCAACTTTTGCTTGTAGATGCAACAGCAACATGTGAGCTACACTTGAGGAGATTTGAGTTTTCTAGTTTCCGACTAAATCAAGCTTTAATAAAAACTGAAGCAAATGCAGAAACCAAAAAAGCTGCAGTTCTTTTTGTGTCCACTGGGGGCCATCTGAACGTTCCTCTATAGCCCAATCATATTTACTTAATTAAATGTAAGTTTTGCATAATTATGGGAATGTATGATATTACAGCAAACCAGTGTGCTGCAGCCTTTAGTCAGGAAATGAAGACCTGCCTCAGCTTCAGCTTTCTCTCTGTAATCAGACTGATTTAAAGTTAGTTAGAGACATCCATCCATCCATTTCCTATACGACTTATTCTTTTGGGGGTGGGGGGTGGAGCCTATCCCAGCTCACACTGGGTGAATGGCAGGATACACCCTGAACCAGTTTCCAGACAATCACAGGGCCACATAGAGAGACACCTGATACTTACATAGATGCTCACAATCATACTTAAAGGGATAGTTAAGTATTTTAAAATAGGGGTTGTATGAGCTCCATATGTCCACTAAGTACATTAGATACAGTAGAAAGTTCTCTCCTCTCCCTCAGTAAGCCACAGTCTGTAAGAGTCTGTGACAAAGAAATAGACGCTAACAGGAAAGTACTGTACCGAGAACAAAGAGTGTTTTCTCCACCTACAAGAACTCAAATTGAAAAGTAATACCACAATTTAAGAATATGCTATATATGAGTGTTTTTAAGTGCATTAACATTCAGGAAATATAAAGTTTATCTGGACCTAAGCCAACAGACGTCGTGTATCACTCCGCCTCACTCAGCTGTAGTGAACAGAACAAGCTCATGGCTTCAGACGCCGGTTGTAGACTGATTGAAAGCACATTATATGACAAATATTTCTGAGATTGGGTTTTTGTGATGCTTCCCTTAATGTAGAAACAGATGTGGATCATGGAGAACTCAGCTTTCACCGTATTCCTCTGCGTAACAAGGGTATGTGATAACATTGTATGGCTAATGCGTCTCTTGTTACCTGTTACCTTACAGATTGTACGTACGGATCTATACATCTCTATATATATTAGAGGCTAATACACAGTAATGGTTGCCATTCCTAACCCATAGGGTTCAATATGATGTCAGTCCACTCTTTGTAGCTATAACAGCTTCAACTCTTCTGAGAAGGCTGTCCACAAGGTTTAGCAGTGTTTACGGGAATTTTTGACTGTTCTTCCAGAAGTGCATTTGTGGGGTCACACACTGATGTTGGACAAGAAGGCCTGTCTCTCAGTCTCTTCTCTAATTCATCCCAAAGGTGTTCTATCAGGTTGAGATCAGGACTCTGTGCATGCCAATCAAGTTGATCCATACCAGACTCTGTCATCCATGTCTTTATGGACCTGCTTTGTGCTCTGGTGCACAGTCATGTTGGAAGAGAAAGGGGCCAGCTCCAAACTGTTCCCACAAAGTTGGAGCATGGAATTGTCCAAAATGTCTTGGTGTGCTGAAGCATTCAGAGTTCCTTTGACTGGAACTAAGAGGCCAAGCCCAGCTGCTGAAAAACACCCCCACACCAAATTCCCCCTCCACCAAACTTTACACTTGGCACAATGCATTGCACTCTTGTGAGGCTTGGATGCAGCTGCTGGGCCATGAAAACCCATCCATGTAGCTCTCTGCACTGTTCTTGAGCTAATCTGAAGGCCACATGAAGTTTGGAGGTCTGTAGAGATTGACTCTGCAGAAAGTTGCCGACCTCTTCGCACTATGCGCTTCAGCATCCGCTGACCCCGCTCCATCAGTGTACGTGGCCCACCACTTGGTGGCTGAGTTGCTGTCGTTCCCAAACACTTCCACCCTCTTATAATCCAGCTGACAGCTGACTGTGGAATATTTAGGAGTGAGGAAATGTCACGACTGGATTTGTTGCACAGGTGGCATCCTATCACAGTTCCACGCTGGAATTCACTGAGCTCCTGAGAGCGACCCATTCTTTCACAAATGTTTGTAAAAGCAGTCTGCATGCCTAGGTGCTTGATTTTATACACCTGTGGCCATGGAAGTGATTGGAACACCTAATTCTGATTATTTGGATGGGTGGGCTAATACCTTTGGCAATATTGTGTATTTGTGTGTATATTTTGTAGGCAGGACTGTTTGTTTGTTGGAAAGATGGATACTTTTATTCACAGACTCAAGGTCCATAAACAACACAATAAATACCAACAAAAACAAACACAGCACAACATCATTATAAAAACACATCAATATCATAAATTACATCCACACCAGTGTCTCCATCAGGGAGACTGGAATGTAACTAAGCAGAGGATTTGTTAGCAGCCCCAATACGGAGTTCTGAGTCTGTCAATCTGCACCTAAATTTACAGTACACATCAGATTTCTATAAAGAGCATTAAAAGAGTAAAGCCCAGCAACAAAAAAGTTCAATTTGCACTGGTCCACTGAGAAAAATGAAATATGGATCAGAATTTTCAATATAAGGAAGGAAAAAACAAAAAAATATATTTTTTGATTCAGGGTTTTTCCTTCACATTAAAAATGTTCTTTTTTATGTGTTGGAAACTGATTTTGTGCCTGTCCAATTACCATGAATGCTGATTAGTTTACGGAGAGACAGGTTTACTGAACCACTGCTGGAAGATGAAGGCTTTATGTGATGGTGAATGAAAACAGGAGCATTTGCACTACATTTATCTGTGTTTATTATTGTTAGCTCCATTGTACTGCTTGTTATATTTGATACATTTAATTCAGTTATGTCTTTGCCTTGTTTTTTTTATCAAACACAGTTGGCCTTGTTGATGTAATGGATTTCAGCACCATGCTTTTACCACATTTTCAATGGTTTAAAGTTTATGACCATGATGCTACGAGACAGTCCAAAGCCCATTAAATGTGTCTTATAAAGCAACAGAAAAATGAAATTAATGCTTTTATTTCTTTTTATATTTTTGTTTCGAACTTTCAAGATGGAGTGAACAGCAACAAATACAGAGGAACAATTTCAGATGTTAATTTTTGTTTCTGTAAACCAACACAATCAAAACCCATCCACTTATAATGGGATGTATTTTTAGAATTCTTTAAATATAAGAAATTGTATTTCCATTGTGGGTACATCCTTGGATGTCTGCGAGTGTGTTGTCTGTGTGTTTATCTTTTATTTCAGTTATTCAGGTGTTGCAAGATCCAGATGAAGATCAACATGGTGTCCAGATAAACTAAGAGGGCAGCGGTGGTGTAGTCCTCTGGGTCCACACGGTCTTTATGCCTCCCCGTCATCCACTGAATGTCGATCATCAAGAACTGAGGCATTGACAATGTAAGAGAAAAACAAGAGACGTTACATGCTGTCTAACACTTCAGGAAAGGTTTATGAATAAATACGTCTGAATGTTATCTTATTGCTTTAGTGGTAGTCTAGTAACAGTGCAGTGAGGGATAAAGCAAAACTGAGGGAGGGCAGGGCCGTAGCCAGGATTTTGGAATAGGTGAGGTCCATGATGCGGGTGCCGAAATTTTTTTTTAATGTTTTTTCTTTTTTATTTATTTATTTATTTTTTCAGGCTACAAGTCACACAAGACTCTCCTCTCTGTGCTCCACCTTACTTTTACTTTCCTCATTCTCTCTTCCATCCTTCTTAGCTTCATGTTCCTTTTTGTCAATTTCTTTCTTTTTCTTTGCCAGAAATGCATCCCGTGTATTCTGTTGTAATCTCTTGGACATGTTTGACCTGCTCTCTGTGACTTGTTTTCTGTGGAATGGGTATATTAAAATTAATATGAGCTGAAAACAAAGCATGCGACTCGAGGTCCTCGAGTAGTTGCATCATTGTGAGACGTGCTCGGCCAGCTGATGAGCCAGGCGCTCATCCAAAAAGAAAAAAAAAAAATGCCAGGGGCGCGCTCTCCGCTGTGGATAAAAGTAAATAAACTGGCTTTGATCAGATGATTTGACAGGCCAAACTAGTGCCAAATTATCTTAAAAAAATTAATTGTGGTCACCTTGGTGTAGAAGGGCGGGAATGTGGTCTACAAAGTGCTAATGATAAAAACACTCTAGTTTTTGAATGGGGTCTGGCCGGCTGCCAAGCGTGGCACAGGGCACATTTGCTAGTACGTGCATCAGCTGATCAAACAGCTGCTCACTGCAACACGCACACAAGCACAAACAGAACACAAAGCCCATGGATGTTAACCACAATTTACAATTTAAAAGCACGTTTCACAGAGAGGTTTCAAGTTTTTATGAGTTTATGTTTTATTCAGTTGGGCATATTTGGCGGAAAAAAAAAAAACTCGGAAAAACTAGGTGAGGTCTGGACCTCGCTGACCTCATACCTGGCTATGGCCATGAGGGAGGGCACAGGTCATCACAGTGAAGGAGAAAACAAATCTTAAATAAAGATTTGGTCTAAAGATTTGGTCTACTGTTTCCTGTACAGTCTCTGTTAACTAGACTGCAGTCTCTGTTAACAGACTAAAAGTCAGTGTAGAAAAAATTCAGAATTGGCTAGGAATGGGGCTATGTTGGCTTTCAATGGGGCAATACTTTCACTACACCGTTTAGTAGAGCAAAGTTCCCCCTCCTCACATATTGCTGTTACATCTTTCAGCAACAATGCCATGATAAAGTTTTCATCATAATACGATTCTTTGACCCCGAAAACCCACACCTAGAGCGCAGAATCATGTTGATGCCATTATTAGACAATTATTGAGCATAAACAATCATGCACTTATGGCACTTAGCTGGATCACCACCAAAACTTAATTATTTTTAAGTTGGACTATTTCCAGCATCTAAAAATTTCAGCAGAATTCGTAATTATTTGCATAATCTTGCTAACACTCTTACATACACTTACAAAAACAACCTGGAGGTAAATATTTCTATCGTGTAGCCTTACAAAATGCTATTCTGTGAGCAAAAACAGCCACTTTCTATGTCATGTGATAGTTCAGACCTGACTTCAGACTTCAGACTTGAAGTTCAGACTTGTCTACTGCAACTCCCTCCTGTTTGGTCTCCCCCATAAAACCCTCCATAACCTTCAACTGGTCCAGAACTCAGCTGCTCGCATCATTTCCACGACTCCATCCACCCATCACATCACTCCCATCCTGCAGCAGCTCCACTGGCTCCCCATCACACACCGCGTCCAGTACAAAATCCTGTTCCACACATACAAAGCCATCCACAACCTTGCCCCCCGTACCTTTCCGACCTAATTCACATCTCTGTACCTGCCCGTACCCTTCGTTCCTCTTTTTCCATCCACCTCTCTGTCCCCTCTGCACGCCTCGTCACCATGGCGGGGCCGAGCAATCAGCTGCTCGGCTCCCCAGTTTTAGAACTCACTCCCCCCCTGACCTCGCAACACTAACTCCTTACCGCTCTTTAAAACAAGACTTAAAACTCATCTGTTCAGACTCTCCTACTCCCTCTGATGTTTTGCACTGTCTTTGTATTGTATGTTTACTTTTATACTTGTCTTTATGCCTGTTTTAACGCACTTTTTATTTATAATCCATGTGCTCTTTGTTTGTGACTCATGTAATAAATGTAATTACTATTATTATCATTATTAAAACTCCACTGGGACATTTCCAACATTGTTGGGGTAGGCTTTGTCAAAAATATGGACAATACTCTTATGTGTTACTCATGTACATTATAACCTGGACTAGTGTAGTATATTCCTGTACTTGAGTGGTCTCCAGTTGACCGTTTTCTTTCCTTTTATCACTTTATTCTACATTAACCTCTGTGCCTTTCTGTTTGATTCTTTTGGCCTCTGTTGGATCTGATTGTTGATTTATTGTATTTAATAGAAAGACACTGAGTGCTCTAACTTCATGTTTCAATGATTAAGTGTGTCACAGCTTCAGGACATTTTGCAGTTTTACCAAATCCTCCACATGCACCATAACTCAAAGTGTGCAGAAAGAGTTTTATTATTATCATGCTTCACATTATGATTATATTTACTGTTTATTTTCCTTACCAGAGATAACAGAAAGGCCCCCAGACCTGCAAAGATCAAAGCCTTATCTAAGTCTGGTGGCTTGACGGTACAGCAGGAGGTCAGGATCCCATACATGATCCCGGACATGATCCCGATCACAATCACAATCAGAGCAAATCCATAACCGATGTTGAAATCAAAACGACTCTGCAGGTAAAAGGTGGAGACATCAGTGTGTAAAATAATTTTATTTTTGAAGTTCTTATCCTATTTAGATTGTTAGATAGATGCTGTTTAATCAGTGGTAACCAACCTTTTTTTACTAAAAATAACCAGTGATGCTGGCAGGAGAAGCTAGAACTAGCAGCCTTAATACGCGCAAATAACACTTTATGTGGTCATGAGAGAAAGCTAAAATGACAAGAAGGAAATCTCGATGACAGTGTGATGAAAAGACATGATTAAAATGTCCAAAACATTAAATAAAAAGTTGGTAAGAAGAAAGTGGGACTACAAGAAAATTTTCATAATCTGGTAATTTAGAAAAATTGGAAAGTTACTATGGGGGCTGATGAGAGGAAATTCAACACGGCAATTAGTGTGTAAAAAGGCAAGAAAAAGTAGGCATGCATGACTGTATTTTTGCCAGTATTTCCTAACTCTTTGCTGCTACCAATCTTTTTTCTGTCATAAGTCCCCCTTCACTAAAATAACATTTCTTTCTCACAATATGTGATATAAACAAATTAACCCTCCTATTATCCTTGGGGTCAATTTGACCCCATTTATCATTCAAAAAAATAATACTTGACTTTTATTTTTTTGCTTCATATTTCATGACTTTTCCTAATTTGATGGGTACTATTGATTTAGCATAAAATTATTATGATGATATTTTTTCATTGTGCTGTACACATATTGCATGCATTGGTGTTCCTCTGGGGTCAATTTGACCCCAAGCTGTTTTAGCTGTGTAAAACTTGTCTGTCTGTGTGTGTGCCATGTGTGACCTAACATTCCCACACCTGCAGGTGCAGAGTTGATACTTTTGAGTTGATACATGACATGGAGGAGGGGAAACATGGGGGGAATGAATGTTTGTGTGTGTGTGTGTGTGTGTGTGTGTTACCTACTACTCACACCTGCCAACTGTTCCATGTTCTGACTGATGTTCTCATCATGATTTTCTGTTTCACGAATTGGTGAATTTTCAAACATGCAAACCCCCTCAAACACACAAAAAAGAAACAAAAACAACAAAAAAAAAAAAGAAACAAATAAAAAAAATCATTAAAAAAAAAAACTCTTTAACTCTGTCCATTTGTTAAGCCCGATAAATCTAAAGAGGAGGGGTGAGTGAGATTACCAACATCAAATTGACTAGAGAGCCAGAATGCACCCCCCAATTAGAAAAAAAAATTGTTTATGAGAGGAAAGGGGGGTTACCAACATCAATCAATATGGTTCATTTGGATGAAAGGTTTGAAAGACAAACTAACTCTAAAACTGAAAGTTTGACCTGATGGTGGCGCTGCAGGAAAGGTCATATCATCACCAAAACCAATAGGGTTCATACTCTTGTGGTCATTAATGTTGTCAGTAAATTTGAGAAGATTTAGATGAAAACTTTTCAAGATAAATTATTTCTGATTGAAAAGTTTTGCCTGATGGTGGCGCTAGAGAACAGGTCAAGGTTTCATTTTCAAGAGGTTATTATGTATTCAACAAATACACAAAGTTCCTGACACAAAAACTTGGTCAACAATTTTCTGTAAATCATTTTCTGGAGGCAAATATCCCTGGGGTCAGATTGACCCCAAGGGTAAAATGTGTTAGTAATATTTGAGGATAATAGGAGGGTTAAGAAGGGAGAAAAAATGTTTTTCTTCAATAAATGATTCTTCCAGTGATGATGAGGTAAACCATTATTGTGTATTTGTTCCTTTCTTGGGCCACTTTGATTGATACTCACCACTGCTGACCAGGAACACCCCACAAGATGCTATTGCTCAAATCCTCATGCTCTCCCATTTTTTCTGCTTCTAATAACTTTGAGATAAAATGTTCACCTGCTGCCTGATACATTCCACACTGCAAACGTGCGGGGTATCAGCAAAAGAGGCAGGGCATCAGTTTCTTTAGCAAACATTGCTGAAGCACATGTTGTTTTTCTACCTGTGTAGTGAAGGCAATGATTGCAAGAGAAATGATGATTGTATATCCCATAGCAATGAGGACAGAGGTGGTGTCGAGGTAGGAGGTCAATGTTCCCAACATGAATGACAAAGTCAAAGTGACGACAGCCTGGGAGCACAAAACACAGCATGTCATTAACTCAATATCTATAGAAGCCCTGAGCTAGCATGCATCTGTACATTTATTGACTCTGTATTCCTATTGATATGGACTTAGTATCAGTTATTTTCTTGATATCTAAACTTTCCTTTTCTTTGTTTCATCTTACGATGAGGAGGAAACCCACCAGTCCAACGAGATTCCACGGGTGACGACGGCTATAGGACTTAAAGATGGACAAAATGAAGACGACAATTGAGAAGATGATGGTGGACACGATGAAGATCCAGGTTTTGCCCTTCATCCCCTTTTTGACAGCATCAGAGAAGGTGAACACAGACACCACGCCAAAGGTGAACAGAAGCATGAGGATCTGGATGCAGAACACCTGAACGTTAGATGAAGAGAAGCAGGGTCAGAAGTGAGGAGCTTCATTTCTATGTTTTGTGTGAACTTAAAAAGGTTTTAAAAGTCATTTTATTTTCAATTCATGAGATCACTGAATCTTAAACATTAACCCAACTAAACTTAAAGGAAAAGTTTGGTTTCTACAGCTCTCACATTGTTTATAGAATTAAGTAGAACAATATACTCACCCAGAAGGCTTTCCTGATCCAAACAGTGCTTCAGGAGATATTTAGATCCAAAATCGAACGGCGGACATCCGTATAATGGTAGCACGTAGGGCATAGATGGCCGCTCCTAAAACTGCATTAATCGTCCAAAAACTCATGTTTTTCACCGATATTCCATCATGATCCGTTCCAGCTACTCCTCCATTACAGTCTGTGTCACTCCAGACAGCGTTGTACGGCTGTACTGACTTCTGAACTGAAGAAGAAGAACATTTGCCGCCGCGCATGGGCAGTACTCTCTGGAGCGCTGCCTCTGCATCCTCCTTTCGATAAGCTCCTCATCTGTATAACTGTAAGGACACCCATCATATCCAAAGTTCTCCTCCACAACATCTTCATCCGCTAGATATTCATCCATTTTGCACAAAACTGGAAGAAGAAAGTTGTGTAGCCGGCGGTCTTCCCCTGAAACAATGAGCCGTACTACGCATGTGCGGAGGCAAACCTTCTTCTTCAGTTCAGAGGTCAGTACAGCCACAAAGACATGTCTGGGGCGACACAGACTGTAATGGAGGAGTAGCCAGAACGGATCATGATGGAATATTGGTGAAAGCATTTGACACGATTGACCACGATAGATTGATTAATAAATTGGAGCAATATGGGATTAGGGGGGTTCCCTTGAATTGGGTGAGAAGTTATTTGAGAAACAGGCAGCAATATGTAAAGATGGGAGACTGCTCGTCAGAATGTCTGGATATTGCATGTGGTGTCCCCCAGGGGTCAGTGTTGGGACCGAAACTCTTTGTCCTATATATTAATGACATCTGTAATGTGTCTAGTTTAGCTAAATGTATTTTATTTGCAGATGACACAAATATTTTTTGTTCTGGTGAGAGTTTGCAACAACTTTTGGATGTCATCACTTCAGAGTTAAGGAAAATCAAAAAATGGTTTGATAAGAATAAACTTTCACTAAATCTGAACAAAACAAAAATAAATACACAATCAAATACAGGTACAAATAGATGGTGTAAACATTTAAGAGAGTACATCAAAATAAATTCCTGGGAGTGATAATAGATGACAAAATTCGCTGGAAACCTCACATCAGATATATTAAATCTAAACTGTCTCGCAGCATTTCAGTTCTGTTTAAAGCAAAGCATGTCCTAGATCATAAATCACTCTATATGCTATACAGTTCACTGATTCTTCCTTATTTAGAGTACTGTATAGAGACATGGGGAAATACATACAAAACTGCACTTCAGCCACTTTTCATACTACAAAAAAGAGCAATGAGAATTATTCACAGGGTTGATTATGGGACACACACCAATGACTTATTCTGGAAGTCTAAAACTCTAAAACTGTTTGATTTGGTTGAGCATAAAACAGCCCAAGTTTTATATAAAGCAAGTAACTATCTGCTACCAAGAAATATTCAGAGAATGTTTCATGAAAGAGAGCAAGGTTATGATTTAAGAGAGAAATCAAATCTAAAGGTTGGCAGAGCTTGCACAACAAAGAAAAGTTTCTGTATCACCATTTGTGGAGTAAAACTGTGGAATAAATTGAGCACTGAAATCAAAAACATTTCAAGTATAATTCTGTTTAAAAAGAGACATAAAGAAGTGATTCTCCAGAGGTACATTGAATAATTTACACAAGGTGTTCGCTTGCTATTTGAATTAAAATGTGGCAGGAAATGATACATAGTGTAATGAAGGAATGAAATAAATATTCATTTTATTTTTGTGTTATGAAATTCATTGGAATATATTAATAGTTAAGATTATAGGGGTAGGATTAGATAAGTTTATACTTCTTCCTACTCCCTTTCGCTCATGTAAACTACGTTGCTTACGAGATGTTACTGTTTTGTGTACACATTTTTACTGTGCACTTATTTCCTTATGATTATTATTATTTATATAGGTACTGTGTATGTATATGTATGTATGTATGTATGCATGTATTTATACATGTGTGCTTTATTTATTATTTTATTTTTATTTTTTGTACATTGTTGTTTACGTGATCAAAATAAATAAATAAATAAATAGAAATAGAATAGAATAGATACTAATGAGTTTTTGGACAATTAATGCAGTTTTAGGAGCGGCGCTGTATGCCCTATGTGCTACCATTATACGGATGTCCGCTGCTCGATTTTGGATCTAAATATCTCCTGAAGCACTGTTTAGATCAGGAAAGCCTTCTGGGTGAGTATATTGTTCTTTTTCATTCTATAAACAATGTGAAAGCTGTAGGAACCGAACTTTTCCTTTAACTGAATGCTCGAAAAGCACCTGCTTGAACAAGTTAATTGAAAACAGGTGAGTGTCATGATTGGGAACAAAAGAAGCATCTCCACAAGACTCTGAGGTCCACGAGCAAGGATGGGGTGAGGTTCAAAACTTTGTGAACAACTTTATGAGCAAACAGAACAACAGTAAGAACATCACTCTACATTTGATTGAAAGGAATGTACTGATTTATCATCTACAGTCCGTAATATTAAAAGATTCAGAGAATCCAGAGAAATCTTTGCATGCTAGCAGTAGTGCTGTCAGACGATTAAAAAAATTAATCTAATTAATTACCGGATTTATAATTAATTAATCCAATTAATCACATTTTAATCTCATATCTGCTTAAAGTACCCAAATAAAGAATTTGAATTCTAGAATATTATAAAACTGTAGTGCAGGACTAATCAAATGAATACACTAAGAAGTGAGGATTAGTAAATCAACATTTTTATTGGTGACTAAATAAAACCAAAGTCAGGGCAACTTGTCCAGAAAATTCTAAGCTCAATCAGGCAACTCAAATTACACTTTAAGTGTGTTTCATAAATCAAATTCAAAATAAGAAAAGGGTCGAGGACATCCAGCAAACCAATTAGACCTGATGCATTATTAAAGAATGTAGTACAAATATAGATAAATAAATTCAAAAATAAAATCAGACTAAGTCTTAAATATGCCATTCCTGTTGTCACCTGGGCTTTGTTTGGTTTGACTAGAGACGCATGTGTGAAGTGACGTGCCACTGCCATGTACGGGTCCTTCAGCTGGACAATATCAAAATGTTTGTGTGCTATGATTAATCTTGCAACTAATTTTTATAACCCATTAATTTGCGTTGGAATTAATTAATCTAATTAATGCCCTAAAGTGACAGCCCTAATATATATATGCTGTATAAATCATATTAGTAAATGTTAAATTAAGCAATTTAACAATAATAATGATGGTAATAGTAATAACTTTTAGCTTTTTAAATCTTGCACATGGAAAATGTTAGATCTTTGGGTTTGTTTACAGTTATTTCGGTGTCCTATAGCATTTACAGAAACGAGCAAAGATGTGTTATGTTTTTTAACAAATTCAAAATTCCTGCATTTATTAACCAAGCAGTTGAGGTGGGAGTTAAAGGGTTAAACAGAGAGGTGATATAACACAGTGGTAAACATGTCCCTGTCTCAGCTTTTTTGGAACATGATGCAGGCATCAGATTCAAAATGGCTGAGTATTTGCAAACATGAAAAGCAAAACAGTTCATCAGTTTGAACCAGGGCAGATACAGTGTATCACAGAAGTGAGTACACCCCTCACATATTTCCAAATATTTTATGATATCTTTTCATGGGACAGCAGTGAGGTAATGACACTTTGATACAGTGTACAGTAGTGAGTGGGCAGCTTGTTAAACAGTTTAAATTCACTGTCCCCTCAAAACAACTCAACACACGCCCATTAATGTCTAAACTGATGGCAACAAAAGTGAGTACACCCCTAAGTCAAAGAGTCCAAATTGGCCCAAAGTGTCAATATTTTGTGCGGCCACCATTTTTTTTCAGCACTGCCTTAACCCTCTTGGGGAGGGAGCTCACCAGAGGTTCACATTTTGCCACTGGAATCCTTTTCCACTTACTAATGACCACATGATGGAGCTGGTGGATGTTGGAGACCTATCACTCCCCCACCTTCCTTTTGAGGACTTCACACAGATGCTCAAGAGGGTTTAGGTCTGGAGACATGCTTGGCCAGTTCATCACCTTTACCCTCAGCTTCTATTGCTTCTTATCCCTCCCCAATAGGGATAAGGCAGTGCTGAAAAATAAAAAATATTAACACTTCGGGGCCAATTTGGACACTTTCACTTCGGGGTGTACTCACTTTTGTTGCCATCAGTTTAGACATTTATGGTTGTGTGTCGAGTTGTTTTGAGGGGACAGTGAATTTAAACTGTTTAACAAGCTGCCCACTCACTACTGTATCAAAGTGTCATTACCTCACTGCTGTCCCATGAAAAGATATCATAAAATATTTGGAGAAATGGGAGAGGTGTACACACTTCTATGAGACATTGTATATTGTTATCGTATCTGTATCGAGATATGAACATTCAAGATATTAATATCGAAAAAGCAACAATATAAACAGTGTAGATTTCTCCCACGCTCGCCCTGCATTTACAGCTCTGGAAGTCACAATAAATTTCATTTTTTCAGTTGCCCTTGTATGCACCGCTGTAAACCTGTAGTCATATAGCATCGTATCGATATCATGATATCTGGGATGAATATCATGATATGAAATTCTGTCCACATCATCAGCCCTAGTTTGAACTTTTCATTTGTTTTGTATTCAGTTGGTTGTAAGTTGAAAATGATTTGCAAATCATTATATTCTGCTTTTATTTACACTTTAAACTGCATTCCAGCTTTGTTGGATTTATTTTTATATTCTTAGGGGTATACCACCAAAGTTGTACAAACCTTTCGAAGAAAACCTCCCCTCACTGCCTGGTCTTCAAAAGGGGATGGTGTTTCGGGTGTGTCTGTAGGAGCCTCGGGGTCGGCGTCACTACTTGACTTTTTTTCAGGGACGGTCGTTGCATCTGTGGAGGCCTCTGCGTCTTCATCGCTGGAAGACTCGTCTTTTGCAGTGGACTGGGAACTGTTTGATGTGTCTGAAGAAGCATCTGAATTTATGTCATCACAGGACTGACTCTCAGTGGTTGGCTGGGAGGTGCCAGTTTGGGAATCGGTGGAAGCTTTTGGGTCTTCGCTGCTGCAAGACTCTTCCTTAGTTGACTGGGAAATGCTTTTGTTTGTGTTGTTGCCAGATTTACTCTCATTGATTGGCTGGGAGGTGCCAGTCACCTCATCTTTTGATGGAGGGTCAGCAGAGTCAAGAGGAGGCTGCTGCTCTTTGCCGTGTAGTGACGGTGGGGGTGACTGTGAGGAAACATGACCAGGAATGTCCTGTGCCTCCATGGTCATGATTGATTCTGCTGTTTTTGACATCCTGGGGGAGCTAAAAACAAAGTCTGTTTAAGACAAAATTTCAGCTTATGTGAAAAAAAAAACATAGTGGGGTAATGCTTCAAGTGACAGAGCTGAAAAAATGTCCTAAGCTTTTTTCTCTGATGAATATCCTTGCAGTCATAAAAGTCTTAAAAGGATACACAAACATTTCTTTGCTTTTGTGTCTTGCCTCGCTCCAGACTCCATGACAAGAGGATTGACACACTTCTTTAAACTGTGCATACAGTGATAAGGAAGAGATGGCCAGGGTTGGCAACTGCTAGCTAAGCTTAAAGGTGCTATGAGGAGAATCTATTTCCGGCGACATAGAGACTCTGCTACCCATGAGCATGCACGGCGACTGTCATAAGACGTGACCCAAGCCAAAGCGTGCGTTTGTTGTGATGCAAATGAATGCGGCTCAGACCTTCCTCAGAACTCTACATTGCTCTACAACTTCTTTTATCAACAACTTACAGGATGCAAAGCGACGAGGTAATGTATCTCTTTCTAGTTACGTAGCGGTAGTTTTTGATGTGTGACAACAAGAAATTTTTGGAAAACTTAGTATCGTAGTTTTGTAGCCGGCAATATATGGCTACTTACAGCCCGGTGCTCCAAGACGTGTCTGAATAATATAAATTTGCTCTAGTTTTAATTGTCTTGTTCCTGAAGTTGAGTATCCAGGCTAGTCCAGCCCTGTCCTGTCCGACCCGATAAGGAATAGCATTTATAGATAACCTATTTTGATGCTATAAAAATCATCTTGAGTGTGTATTTCGATCAGGCATACATCTAAAAGTGAGACTTTTTTGTAATTACCTAGAAACTCCTCATAGCATCTTTAAACACTGGGAGTCAGTGGGTATAGCCTGCCTCTGCCAACAGTCATCCAACAAACTCTTCAGCAACTCTAAATGATCGTGTGGGCTTGTGACTTTTTTTTTACCCCTTTATGGTGTTATCTTCTTCTATCATTGTATAACATCTTCTGCTTCCAGAGGCTTTGTTTTGTTTACCCACTAGCTTGTTGTTACTAGTTTATTTACCCCGTTATGTTACATTACCCTCTACTTGATGCTAATCTATCTTCTTCTCCTAAATAGAGGCCTTGCTTTGATGACCTACTTTAGTGTTGGTTTGAGCTAGAGATGTAACATTGGCCAGTGAGTCGAATCTGTTGAACAGCTCATTTAAAGGTGTAGTCAGCGATCTTATCTATCTAATTTACTAATCTAATGCACTATTTGTCAAAATCAGCATATTTCTCCTCTCCATCAACAAGATGTCACCACTGACAGCATGTTGAAAAAAAGCCCTGTTTCAATACACAGCCTTGGCTCTGAATTTCAGCAGGTAAATACTGTGGCTCGAGTAACCAAAACAGAGTACACCCCCCTACATACAGGGGGCGATCATACTCATGCTCAGATCAGACAGAAGGGGGAGGGGGAGTAGTAGGTTGTGTAGCGTGCGCAGTTAACGTAAGAGAGAGATACAATATGTGCAGTAGCAATGGCTGAAAAACAGCCCAAAAGAAAAAGTTCAGAGGAGCAGAAATTGAAAAAGAAGGGCTATGACCATGAAAGAGAGAAGACCCGGGTCAACACTGGTGTGGCATTTCGACAGTGGAGGGAACTCCGAAAATTGAAAGACCTGAAAACGTGCATGGATGTTGCCGTCTTTCTGCTGGATAAGTAAGCAACTTTAGGTTTGTGGTGCTTCACATAACAGTAACAGCCGTCCGTGCTACAATACTACTAAAACTTGTCACACTACTACTACTTTCAAAGCAATAAATATGGCTTCCCCTATTAAAGCTGATAGAATTTCTAGCGTTCGCTGGTCCGGCCTCCGCAATGTTGGTCAGTTACGCAGTCTCTACACTGTTTCGTAACGATGCACGTCCATGAGCCTTCGAGAGGCAGGTCTAAATTCGTTTATCAACAACCTCTCCACTCGTTTTCTCCCACATTTCTGACTACACCTTTAAGTGAATGATGAGTACTGATTCGAGTTGTGAGTGAGCAGTTTGTTTGCGAGCCATTTTTAAATTCAAAGGCAATTTGCATTGAAGCATGGCTCCCAAACAAACTGCTCTCTCACAACTGTGAATAAATGCTATATTTTTCACTTGAAAGAGCTGTTCAACAGACTCAACTTGTCTGCGAACATCAAACTCTAGTGCAAACGTAACATAATGCAGTAAAAACACAATAAAAACACGAGTCATAACAAGCACTCCGGACTGTTTAGAGTTGCTGAAAAGTTTATCAAATGACTGTAGACAGAGGCAGGCTAACACTACCCATTGACTCCCATGATTTGAGCTGGGCTAACTAGCAATAGGTAAGCTCTGCCTGTCTCTTCCTTGTTACTGCACCCAGAGTCAAAGAATGGTGTTTATCCTCTTTCATGGACTAGGAAGTGAGGCAAGACATGAAAAATATGAAACTGTTGTCATATCCCTTTAAATCAGGCTTATTTATCAGTTTCTGATAACTGCAAGAGAACTTTACAATCACAAATCTGAGGTGCTCTCAGAGCTTATGCCTCTTTGGGATCAGTATGCTATGATTAGTCGAAATGTCTAAATTGTGCTAATTGGTTTGTTCAGCATTCAGCAGATTGACCAAGGACGACTATAACACCTAAGCACAGGTGCCACTGAGCACGTTAACCCTTTCATGCATGAATTATCAAATCACAAAGGAGCACCTTTTTAAATGTTTGTCAGGGTTCCCACGCATCCTGGAAAACCTGGAAATTGATTGCCCAATTTTCCAGTCATGGAAAACATATGGAAAATTAGGAAAAAAGTGAAATGTCCTGGAAAAGCTTAAATTGTCCTGGAAATTTTTTTGTCTTCCTTCCAGCTTGAAACAAAGGAAATAAAGTAAAAATGTACTTGGTAACTAATGTACACATAGCCAGAAAATGTGAGGAGGTAAAATAATGCAAGTTAAGGCATAAAATATAAAAACTCAAAACAATGGGGACAGGAAGAAAAAATAAAAAATTGACAGAATAAAATTTAGGGTAAATTAATAAAATCGATTCATAAAAAAGCAGAGTACATACAGATTAAAAAATACATATAACCATAAATTTATAATTGTAAGACGCGTAAAAGCCAGACTAAACAGATAGCTAACAGACAATGTTCGTGCTGGAGAGCTAGAAACAAAGAAATTCTAAGATCGATATGATTAATAGCTAGAGATATTCGTCAACCTAAAATCTTATTTTTTAGAAGGCTAACTAGAATTGAAAACTGCCCACAGCAACATTGTAACTTCAGTTGGTTATGTGACACTGGAAAAGTCCTGGAAAATGATTTCTAGAAAAGAGTGGGAACCCTGTTTGTTATTACTTGCAAACAATTTAAAAACCATGTTCATTTATTTTTTCAGTGTTATACTGTAGTGGACACCCCGCACCAACGGCATAAATAATAATTTAGTGGAACTTACTAAAGATCCACAAACACAGGTCTTTGGCAAACAGTTATTAAGAGTAATAAGATAAAAAGAAAAATCTGCGGAATATGTATTATTGCTGTTTAAGTCAAACTATTCACTTGTGAATTACACCAAAATTTAAAATAAAAATTCATGATTTTAAATCTGAATATGGGGGAAATACCCATTTGCCCTTTGTCAGCTGAATTCGATTCATGAAGCAATATCTCAATGTAGATAAAACATTGAGATGTTATTTTATGAAACACAAGACAAGGGTTTGGGAATTTATTGCATAAAATTTATTTTAAATATCTGTCTACTGTAGTGAACACCATTCATGAAAAAGTTATACGATCATCTCTGGTCAATCATTAATGAGAGAAATGTTGAAGGAGAACTAAACCACAGGTATGAACATCTGCTTCTTCTTTTTCAGTCCCTGATGTTTTCCAACTTCTACTTAATCTTTAATCCAACAACCTGTTTTACAGCATCTTTAAATTATCATCATTGACAAACTTTGAAAAGATTCTCCTCCTTTAAATTACCTCTATACCACTGTTTTGTTCTTGATTACACTAAAGAGAGGTTTTGGTTCCAGTACAAGAGGGGAAGAAATAAAGAAAATTAATTTTCACTTCCTTTGTCACTTTTAGAAAAATTCAGATGTCAAGTAAAAAGTTGTTCCTGTTTTCTTAATAATATATAATTTAATTTATAATAATATTTTATTCATTTTTTATTTTTATTTTAATATAATATTTTTCTTTAAATGTCTTTTTTATTGTTATTTCTTTAAATGCCTGGTAATTTTCTCCTCATTTCTTTTCGTATTTATCTTTGTGGCTTCTTTTAATGACTGTGTCTCGATTTTCTTAATTAAGTATTTCCGATGCTGATAATCACACATCAGATCATGTGAAGCTAAACTGGTTGGTAATCAATTAATCAAACAATGTGATATATACATTTTAAAACATTACTTAAGATAAACATGGTTTTGGACTTTCTCTTTTGTTTGAGGGAAAAGAGTAAAAAAAAAGGATAAAATGAGTGATAATGTATTATAAAGATAAAGATGCATATATGAAGTGTGCTACTGCTTTAAAACCTAAAATACTTAAAATTTCAGAGAAAAACTGAAAAATGTTTTGGTACCAAAGTCTCACTGTTAAAAAAAGTAAAGGAAAATATCAAAATGTCAAAAAAGTCTAAATGTTAAAAGAACTTGTACAATGTTAGGAAGTGATGTGAAAAAGAGTTGTAAAAAAATTGTAATGACCTGAAAAAATGACAAGAAGAGAAGAAATACATCCACCACAGGACATTTGAGGAACAGGATAAATATTTTAAAGGTGTTAAGGTTAAAAAAAAAAGGTTCGGCATCTTTGAAAAAATACTTCCCCTTTATAATTGGAAAAAAGAAACTCAAATGTTTGTGAGAGAAGTTGGAAAATGTTGAAAAACTGAAATAAGAATCAAGTAGTAAAATTAATAGCCGTAGTCAAACTGCGACATCAATGAGGAGGGTGGCAATCAATAGAAAAATCTAAAATGTAAAAAAAAAAATAGTCAAAATTATAAGAGTAAATTCAGCCTTTGGATAAAGTCATCTCTTTGCTAGAAGATCATCATTATAAAGAATCTACCCTCTCTTATGTTCACCTTTTCTAAATAATGAAAGTTTTTTTTAAAGAAGTATGAAGTGAATGCTCTTCTTACCTTTTCTACCAGCAATAAAGTGTGTCTCAAATACAACTGAACACCTCTGAGCACTTTTACAAAACAAACTTCCTGTATATTATCACTTATTTAATATTTTACAACCAGTGTAGGCGGCCCAGGCTCAAATCGAGCCTGTGACTTCTGCTGTACGTGCCATATCCCCCCTACTGATAACCTCGGTCAGGGAACTTATATTTTCACCCGTGTTTGTTTTTTGTCTGTTTGTTTGTTTTGGTTTGGTTTGTTGTTTAGCAAGATTACACAATAACTACTGGGTAGTTTGCTGAAATTTTTTGTGGCCCAACTTAGAAATGATTGGAGTTTGGTGATCCGGGTAATCCCATTTGGAAACAATTATTTTTTATTTCCCCACTATCCTTCCAGTTTTTAAAAATGTGTTGGACAGCTCTTAACCCAGTTTTAGTTGTTCCTTCAGTCTCCTTAGATGTTTTCTCTGCTTGATGCAGGCCAGTGATTTGAGTCTTCTTAAACAGACTAACATTTTTTCACGACCACAGCATGTGTCTTTGACATGGTTGTTTAAGAAATGAGAAGCTACTTATTGCATCAGCTGGACTTGAATAACTTATCACAGCTGAAAGATAATCACCCATGCAGTAATTATCCAATAGGAGGCTCGTAGCTATTTGCTTAGTTAAATCCAGGTGGTGATTTGTTTTTTGGCCGGGCAGTGTAGCAAAACAAGCTCCTCAGACTTTCTCCTGCGCTGGGATGATGTTGATTCTCCGGAAGATTTTCCTTTTTACGTCCTCCAGCTCAACTTTCTCGGTGATCTGTGTGATGAATTACTGAACAGGTGAAGCTGAGAGGTGCATGAACACAGTAAATTTGTTGAAGCCTTGTTTTGTGTGTACTGTATATATTATGGTTTAATATGGTTGCTTGCTTGCTTGATGTGGATGTTATTGTGTTATCACCGCAGTTTATCCTCCGTGAGTCTCAACAAAAGGAAGGACAGGCCCGACCAAACCCAGTCTGATCCAGCTTCAGACCCCGGGCTCCACTGGGGCTCAGGTAGACAATCTAACCTCTTGTACCCACCTGTTGCACATACAGTCCTACTCATCGTTATTGGCACCCATGAAGTTTAAGTACACAATGTGTCAGTAGTTTCTTTACAAACCTCTCTAACTTTGTGCTGCATCTTTTTATCAGACTCAAACTTGGCAGAAGTACTGTTCACATATTAAGGTTTGTAAATTATACTTCATTAGCTACTATGATCATGCAGTCATATTTAGAATGGGCAGTTTTAATTGCAACCACTTGAAGCCTACAAGGAAAAGAACACCCTACCAACAACTTAGCATTGTGAAGGTTCCGTAATGGTTTGGGGCTGCTTTGCTGCATCGGGTAGTGGAGGCCTTGACTGTATCACAGGAATCATGAAATCAGAGAATAATAAAGAAATTTTAGAGTGAAATGTCTGACCCAGTGTAAGAACACTTGGTTTGAGTTGATCGTGAGCCCTCCAGCAAGACAAAGACCCAAAGCACACATCCAAAAGCACACAGGAATGGTTGAAAAAGAAAAAAATGGCCTGTTTTAAAATGGCCAGGAATGATTGATTTGATGATGATGATCCTGATTTCAATCTGATTGAAAATCTTTAGTATGGCTGAAATCTGCCATTGGGGAAGAGAAACCTGCAAATGTTCAAGAGCTTGAACTATTTGCATGGGAGAAAAAAACAGCTGAGAAGTGCAAGAAGCTTATAGATGGCTACAAGAAACATTTTGAGGCTGTCATCAGTGCCAAAGGGTGTGCAACAAAATACTGAAGAGGGGTGCTATTATATCTGCACATGCTTTTTTTCAGTTCTCTCTTTGAAACTACAACATGTAACTTGTAAAAATGTTTTTTTTTTCTGTTAAAGTGTTTTGGACCTTCAATGAAAAGATCCTGATGACATAAATTTGGTACATTTCAATTTATTTCTGAAGATATTGTTAAAGTAATGAAAATAATGAAGGGGTGTCAATAATACTGAGCAGGACTGTAGGCAGCTGAAATAGGCTCTAGTCCCTCTGCATCTCTCAGGATGAAGGGTACTGATAACAGATACATGTAAAAAAAGTTTTGTTTTTAGCAGCGTCAGCCACAAACTCATAAAAAACAACATTGAAAAGGCACAGAACGGACAGACAAAACATCTCTCACACATATTTATTGTAAAAAATACATATAAAAACAATTTCTGAGACATACAAAAGATCGGAGCTTAGAAACAGTATATTGAACAGACAAAGACCAAGCCATTTTCTTTGAATTGCATTACATATTTACAATTTAATAAATAAAATTCAATTTTTTATACCAGAGTAAAGGCAGATTGTCCATATCTTGGGGATGCAGATACCGCTGTGGTGACTCTGAAAAACATTCTCATCTAACACATCAGCCTCAAACACAGGGCAGTGCCCCGCGGGTCACAGACCGAGGATTCTGGGACATTTACGCTACACAGCGTCCATGTTGGAGAGGAGCTAGATTACACACAGAGCGTTTAGTTAGCATTGGTAAAATTGAGGTATTGCACCACACAGCTCAGAAAGGGGAAGAAAGAAAATGAGAGTAATGTGGGGTTTTAGATTGTCTCGTTTCTTTATCGACAACCCGACCAACACTACCAAAATCCCCCAAACACACACGCACGCACACACCCCGTCCCTCCCTGCCAGAGTATACAATACATAACTTATCACCACAACAATGTAACATCTAAGGATCAATACACGGCCTCTCCCACGCTCATACAATGCCCCAGAACACACAAAAATTTGGCATTAGTTTTGGTAACACTTTATAACAACCCCTGACTATTAAGACTTTATAAATTAATTCATTTTTTATTCAAAATATAGTATGTAGATTTAATTTATTTTTCTATCATAACTGATAAAGCAAACACCCCTTTAAACATTTCCTTAATGACAGGGGCTGGGTAATGGCCATCGTATGTTAATCGTTAAAAGGACAACACAATAATGTCGATGTCATCCATCCAAACTTTCTCCTGCAAATCCACCCCTACGTAAATAGACGTCTACAAGTTGAAGGGAGATCTGCCTTCTCTTTTGTCTGTCCTCTGTCACTGTACTTTTAGAGGTAAGGTATTTTGGTCAACAGAAATGTCGCTCCATGGGATGAATTCATTACAAAGCTAACTGAAGTTTCTTTTTCAGGGATAAAATTCTTATCATGAGGGAAAAACATCCAAAGATGGATTTCCTGATTCATGCAGAATCCAGGAAATCCACTTTTAAACTCTGTTTTCTTTTCCATGAACACCAAAGGTTGGCTGGATGACTGGGTCACTACATCTTGACTTACTGGGAGTAGTTTTGTTCACGTGAGAGCCCCCTGGTGGCCAAACTTAAAATTTTAGCCAGTAACTGATATTGATTAATATATTTTTTTTTTTTACACTGGTACTTTTTAAAACTTTTAACATTGCTGGTTCCAAAATCAGACCAAAATGAGACTTCTGAAGAACAAACAACATTTATAATGATTACTGAACCTGTGGTGATCGAGCCTTCTCTGTTGTGGCCCCTAAATTGTGGAACAACAAACCACATCCTGAAATCTGAAAGTTCCCCATCCTGCCATCTAAGTTTGTTTTTTATTGTCCCTTTTGTTGGTTTTACTAAGCTTTTAAATTCATGGTTTTTCCCCTGTTTTATGTTATTTTTAAATGATTTTTATTTCTGATTGTAGTGACAAGTGTTGGTGTTACACAAATAAAGTGGACTGGATAAGATACAGAAAACTGGGGTTGATATTTATATTGTATTTATTTATATATACTTCATAAATACTTAGAAAAATTATATAAAAGTTATCAGTCAAAAAAAATCATAAAACCTGCCAGTAAAGAATGACAATGTGAAAGCTTTTTTTTTTTTTGCAGGAAAATATTGGCATAAATCGCTGTAATATTATATGAAAACATTTAAGAAGACCAAACATATTGTCATTGTATCTCCATAATTAGAAGATGCTCAGATAAATCTTAACATATCCCAGCTTCAATAGCAGATTTTGGGTGATTTATTGATTTTTATTTAGTTATTTTGGCCACATTAAGGATGAAGTGGGGCCCCCAGTTGCCCATCCTTGATTTACATAGATAATTTACCAGTACCCTTCCTAATGTCTCAACAAGTTATATTTGAGTTTGTGACTGACATAAATAACTTAAATGCTTTCTGTAAAGGATGTGAGGATCTACTGGTGCTTTACTTCTACTTAATAGCTCGTAGTTGTCATAAAGTGTTGCCTGTTTTCTTATACTCTCCAGTATAAAAATGAGACACATGCATGGGGCTGCCCTCATGTGGCTGAGCGAGCAACAGCACCTCAGAGTGCTAAATGAAAAAGAAAGCATCTAGGGGTCCGTAAGAAACCTTTGCAGGGGGGCTGACCTCTTCCCCGATCCATAGCTCAGAGATTTAAACACATGGAAAAACACTCGCCTTTTTGAGCAGGCAGCAAAGAGCATTCATGTTTTTTCCTTTTTTTTGTTCTTTCATGTTTCCCCCGTCTCAGCCTGTGTGCAACCTGCATCAGACAGCATCTGTAGAGCAGCCTTACATGATGAGCTCAACTCAGTTCAGCCCTGAAAGAAAACACTACAACAATCTGCTCGTACGAAAGAAGAAAATAAAATCCTCACCAGGCAAAGGCAACCAACACACACACTCACACACACAAAAGAAGGCAAATGAAACAATCTAGCACATTGAGCAATAATCCTGATCATACTGTGGTGATATAATGTCTAAAATATTCTAAAAATCAGAAGAGGGAAATAAGGGAGGGGGCCGGTTATGTAATATTTAACCATCAGCTGTCCATAGCCTCCAGTGTTGGAGAGCGAGGCGGATGCCACATGGTGTAAATATGTCCCCAAAAATACACCCCTCAATCCATCCTCTATTCACCCCCCTCCCCTCCACAGCTTGGCCTGGCATTAACGCAACCAGATGGCCGAACTGTCACAAGGGATCTAGCCCCTGAAAATTCAGACTACACCCCAGAGATTAAGTCAGGAGGAAGGGGGCAGTGGGGCAAAAACCCAAACCACATTTTGAGTTCACATGGGAAAAAATGCCTCCACCCTAAGTACCAGAGCAACATGTAACAGGAGGTTTGCAGCGTAAAGAGAATGAAATGTTAGGTTGTCATAGTTTTAACTAATCTTTGTTGTTTTAAGGATCCACAGTTTTATTGTTGCACCAGCTACGCATTAGGCTGGATCGTATAACACAGTTATTTTGGTTCTTATAATGGCATCAGACTGCTTTATAAAAACCTTAAGCAGGGTCCACAATACAAGATAATCGGCCTGTTTTTTGGCCTGAATCCTCCCGCCGATCAAAGCCAGCAAAGGCCTGATTATCTGGTGGTCCTAATCATAATCTTACCAGATTTTTCTGTAATTTGAGGTGAGTTAATGGGGTCATGTTGAGCTTTTTTGTGTCTGATATGTCTCAAGCAAGACACAGAAAACTAATGCAGCTTTTCCACTTTGTGGTATCAGCTTGGCTTGACTCAACTCTGTTTTGATTTTCCATTAAGGATCATACCTAGTACCTGAAACAGTTTTTCCTATCACTTTCCAAACTTTCCTCTGTTTTTTAAAAGTGTGTTGATTGCTGTTTAAAACCGTTTTTCATTGTATACCATCTCCTCTCTTTGACAAAAAGCCACACAGCGTCAAGCAGCTCCATCGCTACCGTTTCCCTCTTTGTTATGTGAAGATGCCGTGGTTGTTTTGCCCTGTCATGCTATGACAACCCTGCCAACCTTCAAGAGGAGCTCATGACATCACTGTAATGGAAAACGAAGCCGGTAGAATCCAGAACATGTAGGGTAGAGCCAAGAGGAGCAGATACCACAATTAGAAAAGCACCAAAAGCCATCAGGGGCCTTTTGGCAAACAGCACTTGTACCCTGTCTCATCCTGCCGCTGTTTCACCACTAGTTCCAACCTGATGAAGCAAGCATAGTATTGTCAATAAAATGTGCAGCAGCTAAAACCATGCAAAAAAAGCTGACCAATTTCCTCAGAGAAAACTAGTCAACCAATCAGAACAGGTCAAATAAAGAGGGGGTCTTAAAGTGACAGGAGCTCTGATGGAGCATCTCGGGCCATGTCCACGTGTCGGTGGATAGTTTTAAAAACAGAAGTCTTTCTCCATTTTCAAGATGAACAAGAAAACCCATAAATGCACTGTCAAATGCTCCATAACAAGTAACCAATGTCTGTGATGTCAGAATTTTGGGGTATTTCTCTTTAAAAATGTTTTTATTTTCAAATGTGTTCCAGCAAAAAGTCTGACTGGTGTGAAGTTTTACTTCGGGGCCAGACACCGAGTTCCTTGTTTATACTTTAATCCAAAAAATTTCTGATAATTTTGATCACATTTGATCGCATTAAGGTTTCAACTCAGAATGCCACATATTTGATATTGGCTGATATCAAATGTGCTGATATCGATACCAAATACACCATGACAAAAAGTAAGTTCCTTTTGTCATATCCAAAATATACTGTTAACAGTAACAGTAAACTAACGCTTTATTTGCAATTTTGAGTGTTACAAACGTTAATTTACTGATCTGTTGGCATAAATCAGCCCTTTTCTTGGAAGCTCATACTTTCAATTGATAATGAGCAGGCAAAAACACTTTATGCTAATACATTAGGCTAAAATATCAGCAGTAATTTGAATACGCAGATGCCAATATTAAGCTTTTGAAGCAATTATACACCAATACCAATATCTAACCAACAGTGTTAATTTTGTTAACTAATAATTTTTGTCACAGTTTTCATCAACAACTTTTTTTCCCTGATGAAAACTCCACAGTAACTAATAAAAACAAGTGCACATGGACAAAAACTAAAACTAAAATAACTGACATTTTCATCAACAAATAAAAACTAGATGAGAATGTTCGAGACTTAATCCAATCAGAGCTAATTTGGTCATGTAGAAAGTAGAGACAAGTTAGGAATATATCCAATCACAGCTACTTTGGTTGTGTGGAAAGGTTGGATGAGTTCAGAGGGACATCCAATCACAGCTGCCTTAGCTTGGTGGTGGTGGTGGGATAAGTTGTGGAGCGATCCAATCAGAGCTGCTCTCTCTAGTTAAATTTGTTTCTGTGAATTTGTACATTCAAACTTAACTATAATTCAACAAAGGGTTATTAGATGTTTCATTTATCCAAGTGTAAAACATGATCGTAGAAATTTAAGGAGACATAAAAAAAGCCTTACACTTTACACTTCATATTTTAGTCGACTAAATTTACAGCAGATTTCATCGACTGGAACGTTGTGAAATTTCATCAACTACAACTAGACTAAAATTTTAAAAATTTAGATGACTAAATTAGGACTAAAACTAAAACATCTTTGAGGCAAAAGACTATAACTTACAAAAGTGCTGTCAAAACTAACACTGCAAACCAATAACTTTGTGCATCCCTAGTTTCAGCATATACAGTGCTCAGGCAGCCATGGGTCACCAGTCAACACGGTCGCTTGTGAAATGATAACACCACACCGCCCAAAGCACCTGCAGTGATTGTAGCACAGAAAGTTTGTGTGAACATGTAACTTGTCCAGTCAGCAACACATAAAGCAGCAACAGTTTAGCAAAGTCCACTGCAGCACGTGTAAACAACAGTGGGAACTTCGCAGAGTGACATTTTATGCCAAAAACTTTGTTTCTGTCCACATGGAGACACCCCAAACAGTTTTTAAAAATCTTCACCTTAGTAGTAGTTTTCCTAAACATTTTAAATGACCTAAAATGGTTTTTGCATGTGGTCAGAAGGCTAAACTGCACATAAAAAGACAGCTTTTCAAAAATACCCGCCTACATGTGGCCATGGCTTCAAATGGAGAGAGAATACAGGTGGATAAGGGTGTTTAAAATACATGAAAACTATAAGGTTTTCTCAATACAAGTGACTGTGAACAAACCCAAGCAGGAAATAAAATATGAGCAAAAATATGACCGTTTTAAGAGTTAGTTCACCCTTCCAAACTTTTCAGAGGAAGATTTTCAAGATGATACCTTCACGACAAGACCTGCCTATTTGGAGAGAAGTCCTTTAAAGTTCGTAGTAGGCTGTACTTAAACTTGGGCGTAGCTGGTGCAACTTGATGTAGATCTCCAATCTAATTTTTCACTACAAGCAGCAGTCTAAATTTGGCTAATCCTATAATGACAGTGCACATGTGTCTTTGGTTAATGAACTTAATTTACAATTTTGATCTCCTAATTCTGTTTTTGCTGCCATGGTATCCAGACAGGCATCGTCATCGTTTGATTTAACAATGATCAAAGATCAGAACTAGCTCTTTGACAACCTTTTTAAGACATAAAACCAGCTTAACCGCGCAGACTTCTGGGCAATTTACAGTAAACACAAACAAAGCTGCACACATTTTTTCTGAATACAGTCATGCCTATGAGGACATTTCCTGCCCATGGTCATCACCAAACACACACGCACTCTCTCACACTCACACAACATCCCAGACCTCATGTGGAAAAAAAAAAAAACAGCCTTGAGGGACAAAAGTGCTCATATGGATGCCAACAGCGGCGCTACTCTGGCCCTATGAAACAGCCCTCCTGAACACTCAGCAAGTAGCAGCACGAACAAACCACCTACAAGAAAACTGACCTACTCAGAACAACGATTAGCCCCCAAACTTCCCCTGAAATGTTCACCGGTGACAGAAAAAAAGCAAAACACAAAATATTGGCAGCCCCGGTTCACCAAAAAAAAAAGAAAATTAACATGCCCTTGACCTCCAGGTCGGTCAAAATAAAGCAACATTTGTTTGTTTACAGATCACGCTGTCAGCGCGAGGCTGGTTCGTTTGGGTAAGCCAAGGAAAGAAAACATTCATCCGATGAATGACGTGGAACAATACTCTTTCTGTAAAATACTTGATAATATGACCAATCCCTAGAAGAGGAAAAAACACACAGGGAGGATCCACAGTCACAGTTTAGATGACTTTTTTGTACGAGTCCCCCTCCCCGAGTTGAAGATCTTTCGAGGCAGAGTTCCATCGTCCTGGGATGAAAATGTTTATCTGACAGATTCTGTTTGATTGTATAATCCAAGGACTCAAACCAAGTCTATAAGAAAGAAAAGGGAACCTCCTCCAGTGCTGTCCCAGCAAAGGGTTGGAGCCACAGAGGGGGGATTGGAGTTTGGCTTGAAATGTCCGTGACCAGGTTCATGGGGATCTGTCCGAACAGAGAGCCTCTGGACGCAGACAAACTTCCTCATAGGAACGTCCTTAGTCCACTCAAATAAAAGGTTTGCGTCTGATGGGAACATGGGGCTTTTTTTTGTTCAAATACACATTTTAATTGGGATTTTCTTAACTGGGATTCAGTGTAGTCTCCTGAAAGAGAAGAAAAAAGACAAACTATCAAACACAATCATCCATGAAATGACAAAATTTAACTTTAAAGTGTCCTGTTTATATTTTCACAAACTGGAAAAGACAAAAAATGAATTAGACACTTGGGTTGGGTGATGTGAACTAAAAATACAATCCCAAATATTTTTTCACAAAACGACATTTACAGTTTTGATCATTTTTTTCCTTCTGAAAACACACAAAAAAACTCCAACTAGGCATGTCCCGATCCAATATTGATATCAGATACCTGTTCAGTATTAATAAAAACAAAAAACAAATATCACATTATATGGACATGCATCTAAAATCTCAGATATAACAACTCCTATACAAGCAGTCCATTCTAATTGATTTTTCACTTATTTTATTCAATTGTAGAATATGCTTGTGTTTAAGTTAAACACAGGTTACTTTACAATATAAAAATATATTTTTTTTATTGGATTTAGTGAGGTTACATTCAGGGTCTTCTAATTTATTTTATATTTATTTTATGTAATTGTACTATATTCTTATGTTAAGGTTAAAATGTATTGAACCCATTGGTTAAAAACAATTTGGTCAGTTTTTCTAATACCTTCTATTGCTGACTACTGGTCTCTGTTTGAGTAATCTCACTTGATCAAGCCTTTTCTTACAGTCCATACTACAAAATAAGTAATAAAAGTCAAACACTCAAGGTTGCAATATCGGTATCGTATTGGAGGTGAAAAAGCTGTATCAGAACAGCCCTATCCAAAACTAAACAGACTTCCTCTTATAGTTAAAATGCCTGCTGTAACTTTGTCATATAATGTTGATTACGTAGCTTTAACACAGACAGGCCTGTCTAAACAAACTGGGAAGAATGAGCTTTTTTCATAGTATAGTAACATGAAACCCTCTGATAACTATTTTTCTCTATTTTAAGAAACAAATAAAGGTCTAAAAACGTGCTCATGCAAAACCTGACAAGGATATTTACAAACATTGCAGAAATTTATGATTAGAGGATGTTGAGAGAAAAAATATTCCTAAATCTTCAGCAGAAAATGATTCAAATGAATCAACTTTCGCTCTATTTCCCAGCCCTATCAGATATGAAATATGGGCACTGATTTTTGTAATTTTCAAACAGCCATTTGCTTATCTTCTAACCCATTCAAACAACTATAATATCACTTGTTTCATTTTTTTATTTATTTCAGACATGTAATACCTTTGCCTTCCTCAGAAGTGTCACTTGGTGGTCGGTGCGACGCGTCATATCTGCTGGTGTTACAGACGTGCGACCCTCCTGACAAGTTTTTTTGACAGGATGACCACACCTCCACTGTTTGTCCCCTCTGCAGGACGCTGCTCCACGTGTGTTTGATATGACGCATCACACCTACCACCAAGTGACACTTCTGAGGAAGGCGGAAGTTTACTCTGAAACATGTCGAGGTAAGTAACTGGAATACACATCTGAGACAAAAGATAAAAGAAAACTATTTCTAAGAAACTGAAGAGATAACTAACTTTCAACTAACAACAGCTATGATGTCAATTTAAAAACATTTCACATGGCACCTTTCTACTGGGGATTGATAGTGTTATCTAATTCTGAAAACATCAAAAACATTATTGCCTCGCATTTTCTAACATGGTGCAGCCCTAAGACAAATACAGACTGAAAATCTTGTTTCAGGGAGAAAAGAGAACATTCTGGCAATGTTATCGTAAGTTCATATGACTCAACATTTTGTCTGGTATGATTGTTACCGTGATCATAGAGCCAGAAAATCATGCCGTGACTCGACTGTCAGACATAACAGACGACACGTCGTACCCAATTACTCATAACCAGCAGGAAGATGCTTGAAGAAAATAAACCACAGAGCTTACAGCATTTGTTTATCTTTTCAAACTAAGAACAATATGTTAGCTTGATGCTAAATGCTAACAGCAACTATCCACCAAGTTGCAGTTTCTTGGCAACATTTCTCTAATCTTAATCATTGTGACATCGAATCATAAAGGCAGGGATGTAGATTTCAGAACTTGAAAACTTTTCCAGTCTCATGGCTCTATCTCCAAAGCAACAACATCACCTCTTCATTAGCTTTGTTTAATCTGTGACTGTCAGGCTCGCTCTGTGAACTTTTGACAGAACAAACAGCAGGAGCAGCAAACACGTCAGACTTCCTGTTCAGGTGCAGTGAAAAGTACATGGCTGCCTCCAGAGCTGGATCCCATGGGACCAAAGATTTCTGAAGTGGGGTGGTTGAGGTACAGGGTGTTAGCCTGATCATAAGGGTGAATCCCAATAGTACCCTTTAGCCTTTGGTTTTGTGCGTTCAGGTCTAGTGAAGTGGTGTCCCAACTCTCTGTAAGGCTAAGACTAAGGGCTACCCAGCCCTCGAAATGAGGACAGACCGGGGTCTCACTTGAAGCGAAGGGGTGAGAGAATTTCCCGTAATACACTGCTCTGCTGGCACGAAGGCAGAGTGGAGAATGAGAAAAGCGCATCATTATAAATAGGAGTGTCCCGATCCAATATCGACATCAGTCCGATATCCACAAAAAAACAACTATTGGATTATATCGGCCTGCATCTAAAATATCTGACATAAGCACTCCAATACAAACAGTCCATTCTAATGTATTTTTAATTAATTTAATTTATTTGTTGAATATGCTTATGTTTAAGTTAAACACAGTGGCTATTTTGCCATTTAAAAATATACATTTTTGTTTTAATTCATTTTATTTAATTGTACTACATTCTTACATTGAAGGTTAAAGTTTATTTGACCCATTAGTTAATAACAAATGGGTCTGTTTTTTCATACCTAGTCTTGCTGACTACTGTTCTCTATTGAAGTAATCTCGCTTGATCAAGCCTTTTGTTACAATCCATACCACAAAATAAGTAATAAAAGTCTGTATGATTCCTGCTGATATCACATCGAATCAATATCAGAATTGGCCAATACTCAAGGTTCCAAAATCTGTATTGTATCGTAGGTGAAAAAGTTTTATCAGGACACCCCTAATTATAAGTAATGATTAAATCATGAAGTAGATATTTATCATGTTTAAGTTGTTGGTCATATTTTGAAAATTTCTCCTTATAAGGAGTTAGCTTTCGCAGCTGTAGCTACGGTTATTGTCACGTCTGCTTTTGTCACAGCTAGCGAGTGGCTATGGGAGGTGGCACAGCAGGAATCGAGTGGCATCTCGTTTTTTAGGAGCGTGTTTTCATACCTTCAGCTTGACCCTCAAAACAGAGGGCTAAGGGAAAGAATTGAGATTCACCTTCAGCCTCAGACACAAAACAAAACTATCTGAGCAGGAAAAGTCAGCACAGAAGCTACGGCTCTAGAGGGTATGAGTGGCAGTGATACCACAGTATTACTGTACAGACTGTATTTAGTACAATCAGAATTTGTTTTACTGCATTAAATTAGTATTTATTTTGTTTATCAGTTGGTCTCTTGAAAAATTAGGACCCATCACTACAACCACAGGCACTGCTGGCTCATGTAAAGGCAAAACTGTGCCCTGGTTAATGGATATAAAAAGAAGTTAATGACTTCCTGAAGTTTAATACCTATGATACAACTCATCATTTATCCATTTTACAGTTACTCTTTTAGCTTGATGACCTCTATGGGCTCACTGCTGCAGCTGTCAGTATGTCATAGACCATTAACACAGTGTATGCATACCTGTAGCATTAGCACTGCTACAGCTTAGCTGAAAGATCCCCGTCACACATGCTCACCTACCTGAGTCATGTTGGTCACTGTGCAGAAATCAGGTGACCTGCGAGTCAATCAAAGGGGTGTTCTGGGCAGCAGGGCTTCACCTTGGACCAGGAATCAATGCAGCTGCAGAGGAGAGATCAGAGACGGGACACAGAGGCTTAAGAGTCTGATTCACTTATCTGTTGGTGTATTTTGAAGTTTTATCTTCTACAAAGCCTGATCCACATACTGACAGTCAAATCAAAGGTAGTGTTATCGGTGTGAGGGACTTTGTGGCTCCTCAAATCCAACATGAAGAGAGATTAACCAAAGGATGATAACCAAAGGATGCAGGTTTTGTTTGCCTTCTACTCGTCTAACATAAGCAAACTGATAAAAATCATCAGATAATGTTCAACACTGTTTATCTGAACATTTACAAAGGAGTTGAGCTTTTTATCTCCTGGGACACAGCTGAAGGAGTTCATTGGACCTGGACGGCTGCTTCCAACAAAACATGAAGTTTAAAGAACTTTGTTTTATTTTTTCAACACAGTAGGTCGTTAACTTAAATCTTGAACCTTTCAGAACATACATAAAGAGAGGGGAGTCCCAGTGTAATCCAGAAGCATGGTAAAAGAAAATGTGACAGCATTTTATATCAGAGATTTCAGAGTGTTCGCATTGATGTAGAGACAGTGTGACAACAATGCACAGAGATTCACACAGATCAGCGGACGGCTGTGGTAGCATGCACGGCAGGTCAGTAGTAGTAGATGAAAGTTTGTAGCATCCTTGGTGAATATAACAAATGTGACCCTGCTGGTCAGAGTATTGACGCAGTAAATCCACATTTTGTTGGAGGAGTGATAACAAAACTTGCACATTTAGCAGCACACATTTCGTTCGGTAGTCGGCCATAGCTGCTGTTGTTGTTTCTGGGGTGCACACGCAATCTTATTCAAATAACCCTTTCAGACAGACCAAAAAACTTGTTTAAATCCAGTAACAGTCGGCTCCTGTCAGCAGTTTTAAAGAGTTTAATCTGCATTTCAACATGGGTCAACTGCCTCTGCAGGCGACACGGGATTTCATCTGCTTCAGTGGTAACATCACACCCGGGTCAACCTGCTAATTTACTGATAACTACATATAACGTGCCGACAGCATAACATTGCCCCCGTCCCCACTGTCTGAGTTTGTACATTTTTAAAGAGGGGCAAAAGTACAATTACAGAAAACCGTGTCCACGTCTTCTATGCCTCTTTCCATTGTTTACATGGTCATGTTTCGGTGCGCTGATGCTGTCATCAACATGATGCTGGTAGAGGGAAAAGAGTCACTTGCTGTCTGTTAGCGGGTTCACCAGGGTTGAAAAAACACGTGTTGCTAATTTAAGTGTGAATGCGGTATAAAAGAGTACTGCGCATCATCGTTTTTCCTGAAAATGACGATTCTTGTTTGGGGATGAACACAAAATTGTTTTAAAAACTTTTCACTATGGACCCAGGTTTAAAAAGTTTGCAGTTTCAGGCTCTCCTGACACTGTTCTCATGTAAACAGAACAAAAACTCTCCCTTTTTGGCCCTCAGTACTGGGAAGATATACCTAATAAAGCGACCGATCTGCTTTTGCCACTAGTCTCTGAAAGTTCTACACTGGAAAAGGGAGTCTGATTTGTACTTATGCACAGCACTCACTTGACATATATTAATGACATTTAAGCCCTGATATCTCAGTAAGTGCCTGTAGAGGGTGACTCTATTCTCTGTTTAATATGTCCAGGGAGAATATAACAAATGCATCTCTGCAGGTCAGTGTACTGATGCAGAGATATACATTTTGTTGGGAGAGTGATAACAACTTGCACAGTTAGCAGCACACATTTTGTATGGTAGTTGGTCATAACTGCTGTTGTTGTTCCTGGGTGCACATGCAAAAAACAAAAAACGGTTTCAAAACTTTTCTCTATGGATCCTGGTTTCAAAAAGTTTGTGTATTCAGGTAATCTGCACACTGTTCTCATGTAAACGGAAGGGGCAAACGCATAAAAAACTCTCCGCTTTTGGCCCTCAGTACTAGGAAGATGTACCTTACCGATCTGCTCTGCCATTACTGTGAAAGTCCTACACTAGAAAAAGGAGCCTGAGTTGTACTGAAACATGCACAGCACTCACTTGACATATATTGATGACATCAATATCTCAGTGAGTGCCTGTAAAGACTCGACTCTGTTAAAGAGGGAGAAGTGCTTCACTGAAGGAGAGCTTACTTTGAGTGGGATAACAGAGCAGTCCAAAACGTTTGCTATAAAAAGATAATGTCCTGATACAAAATGTTCAGATCATGTTCAACTCTGTCATCTGTTAGCTTCCAAAACTTGAGGCTCTTGAGATTTCCCAGTCGCTCAGCTGGGTGGATCAGAATGTCACTTCTTCTGCCAAACAACCACACCTACAAGCTGTGGTACGAGACTCAAAGCTCTTATGAACCCAACAAAACAAAAGACACTTTGTGCTTTATCTGGGGTGGTTTGCATCCAAGTTTACGTCTCTTCTGCTTTTACATCCTCTTGGAAAATTCCATATGCTTCTGTCGCTGCTATCGTATAATTTTGGTGTGAAAAAATGTGTGGAAACTATATGTGGACCTTCACACCAATAAAAACACAGCATGTTGGAGACATAATTATGACAAATGAAAATAGCATGCAGATTCTTCACTTCAGCACTTTGCTATGGTTGATTACCCAATCTTGGTTCTTTTTCAAGTCTCTGCATGTCCACTTTCACACTGAGCTGACATTACAAGAAGCTAAAGGCCTGGTGGGAATGCTGGGAAACCCAAAAATGGGGAACATCACACGGGCAGACACATGCATCAACCACTTTAACAACTTCATGATGATTGGATATTTTTCCTCTGAAGTTTCACAATACCAAACAGTTATTTTATGTCACATGGAGTGTTTCTAGATTTCCAAATAACTGTGATGACAATGATAATGTAGTTACTGTAGGAAAGCCTTACATGTAAATACATTCATCATTTAACAAACCTCTGGTCTTTTTACCTCCGCCAAGGAGGTTATGTTTTCGGTAGAGTTTGTTTGTTTGTCTGTCTGTCTGTCCGTCTGTCTGTGAACAAAATAACTCAAAAAGTAATGATGGATTTTGATGAAATTTTCAGGAAATGTTCAGCATGGGAAAAGGAAGAACTGATTCGATTTTGGTGTTGATCCAGATCAGCATCTGGCCGCCATGGCAAAAAATGTGATTTCATGAATAACTACTGAACTAAAATAGATATCATTATGAATCCAATTGCTAATGGTATGTTTTCATGGTCAAGGAATCTAAATATTTAGATGAAATAAAGGTAGAACTAATATTTATGGTCAAAATCACAATATGGCTAAGGACTGTGGCGCTGGCAGAGGTCTGCGCTCTCTGAGTGCTTTTCTAGTTACTACTTGTTTTTGAATCATACTCAGGCTGAGAAAAACATGACGCAAATCATCCTTCTTTCTAGGGAAACTGCCCTAGACAAAATAAAACAAAATAAAAGTTTCTTTGTTTAGGATCACAAATGGTTTCAACATAATAATTAGTAACTCTGAGGCGAAGACAGTTTATATGGTCTGAAATAAGTTTTAAAATAATCCAATATTGTAGAAGAGCATTAGGGCCACTTAGATGGAAAAATCATTTTCGCCAGGTCGAGATTAAAGTAGAAACTAGAAAAGCACTCAGAGAGCGCAGACCTCCGCCAGCGCCACAGTCCTCACCCATATTGTGATTTTCACCATAAATATTAGTTCTACCTTTATTTCATCTAAATATTTAGATTCCTTGACCATGAAAACATACCATTAGCAATTGGATTCATAATGATATCTATTTTAGTTCAGTAGTTATTCATGAAATCACATTTTTTGCCATGGCGGCCAGACGCTAATCCAGATCAACACCAAAATTGAGTTAGTTCTTCCTTTTCTCATGTTGAACATTTCCTGAAATTTCATCAAAATCCATCCATTATTTTTTGAGTTATTTGATTCACAGACAGACGGACAGACTCTCCCGAAGGTAGAGAGGTAGAGTTGAGGTAAAACTCAAAATGATGAGAGTAAAGCTGAAATGACGGAGTTAGAGTTGAAATACAATTTTGTGAAAAAAAGTCAAAATGTTGAGAAAAAATTCAATGTATGTCAACTTTATTCTCAACATTTCCGCTTTTATCACAAAACTGTATTTTGACTTTATATCAACTTCGTCATATCAACTTCAATCTCGAAATTTTAACTATGGTCTCGTCTTCCCCAAAATGATTCTCTCCATCTAACATGGCCCTCACACTCTTCTATAATATCGTGCTTTACTGAAGCCGAACTTTAGTTAAGTTCACTCTGAAGTTTTCAGAGTGAAGACCTCTGCTCTGGCCTCTCAGCTGTTTTTAATCTTCAACTTTTGATGAACCACTTCAGACTGTCTCAATCAGACAAAAAGCAACACTTCTGTAAAGTTTTCCCACAATGTTGTCCTTTTAAATATTGTGGCTTACAATAAAAAAATCTCTATTATTTCAATTATGAAATCAGAGTTGAAAATGTGGGAAACTCCCCTCTATAGTGTTATAAAAAAAAAAAACTTTCTTAAAAAAAGTCCTGGATCTGTGTCCAGATTGAGATCACTGAAATCTTACCGCTTCTTCCTTCTGACATGACAAAACAATTCCTGAGATTTAGATCAAAATATCTGTCCATAACTTTTAAAATTATCTTCCTGACAGTCAAACAGAAAGACAGGCAAACAGTAGCAAAAACACAACGTCCTGGGTGGAGGTTATCAGAGTGAACAACTGGCAAAGAGAATAGTGTTGCAGTTTTATTTAATAGGTATTCATACCTTTTACGCTTTATTTATAACCATAATACTCTAAAATAATTAAATAAATAAAAAAATAACCCTCCATTTAGACTACCACCTTCTTAAATAATTTATCTTGTGGTTGATAAGCACAGATGTTTAAGTGGCTCTAAGGCCCCATCCACACGAAGACAAAACAAGGTCTGAACGCTTAAGTTTTTTCTGTGTATCATCCATATGAAGACAGCGTTTTGGGGGTCTGTAAACGATCATTTTTGAAACCAGGTTCCAGAGTGGAAAGATTTTGAAATGCCGTATATGCAGCTCCGTGTTTACTGGCTCTCCGTAAGTTTTCAGATACGCTTACGTCATGGTTTCATATCTTCATTGACACGAATGCGCCACACGCGGCAACGACATCAACAATGATGGCGTACGTGAAGCATATGTGCTGATGAAGCTAGTGACCCTACTATCCCTGTTGCAGCAAAATCTCCTTCTCAATCACCACCGAGTTGAACAAACAATTATCGAGGACACATTGCGGCACTTTATGATCACTTCCTTCATGTCGTTACAGCGCCCCTAGAGGTCTGGCATGTGTTTTACAGTGCTTTGATGCGTATTGAGTACATTCATGTAGACGCACACATTTTCTGAGACGCCTTCTTCTTTATGACGATCGTTTTGGAAACTGTTCAGCGTTTTGTCTTCGTGTGGATGACAAATCTTTTACAAAGTACTTGGTCTGCCATCTATTTAACCCTTTTTTTCAAATCAACTTAAATAGTACATTTACAATCACTGTCTTCCCTTTTATATATCTGAATATGAACTGATGTATTTTAAACACTCCCTGCTCCACGCTGTAGTTCACTATTTAATCTTGAGCTCAAAATAATGGCTCTTAATAACAGTGCATCAGCAGAAGTGGTTGTCACAAGACCATGATACCATGGCAAAGGAAAACAGGTCTGTAATTATGTGAATTGTGTTGTGCTGCGATCACTGGCACAAACGGCACAACCATCGCCTTTGTTATTTTCCCAAATCCTTGACCTAGTAACCACAGTTTTTTTTAGGACTGGAGGAGGCTTGACACACTTCCCTGCAGTGTTTTTCAATCTCACCTGGCCACATTTGCATTTCTTTTGCCTGGGGCTCTTTGCTTTGTATTTATATACATGCAAATGCATCGACTGATCTTTGTTACCTCTTATGGTAGACGCAGAGACAAGCCAGCCTGGCGATGGTCTCCCCCTGTAACAGATCCTCCAAACAGATGGAGCACTCTCCGCTGTCTTTACTGAGCACGTCCGCTGTGATGACACAAACACAGAGCAGCCGTGAGTGCTTTGGCTGTCGTAAAAATCAGTCAGTGCAGGATAATTCTGTGATATGACGCTTACTGTTGTAGGGGAGAGGAGGGGACGTGAGGCAGCTCAACAGGTGATCCTCGATGCGACCCCCGGGGAAAGGCTTTGTGCAGAAAGGACAGCGGATATCTGTGCAGAGCAGAGACACAACAGGGCCCAGATTAACACACAGTGTCACACACTGAGATATAAATGATGGATGATGTGCACACCACGACGAGCGGACGCACTCGGCCTGCACGTGGACATCTAGATTACACAGGAAGTGACACACATTCGGTCAGCATGAAGGACAGATTGGTAAAGTAACATGGGAAGAAGATAGTGGTAACTAGGGCTGGAAAAAAACAACAGAAAACTAATGTAGGGTTTTACCTCGGCCAAGTGGATAATGTTTTGTGCAAGACTTGAAAAAAACACTGAAAGGATTTTGCTGAAATCTTCAAGACATGTTGGTAATGGACCAACTTTAAAATTATTGGATTTTGGTGGCAAAAATTGTGACAGCTGGAGCAGAGGGCCAAACTACCTGTGGACAAGTGCAGAAGTCTCACTGAGAGTTACAGAAATTGCCTGATTGCAGTGATTGCCTTAAAAGGTTGTGTAACAAAGCACTGAGCTAAGGGTACCATCATTTTTGTCGAGGCCAGTGTCATTAGTTTATTTTTTAAATAATTCTGTTGAACCACAATTAAAAAGAAATAGATTGTTATTAGTTGATTTTTGGTAAATTTTTATTTATTATAACTTTTGTCAGTTTCAAGTTACTTCAGTGACCATGTGGATTTTTGTTTCAAAGGTATCAACAATTTTTGCCATGTGTGTATATTTGTCTGGATGTATACAAACTCCCAAAATTTCAAGACATCCCACAAGGTAACATTGTTTTTTTTTTTTTTTTTTTAAATACATATCTCATTTTTTAACAAATTTGCCTCCAATTTCACAGGATAGTACAGGGTCCATGTAGGGCAGGGCAATATATCGATTAAACCAAATAATTCGAATCATTTTCTGAAGAAAATCTTAAAACTACAAATCGAGATTTTTTTTCTTTCCTTAGTCCAATTGTAAGTTGTTACAATGTTTGAACGTGCAATGTTTTTTTATTCTTTATTTTGCTGATATCAGACTGATATCCAGTATCAATATCGGATTGGGACACCCCACCCCTACTTGTTATGAAATGGAAATAAAGAATAATACAATAAAGACTGATTGATATCGGAAAATTTTCAGCTCCAGGTGGCTGCCTTCAGCTTTTGTTGTATTTTTTTTATCTTTACTAAAAAAATTTTTAAAGAAAGTAAACAAACCTGGAGTTGGGACAACCTTTAGTTATTTCTTTACAGAAGAAAATAAAGACATTTTGTCTAATATTATTCAGCTAATAAACCTGACACTTTGGGTCCATTGTGCCCAGCCCTAGCACTGTGCTGCAGCCATGAGTGGACGGGACAGACGGGTAGATTCGCTGCCTTGCTGCCCTAATTTCCCCCCCGTGAGCCGCTGCCAGCAGTGAGCGGGCGAGTGAAGTTGTGACCCATTTCCCTACACTTGCTAGAGGGCTGGCCTGTGAAACCCAACACACTGCAGTGTTTCAGCTTTCAGTTTCACGTGTCCCTTTACGGGACGGTGACCACTTCAACCAGCTCTTGGTTTTGCTCGTTCGGATAGCGCACTTTCGTTTCTTGTGAAAAAAATATCTCGTCCCCGTTATCACAAAGGTCACTGGTTATATAATGTTTTCAGGCCGCATGCTTCAGGATTTGACGCTGACAATTTCTGTCAACGTCAGTCCTTGAGACATGAAAGAGCGCCGTTTTTAGTTTTATGCCATGACTGTGTGCTTCGTACAATGGGCTCTCTGAAGACTTTGGTCCACATGCAGGCACGGGAAAAGAGATTATCTGTTCTGGAATGTAAATTCCTCAAATAATCCATATTAATTTCAGACTGGGCGGATTAGGGGCTGAACTGGGAGCGACTTTAATACAATATTCATGGAGTGATGCCAGAATAAATGTATTTTAGTGTGGCTACAATTATTCCGTCTTTAACATAATTTCTCTCCACATTCTGGTGACCCAACAAACATTTGACCCTTAAATCCCTGTCCTATGCAGAACTCACAAATATACCATAGTGGTTTAACTCAACATAATTTAACACCCACTTTAGAAAATCAAAAGTATGATATTTAGAGTAAACCAGTGTTTTTCCTGTGTTTCTCTAATACAATATCACTATGAAAAGAACAGGCCAATTTTAGTGTAATGGAGGCTTAGTGTCATAAATAAGAATTCACATTCAAAAACATTTTAACATTTTGAAATCAGGTTGAGTGAGAGCTGTGAGACAAAGTTAATCAACATTGCAGAGGCTGTTTTTTTTTGTTTTTATACTTCTTGTTATGCGAGTGTGTATAACATGTCTTCCTGTGCATTAGAGCACCTCTGTGGACTAAACAGAAAGTGAAGCATAAGATTTCTCTCTTCCTCTTTGACCATTGTTTCCTATCTGTTTGAGCCCACTTGCTTGTGGTAAAGCACATATGTTAGAAAGGACACAGAGCTGTTGGCAACATGGTGCTCAGCAACACTTAACTGACCAATCACCACAGAGCTGACCTGTAAACCAATCAGAGCAAAGAGGGAGCCTTAAAGGGGCAGGAGCTCCAATGGAGCGTCTCAAACAGAATAAAATAGACTTTTGGGTCGTTTGTATACAACAATAGAAAAAAACTGTCTTTTAAATCTTGAACATACAGACTTGATTAAAGGCTACAGACCTTTTTAAGCTAATGTTGGGAAGAAGATACCAGGCCTGGTGGTCCATAAAAGTATGTTTACAGCAAGCACCTTTAATAATTTTTATTAAAACACAAATTATATTATATTTCAGTGTTTACTATCAAAAACAAAGTGTTGTTTTATTTATTTTATTTAACTTAAGAGGTAACATGATGCTAAGTTCTTTACATCAATAATGGATAGTGTATGGTTTACAATGACAGAAAAATTGCAAGTAAAATCCTAAACATCAACTTGAAAAACTGTATAAACTGGAAACAATAAAATGTACAACTCTTCCAAATACTTCTGTTTGTTGCAAAATTTAAACCTTTCTCCCTCTTAAAAAAATAAGAGGGAGAAAGTAAAAGAAAAACATTACTTTCCTGTACTTCTTTAGTCATTTAATCACATAATTTATAAATCTGAAAGGCGTTATTATACAAAAGTTTGACAGCAATTATATTTGTCGACCATTTTGAAAGTTTACAGAACATCCATTTGATAATGCCATATAAAGATCTCCATTTCTGCCACTATGGAAACAAACAACCATTAATTTCAGTTGATTTTGCAGAAATTATATCAAGATTTATGGTTCTACTTTTGTTACTAGTGATCATTTTAGATAGACACTTTATTCCAGATTCAAATCTCCATATCATCAGAATACAAAAGTACTAATATTGATATCAAAACAAAAAAAATAAAATTAAAACACAAAGAGACTTTATGTCTTAGCAGAAAAAAATATCAAAATATATTTCTATGGGGTCTACAAAAATGTTGCAATACCATTACTGAGCAAAGCTTTGAGGAAGACGGTGTATTATTTTACTGCCCAATATTGGTATTTTATTGGCTGATTATTCATACAAATTAAGTAAATTAAAATTGATACTGCAGCTTACACTAAGTTCCATCATCACTATATCTCAGGATATTCACTTAAATTCAGCGACAGCATGGTATTTGAGTTAAATTAGCACCGCAGCATGGCTTTGGAGGAGCACAAGGACACCGTTTCTACACAAAGGTAGACACACACACTCGCAGCACTACAGTTCCCCACTAAGTCTGTTGTCTGCCCCCGAAGTATTACACCTCTGATACTCCCCCCTAAAGACGGAGCAAATGGGGAAAGACTGGTCCTTCCCACTCTGTTCATAGGGGGGTGAGGCGTAGGGCTGAAAGATTTTAGCAAAAGATTGAATTGCGATTTTTCTGGCAGATATTGCAATTCACGATTTTTTTTCAAATCAAACTTCAGTGCAAAATTCACTTTGTTTACAGTACAGACAACAGTAACGAAAATAAATGATGAAAAACACTTAAAACATTATTCACCTTCAATAGTGATGATAAATAATCTGTTTTCATTAACTTCTACTCCTAAACAGAGGCTTTGTGTTGTTGACCTGCTTACCAGCACTTTTAACATTTAGATTGTCTACAAAATTTGTAAAACAGTATGTGTATAATACTTTACACAACAGATCCTGAGTCAGTCAGGAGCGCTGCAAAAAATTGCTGCTTTGGCGATCACAAAATTGCATTGTCTAAAATTGTGATTTCGATCTGAAAACGATAAATCTTTCAGCCCTAGTGAGGCGTCACAGGGGTGTCAATATCACAGCTTGAAACAGCAGCGTGAATGGGGCTCTGCTCTCGGTTTTTCTGTTACATTTATTGATTTTATTTTGGTCACCAGGATGGACAGCAAAGTAATCCATGCTGTAGCAACCATGTTGAATCTCAAGCCCTCAAGAGTCCTCCAGAGACTGTTCTTTAAACAGGATTTGATCGGGATACGTCTCAAAGTACAATACAATTAAAAACCTGTTTACTCAATGCACCTGCAAATACCAAGTACCAAAGTGACAAGCTAAGCCTCAACACCAGCTACACTTGTGGTTGGAATAGGTATGAAAATGAAACTAGTTTAGTGAAGAAATTCCCCACTTAAATAAAAATCTGTTTTTTTAAGACTCATGTAAGGACATGATTGTTTTTGGAAAAGGAGGAAGAAAACCTCAGTTCTAAAAATACTACCCTATGTGTGAATTAGAACTGGAAGATATATTCGTTTTAAAAAAAAATGATATTTATTCAAAACAAACATAAGTTCCGGTCATATTAATTTATAATTATAGTTATGAATTAACTGAACTTAAATCAAGACAGCCCACAGTGACAGATTACTGGGTCAAATTATTATTATTTACAGTTTATTTGGAAAGCACGGTGGAATTTTGCTGCTATGTCTAAATTTCCAAAGGCGTTATGGCCAAAGTCAAAAAAAGAGAAGTTAACTTTTTAACCTTTAAAAAGGAACATCTTGCTTTTTGAAAGTACCCGTGCAGTGGTGAGGTGAAGCAATACGGTACATTTGTGTAATTTACTCACATTACTGCTGATAAATGGGATATGTATGGCTGATATATCAATTTTTAATATCTGCAAAAAAAATCTATATCTGCCAAGACGGATATGGTATCAGTAATACTGTGCATCACTAATTACTCTAAGATATTTGTTATTTTCCAAGTATATTTCTTTTCATTGCCCATTTTTAATGTTATAACTGCTAGTGCCAATAGTATATATTCAATGCAAGCATGTGGTGTGTGTTTTAAAATAAGTGAGTAATGTTTCAGAAATCCAGTTTACAATCTAGTAAACTAATGCAATTATGATTTTTGCCATAATCAAGCAGCCCCACAAAATGGTCAAATGGACGGTAGTTTATCTTTCTGTTAAAGATCTCAGATGGCCAGCAGAATGACGGTTTTACTGAGAATGCCAAAAATAGAGATGTAGAAGTTTGAGTGTGACTAATCTTTTCCGCATTTAACTTTAGGTTCGCAAGGTGAAAGATGATGAGATAAAATGTTGAGCTGCAGCCACCAGCCTTTGCAACCCTCTGAATTAAGAGTCCTTACTTTAAGTTTAGGTTATTGAGTTTTTCAAAACTATTTATCTGGAAAAAAAAAAACAGTACATAACAGATATTGCCATACAGCAATATTGTGTTTGGATATAGCTTTTCAGGTTCTTAGTATAATGTATTTCCTAACAAAGCATGACTAATTAATATTACATATGTGATGTGCCCCCTGCTTGAAATATCATAAGAATTATGGTGTATCATATCTTCACCCTTATATTGCAATGTGTATTGTTTTGCCATGATTGCAGTTTTACTTTTTCTAAGATATCCTAATCATGACTTCTCCAAAATCAAGCACCCCTACTGGATGGTAAAATGAAAAATAGTGGATCTTTGTGTTTAATATCTCAGATGGACTGCAGAATTTGCAAAGAATGCCAAAAATAGAGATAAAAATGTTTGAGTGTGACAAATATCTTCCGTGTTTAGCAAAGATGGTGTGATAAAAAGTTGTGCTGCAGCCCTCTGTGTCAAAACAGTCCTTACTTTAAGTTTATAGTACTGGGTTTAAAAAATAAATTAAACGGGGGGAAAAAACATCAAATATTGCCTTTTAGCCATGTAGATATTGAGATATGAATGTATTTCTATATTCCCCAGCCCTAGTGTGGATAAAGCTTTTCAGGTTCTTAAAATAATGTATTTTTTAACAAAGCAAGGCTGATGAATATTAAATAATTGTGATGTATCCCCCTGCTTCAATATAACGAGAATAAGGGTGTATCATTTCATCACTTCTGTATTGCAATGTGTATTGTATTCCTTTACGGTCTGTTTCATCCAAAAGTACCAATATTTTAGTTTTTGCCTCTATTTCCCAGCCCTATGAGTGATTTAATTTAGCTGATATCGTCCAGGGAAACTTCTGTAGAAAACAGCATCTTTCTGTGTTTGAGCTTTACCGTGATTAAGGCATAAATTTATAAAAAATACATAAACATGGTGGCTGGATTATGTGACAAAGAGGATGTGGAAAACTCACTGCCATGGCGGTTGTTAACACGGTACAGGCCGATCCAAGCCTCCGACACTGGCCGCTGGTGCGTGCCCCGGACCCGGGCGGATCGTGCCCCGACGCTGCGGGAGGAAGAGTGCCGATTCCCGGGCAGCCGCTCGGAAAAAGTGCGGTGGGGCGTGCGGCCTGTTTCCTCCCCGGGTTGGTGTTCCGCGGCTCCGGGAGGCTCTGGGCTAATGCTCCCCTCATCCTCGGGCTTCCCCTCGCTGTTGTTGTCCTCCGTGGGGGACGCTTGGCTAATGCTGGAGGGGATGCTGTGGTGGTCAGCGGGGCTGCCGTCCGCGCTCGCCCCATGCTGCCCGAGGTCCGAGTCGCTGCCTTCCTCCGATCGGCTCTGGTTGGCCTCCGTGTCCTCGAAGCTCACCGAGAAGTCCACCATCAGGCTGGTGGGCCTGGCACAGCGGGGCCGCCGGTAGGAGTCCCGCTTTGTCCCGTCTTTCCCGAAGGCTGAGGGGACCACCGGGTCTTCCTGTAGGCGACTCGCTCTCGTCCCCATCGCTACGAAGTTAGCCGTTAGCCGAGCAGCTTCCTCAAACCGAACCAGCACAGAACAAGGGGACGAGTTCACCTCGAAACGACCCTTCAGCTGTCAGGAAGTCGGCAGGTCAGTCTAGATAATAACAGCTACCTGGTTACCGAGCCGAGAACACAACATCTATTTAGTTCGACGTTTCCTCTCCGGCCTCAGTTTGTCCTTACCGTCCACATTTTCCTTTCTTTTTGACGTGCCCGTTTGTCGCTGCTGCAGCGGAAGTACAGCGTTTTCAGTTCCTCTTTTGTGCGCTCACACCAACAGTTACGGTAACGTCAGCGCGTCACGAAAGAAGATTTAAATTAAAAGAATAAAAAAAACTTTTGCAAGATCTCTGCAGATTTATCTTAGACAATATTATCTGTGATTTTGAGCTTTCTGGTCTTATTATACTTCTTGTAAAATTCTATATCCAAAATGCAAATTTGCCAATGTGAAAATTACTCTGATGTTTTTAAGAAAGAATTAGATTACATTTTATAGCCATGAAAAATTATCTTAGAGAATGCTCTCATTTCAGTATATTAAATTCGGCTTAATTTGTTTTGTAATCCCTGGTACATATTTATGTTGATCTACTTATGTATCCTTTGTAATTTATGTTCTGTGTATAATATGCCTACTTTTTGTACATTTGTTTGCACTGTTTCTGTATATGTAAGTACAATACTGCAGTTGAATAAAACATGAAAAAAAATGATTCTGACTGGAAGAAAGTTTGGATGATTTCACAAAAATACTTCATGATGAACAAGGTGCAGGAAGTATCCTTCAGAATTATCCACAAATACTTTCCTGCAAATCATTAAACAGTAAAATTCAAAAGAGACATAAACACAGACTGCTCTTTTTCTAAGAACTTCCCAGATACTGTGTTGCAACTTTTTTTGTCATTGTCCACATACCAAAAAAGTTTGGAAGGACTTCAGCAGATTTATTATTGATTATGTTCACAAGGACTTTCATGGGAAAATGTTGTATTTTTTTTTTCCAAGAGACCAAAGAAGAATGATAAACATCTTTTCTTATATATTTTTTAAACTATTTGGGCCACATTTTTCATTCACAGATGCAAATACGGAAATAAGAGGCCCAACTTTGCGAAAGCACGTGTAGTACGGCAGCACCCATTGAAGGCGTCAACCTATGACATGGCTTCTTTCAGTTGTTTTATGCAACAGTTTTGCAGCATGCATCATACTTTAGTAATCTTTGCCATTCAGTTTTCATAACTGTAGGTGAGATTAAACCTTTGTCCAACCCTGCCACAAATGAAAATAAACATATTAATGATATACACTTATTATAGCAGTGACAAAAATCTTAAATTTGACACAAGATGGATGAAATAGATAAATAACTTTACATCGATTAAAATAAAAATATATATATTCATATTTGAATATTATGGTCAGATTTGATGGAACATTTCAATTCCTCGGTGAGATTTCTTCAGGGAAATTAAAATTCCAGTTCACTAGTAAAAAAGAACACAAGATATCAAAACGTTAAAAAGAATAAGCAGATATAAAACATGTATAAACATTCCTTAAAAATATCTAAATAATACAAATATCTAACTATGAATACAAAAAATTCTAAATCGTAAATAATATACATAAATTAAAACTATGGCTACTTGCTGGGTTCTACGATTTTATCTCATTTTACTTCATTGCATTTTATTTCTTTGTCTTCTCCGTTATTATTTAGCTTATCTTTATTTTATCAGCTATGTACGATGTTTCTTCTGAAATCTCTTCCTCTTATTTCTGCCAAAAACCCAATATTTTGAACACAGGGACCCGTACTTGTGCCATTACGGTAAAAAAGTACACAATAATACTGACCAATCAGCGCCCTCTGTCCGGCCGAGGATTCCTGCAGCTGCTTCCGATGAGGAAAGTTACAGTAAACCAGAAGCTACATTTGGACCAATAGGTGTTAGAAATAGCCGCGAAGTCTGCAGAGCATCACACGCTGACATTGAGCAACAGAGGAAACGTTTATTTACAGTCAGCGCTGCCTGGGAGGCTGCCTCTGGAGGTCTGCGGTGAGTTTTCCGCACTTGTTCGCAGTGTTAGCTACCACACCTCACAGCCTTGAGTCATTTCAGAGAACTTGCAGCAGGCCCGAATGTTCAGGCCTCAGTCATTTCAAGTGTTGACTAATATTAATAATCTATGAAATCATCTATGGGGGCTTCATCTAGTGCATGTCCGGGCATGTCCAAGTGTTAAAAATGAAATTTCCAGGTGACTGAATGATGTAGCAACAGATAGACTGGAGGTTTACATTTATTTAATTAATGGAAATAAACTGCTACTTAACTTAAAAAAGGGGGCTTACAGTAAACTTACACTCACTGTTTGAATAAACCGAAGCCTCTTTTTATTCAGGCAAAAAGCCTCACCACCTTAAAGAAGGACTTTGTTCCTTTGGGCTTCTTATTGCTGCATGTTTGCTGCATGTTTGTGCTTCCTCTTTTTTAATTGAACCGGCATTTGTTTCTGAGCACACAGAACACGAAGAGAGAAGAAGAAAAAGCCCTAAATATAAAACAAAATGAGACTTTAAGGAAGAAGGCTAGAATGATTGTTTAAGGCTTATATTAGTGCTGGGTGATTCTGTATTTCCTTCAAATAAAAGCTCATTTTTTTCATGAAATTCAATTGACAGTTTAATTTGTTTTCTCTTCTCAAAGAAAAGGTGACACAGAAGTATTATTCACTGAAATGTATTACAAAACTGAACTGGATATTTGTAATTTAGCATCAAATATTCATTTTGTGGTACAAATATAGGCAGGTGTTCTACATTAACAGAGAAAGTTGCACTGATTTCCTAGCAATTATATAGCACCTTTAAAAACAGAAGTTTACAAAATGCTTTAACAGACAGACCAAAGGCAGAAAACAAAGCACAATAAAATCTACAATCAGTTCATCAGTGACCACGAGAGTCAGAGGAAAAGGCACAGAGGATCACATTAACTAAAGCAACAAAATGAGAGAAAGTATTATAAACTGTGGATTGAAACAGCTGGTAAAATGCATAATGGCAGGAAGATAACAGGACAGTAGACAGATAATGGATTTCCAGATACATAGATTTAAGATTGTTAAAGCTTGACAACATCACATCAGGAAGATTGAAAATAAGAAGGCAGATAAAAGACTGGTAAAAGGGAAAACAGATAAATAAATAAAATAATAATGATAAATACTACTAATAAATAGATCAATACATAAAATAAAGTGAAATAAAAATAATGATAATAGAAACTGGGTATGTCAAAGCATAAAAGAAAGTAAAAATAGGATTAAAATAATGAGAGACCATGAGAGGGATAAAGACAGCAGATGAAGCAAGTAAGTTAAAAGAGTAAAAAAAATGAATACATAGATAAATAAATAAAATAATACTAATAATAAAAAGGATAAGATCATGTAAAAGCAAGTCTAAAAAAGTGGGTTTTAAGATGTGATTTAAAAGATGTCATAAAATGTCATAAATGATGATAAAATTAAGGACGAAACATGTGCAGCATGCCTTGTGATGGAGTATTTTTGAGTCTTAATCATTTTTCAGAATTGTATTTAATGAATTATTCAGCTTCTTTATTGGTATAAAGTGAAACATCATGTAACACATTCTTTCTCTTTAAAGAATACATAAACTGATCACAAAATAAAAATACTTATAGATCAACGTTAGCAAAAAAAAGTGATATTCTCACTTTTCAATTGATCTTTAGCATCAAATAATTTTTTTTTTTATCTCAAGACACTTAACAAAAGAGCAAGTCAATTCCATAATCTTAATGTGTTTTTAGTTTTTAATTTGAATTCAAATTTCATTGTTTGTAATTTTATTTATTCTTCTGTAGAAAGGAAGAGAGGCAGGCTGAAAAAATGAGAATCCATGATAGGGAGGAATTTATGGATGCCCAGACCACAAATTTGTCCTTTAATGGTTTATTTTGCACAGTAACAAACATAAATACAAGAGGAATACATAATATACAAGCCCCCACTTCAATATGCTAAATATCATGAAACTAAAGAGATCAAATGATCAAATAATTAGTTAAAATTAATAATAAAGAGCTTCACAATAATTGCAGTGACAATCAGGCCATTAAATAAGATGTTTTTAATAGCTGTATGTGAGCGGGTACATAGATTATTCAACGGGGCTGGGCAACATATTGACTGAATTGATTAATTCAAACTATTTCTGCAGATTTAAAAATTCAATTTTGGGATTTTTTTGTCCCGATGTAGTCTTATTTTAAGCTGTGGCAATGTTTGAAAATATGAATACTGAACATTTTGTTTTCATGACAGTAGGCTTGTCATTCTTTGCACACAAGCACATGTTTAGGCTAATATTTGTTTTTTTAATGATGTAAAATATTTATCAGAGAGCACCATATTAATTTACTGAGAAAATAGATCTTTTAGTGATTATGTAGACAAGCCTGCCATTGTTTGAGCTGCATGATCAACTTTTTATGACATGCGCTTTAACTATAAGAGGGACATTTTGTTTAGTTTTGGGGTGTATTTTGATAATGTAAAGGTGAAACTTGTAATTTCTTGAGTCGATTGGAGGCTTTTTTGAAGAGGGAAAATCAAGGTTTGTGGGAAAAAAAGAGGGATTTTATTTCCAGGCTATATCTACCAGGGCTACTCTCCAAATCTAATTAGCAAATGTAAATATTGCCTCAGACTGTAACCGATTTTTGTATGTTCAGAAGAGGGAATTGTCGCCCTTATGCCCACGCAGTAAAACTGATATGCCTTTCATGCTCTTCTCAGACTTTGCCCGTTTTTATGGAGGCTCTTAGCAACACGCCCTTCATTATAATAGTGCAAACTAAGCTTGTTTAAATGGTTGGAGAAATGCTGCTGAACCACTTGTCCGTACATTTTAGGCCACAGAGGATTGAGCAGCTTTGTGTTTGTGACAGAGAGGAGGAGCCGTGGCACAGGATGATTCATCATAGCAGAGCAGAGGAAAGCCGATACAGATCCAAAAGGGATGTATAATGTGAAAAAATATGCTGAATAAAGTGGTTTGATAATGTTTTTGGCCCATTTTCAGGTACATATAGCAGAAAGATACTTGATGCAAAAACATACTGTATAAACTTTTTCTTTTTGAAATTATTAATCAAACATTGGAAATTTTTAAGGGTTGTTTTATTGCGTAAAAAATTTTATAGAGCTGAAACGATTCCTCGAATATTCGCGAGTACTCGATTACAAAATATCCTCGAATTAAATTTTGTGCCTCGAAGCCTTGTTTAATATATAATTATACATATAAATATATATCTGGACTACTATACAGTGCACGGTGTTTGACACGGACGGTCATTTCTGTGGCACAACGCGCCTGCTACCTCCGCTGCTAAGCGGCTTGTAAAATCATGAAGGAAGAGAAAAGAGAGGGACAGAAAGGAGAGAGTCCACAGAAGAAATGGCAGAGAGTGTCCCAAGTGTGTGGTCACTACAAGAAGGGATGAAAAGAAAACACAGTGCAGTGTGTCTGATGTCAAACTGAGTGAGCTTAGCATGTAGCTTAGCATGATAGCACGTCATTACGGCTGCAACTATTACTATTACAGCATTTTAAATATGCTCATCACAGACATGCATCCTCTTTCCATGGTGGAGGACACAGGATTTAAGAACATGATCAAGGATTTCAATCCAAACTACACAATGCCCTCCAGAACACACTTCACAAATATAATTGCAGAATTATATGACTACTTTGTAAATCAGTATTGTCTTGGCTTTGTTTTAAGCCAGTACTTACTTTGAAAGTTGTTAAAATAAAAACCCTTTTCTGAGGAATAAACGGCATTTGGTTGCTCATTTTGAAAGCCCTAACATGTTGCATTGTATACAATTGATTTATTTGTTTAAAAACAAAAAAGTATATTTTGTTAAAATACTCGAGTAGTCGACGAAATAATTGACAGGGTACTCGATTCCAAAAATACTCGATAGTTGCAGCTCTAAAATTTTAAGATCACAGCTTTTGCTTCAGCTTTTTGAAAAACTTGCTGCAAATCAGACTTTCTCTACTGCAACAATCACAAGAATTTGAAATTCTAATGCACTGCCTGGCCAGAAACAAAGTTGCCACCTAATTAAAAGGTCACACACTATTATATTTTGCTGGACCACCTTAAGCTTTGATTACAGCACAAATTCACTGTGGCATTGTTTGATAAGCCTCTTCAGTGTCACCAGATTTGTCCCAGATCACAGCTCTGCCCCCACAGGCTTGGTCAGTAGGCACTAGGCATGATGGGTGCATCACTTCACTTGCCTTTCTTCTTACCCTGATGCTCCAGTCACTCTGGAACAGGGTCAATCTGGACTCATCAGACCACATGACCTTCTTCCAGTCCTCCACAGTCCAATCTTTATGCCCCTTCGCAAACTGAAGCCTTTTTTCTGGTTAGCCTTACTGATTAGTGGTTTTCTTAAGGCTACACAGCTGTTCAGTCCCAATCCCTTGAGTTCCCTTCACATTGTGTGTGTGGAAATGCTCTTACTTTCACTATTTAAACACACCCCTGAGTTCTTCTGTTGTTTTTCTTTGATTTGATTTGGCCAAACGTTTAAGTGATTCACCAATCACGGTCATTCAGGATTTTTTTTCTGACCACATTTCTTCCTTGAAGACGATGGTTCCCCACTATCCTTCCAGTTTTTAATAATGTGTTGGACAGTTCTTACCCCAGTTTTAGTAGTTTCTTCAATCTCCCTAGATGTTTCTCTGCTTGATGCCAATGATTTGACCTAGGGCTGGGCGATATAGTCTATAAATAAAATCCCAGATTTTTTTACCCCACAAAACTCCATTTACCATTTTAATCTATTTTTTCCCCCTCAAACCAAAACATCTCCAAGTGACACAAAAAAGACATAAATCAAGTTCTGCCTTTATGTTTTCATAATATATTCGTAAACTAGAGCTGGGCAAAAAATCAATTAAATCGATTAATTTGAATTATTTTCTGCAGAAGATTCAAAAAAATTAAAAATCGAGATTTCTATTCTTGCCTTAGTCCAATTGTAAGTAGTTGCAATTTTTGAAAAAAAATACAGTTTTCACGATGGTCGGCCTTGTAGGGTTTACTTAAGCACTTTTATAGGCTTGTATTGTTATTTAAGTAGATTAAATATTGATCAGAGAGTTTCATTATTCATTTATTCTACATAATCAACCTTTAATGACCCAGACTTTGACTTTAAGAGAGAAACATTTAGACAACATAAAGGCAAAACTTGATTTGTTTCCTTTATATGTCACTGGATTTTGTTTCTTTTAGAGAAAGAAAAATCGATTAAAATCGTAAATCGAGTGTTGTGGAAAAAAATCGGGGCTTTTATTTCTAGGCCATATCGCCCAGCCCTATCATATACCAATCAGAATTTCAGAAAGTGTGTGTCATAAAATGTTGATTATAGTTCTAACGCAGGCGGATTTGCCTACATAAACACTGAAAGCTGCAGGATTTTTACAGCTTGTTAACATGTTACTCTCTGATCAATATTTAACTTTATTATATAAAAATACAAACATACAGAAGTGTTTGTGTAAAACCTGACGGGGCTGCCATCATGAAAATTGTAAAATATTATCAGTATTTATATTCTTTTAATCTTTGGAAGAACTTAAGACTTAAGGAGACTGTGAGGAGTTTCTAAGTAATTGCAAAAAAGTCTCACTTTTAGATAAATGCCTGATGGAAATACACACTTTAAGATGAGTTTTATAGCATCAAAATAGGTTATCTATAAATGCTATTCCTTAGCCATCTGGTCGGGTCGGACAGGGCTGGACTGGCCTGGATACTCAACTTCAGGAACAAGACGATAAAAACTAGAGCAAATTTATATTATTTTATTATTTATATTACACATCTTAGAGCACCGGGCTGTAGGTAGCGATATATAGCCGGCTACAAAACTATTAAGTTTTCCAAAACTTGCTTGTTGTCACACATCAAAAACTACCGCAACGTAACTAGAAAGAGATACATTACCTCGTCGCTTTGCTTCCTGCAAGTTGTTGAAAAAAGAAGTTGTAAAGCAATGTAGAGTTCTGATGAAGGTCCAAGCTGCATTAACCACAACAGCTTCGTAACGTCTTTGGCGCGTTCAAGTTGTAGTCAGAAGTAGGAATTTCTGGGTTCCTAGTAGGAAACTGCAACTAGAACGTCCCTCGAAGTCTGAATTTCCTACTGGGAACTCGGTGAAACCTCGCCACCCCGAGGTGTCAATCGAAGATGGATGCCCCCAGTGTGAACAGTTATTTAGCTCCTGTAATATTGAATTTATTTGCACTTCTGACTGGGGTGTGTCGCTCTAGATCAGCTGTATACATAGTATTGTTAGACTTATATTTACAAAAATGCTGTCATAGTGATAATCACATTCTTCATCAATAACGCAGGGCGTGCTAACAGCATGTTTTTTTCTGACTCCAACTGGAACGCCAATAAATGGGAGATGTCACTCCCATTTCCGAGGTTACTGGAACGCAGCATTACGACAGTCGCCACGCATGCTCATGGGTAGCAGAGTCTTTATTTCGCCGGTAATAGATTCTCCTCATAGCACCTTTAAGTAAATGAATGAAAAAAATCTTGATTTTTAATTTTTAAATCCTCTGCAGAAGTAATTTGAATTATTGATTTAATGGATATATTTCCCAGCCCTACTTTGACTCTTCTTAAACAGACTAACATCTTTCCCACGACCACAGGATGTGTCTTTGACATGGTAGTTTAAGAAATGAGAAGCTTCTCTTTGCATCAGCTGGGGTTAAATAACTCGTTTCCAGCTGAAAGATAATCACCCATGCAGTAATTATCCAACAGGAGGCTCGTACCTATTTGCTTTGTTAAATCCAGGTGAGGGCGGCAGGGTGGCGCAGCAGGTAGTGCACTTGCCCTTCAGCAAGAAGGTTCCCGTTTGATTCCCAGGGTGTCGGACAGGTGCCTGTCTTTGTGAAGTTGCGTGTTCTTCCCGTGCATGCGTGGGTTCTCTCTGGGCACTACAGCTTCCTCCCACAGACCAAAAACATGCTCATTAGGTTAATTGGTGACTCTAAAATGCCCTTAGGTATGAGTGAGAGCGTTAATGGTTGTCTGTCTCTCTATGTGGCCCTGCAATCGACAGCTTGGACAGGCTCCATCCTCCCCCCGCGACCCCGAAAGTGAAAAAGGGCCATAGAGAACGAATGAATGAAATCCAGGTGGCGACTTTTTTTTAGCCAGGCAGTTTATTTTACCAGGAGAATCTGTACTTTTACTCAAGTAATGGAGTCGAGTACTTTGTCCACCACTGATTGAGTCGATACGCAGAAATGTTAACCCCATTGGCATCATCAAAATCTTATCATTCCAGAAATCTTCCACATCCAACTAAATGATGTGAACATGGAGACTCTCAACAGATATTTAAACCACCTGGTTAGCTGGATTATAAACGTGTTGTTTCTTTTCTCTGCAGAAATGAGGTCCCTGACTCTTCAGCAGATGGATGTTCCCCCAGGAGGAGCGCAGCAGCAGGCCACGTGTGGGCGAAGTCTGTCTTCAAACTATGCTCCTCCGAGTCTGGAGAACAAGCTCCTCACTCAGACCTCTGCTCTCATACCTCCTCTGTTCAGCCTTCAGCCCTCCTCATGCCCCGCTCTGCAGCCCTCCAGCCTGTCCACCACCTCATCCTCCCTGCTCTCCACCTCCTCCCTCACCTCTTCCCTCCTCAGCACCGAGAACAAGCTCCTGGAAAGCCGCTCGCCTCTCCTCTCTCCCTCCCTGACCTCCTGTGCACCTAGACCTCATGTCTCTCTGCCATCAGCATCCCTGACCTGCAGTTTCTTTGCTCAGCCCTCGTCAGTCTTTGCTGGTGTTCTGGGTGGAGAGAGCAGAGATGTAGGAGATGGAGGTAGAGAGGAGGTGATGCAGTCTTCTTATGAAGACTCTAGTCTGGTATGTTGACTTTGTTTGGATTGTTCTGGTTTCTTCTGTTGGAGCCAAAATGAGTATGTTTCATGTACATCCAGTGTATTAGTGTTGTTGTGGAAGTCTCCACTCAGGGATGGGAAACTTTGGTTACCAAGAGGTAGGGATGCTTGATATCATTTTGATATTTACAGTGGCTGTGAAGTCTTCTTTTAAAGCTTCAGATTTAAGTCTTATGTGGAGGTTGTTAATTTTAAGGATAAGTTTGGTTTCTGCAGCTTTCGTACTGTTTATAGAATGAAGTAGAACAATATACTCACCCAGAAGGCTTTCCTGATCCAAACAGTGCTTCGGGAGATATTTAGATCCAAACTCGAGCGGCTGACATCCATATAATGGTAGCACACGGGCCATGTATAGCGCCGCTCCTAAAACTGCATTAATCATCCAAAAACTCATTTGTTTCACCAATATTTCATCATGGTCCACTCGGGCTACTCCTCCATGACAGTCTGTGTCGCTCCAAACATGTCTTTGTGACTGTGCTGACCTCTGAACTGAAGACTTTGTTTACGTTTGCCTGCCAATGAGTACGGCTCATTGTTTCAGGGGAAGACCGCCGGCTACACAACGACTTTCTTCTTCCAGTTTTGTGCAAAATGGACGAATATCTATCGGATGAAGATGTTGTGGAGGAGAACTTTGAATATGATGGGTGTCCTTACAGTTTCGAGCCAGAGTTTACAGATGAGGAGGTCATCGAAAGGAGGACACGGAGGCAAAGAGAGGAACAGCTCTCCAGAGAGGCAAACATTCTTCTTCTTCAGTTCAGAGGTCAGCACAGTCACAAAGACATGTCTGGAGTGACACTGGACTGTCGTGTGAGCGGACAGTGATGAAATATTGGTGAAACTAATGAGTTTTTGGACAATTAATGCAGTTTTAGGAGCAGGGCTATACATGCCCCGTGTGCTACCATTATACGGATGTCTGCCGCTCGATTTTGGATCTAAATATCTCCTGAAGCACTGTTTGGATCAGGAAAGCCTTCAGGGCGAGTATATTGTTCTACTTCATTCTATAAACAATGTGAAAGCTATAGAAACCGAACTTTTCCTTTAAGAAAAGCTCGAATTATTTCCATTTTGGGGATGCAAAAAGTTAAGTATCGGTAACAGCCAATATTGAATGCTGATATATTGGCCACACATAACAGCCATGTTTTGTCAAATTACACAAATGTACAGTATTGATGCACCTTCTCATCACTGAATGAGTACATTTGAAAATCAAGGGTTTCATTTTTGCAAGTTAAAAACTTTTTTCTAGTTTTTTTTATCTGTTCCTCACAAAAATATACTACAACACTGAAAGAAACAAGTCTATTTTTGGTAAGTACAGAGCTTTTGCTCTTGACCAGAAATATCCGTGTAGGTGATAATGAATAAAAAATATTGAATATCAGAAAAAATCCAATATCATGCATCCCTACCAAGAGGGTCACATTAACATAATCCTCATTAGCAGAGGGGCACATTTTTGCATTTTTCTTTTCAATGTACATTTTATTGGTTTGTTCAAAAAGAACAAACATTTTTATAATCATTACATGCAGTAAGACCCTCATTTGCACCAAGGAGCCAAAACAGCAGATGGTACAAAAACACACAAAGGCAGCTCTATATTGAGTACCTTGCGCTTACCACAACGATGTGCACAGACAATCATGAAGAGTTCTGAAAATAAAAATAAACAACAAAAAAAAACATTCAGACGTTTTTGCAATTTAAGGGTACTAAAAGTGACACGTGTGCTGTTTAGCTTTTAGAGGAAGTTCGTTTATAGACATTTAGATATTTTAAACTCTCATGTAGATAGTAATGCTTTATCTCATGAGCTTAACACAGATACAAGCCACTTTAAGCTGCTTTTTTGAAAAGTAAATCAACCATTTACTTGTTGTCAAAGTCTGTTTTACTTAATTTTGCATCTATTTTTTTTCCATGGAAGTTGGGCCACTGTATAAAGTGGAAAATATAAAAAATGAAACATAATACAGTGATTTTGGAATCTGTTTTGACCTATACTCGATTGAATACACGGCAAAGGTAAGATATTTAAAGTTCAAACTAATTGACTTTACTTTTTTTATTCGCCTATTTTGAACCTAATAGCTTCAACGAAGAAAGCTAGTACAGTGGCAACAAAAGAGTTGGAAAGTTGAAGGATGCACACACAAAAAAAACTCAGGTTAATTAGAAACAAGTGAGTGTCACGATTGGGAACAAGAGGAGCATCTCTGCAAGAGTCTGAGGTTCACAAGCAAAGACGAGCGAAGTTCAGAACTTTGTGAGGAAATAATCCAACAGTTTAAAAACTTTTCTCAACATTAAATGCAAGGAATGTAGTTGTTTATCATCTGCAGTCCACAGTATTATCAGAAGATTCAAAGAATCAGGGGAAAGAATTTTTTTTTTCTGTTTTTATAGATGTTTTGCACAACGTCCCATCTTCTTTGGAAGTGGGTTTGGTAAATTCATGTGCTCTTTCTGTTCCAGACACACTCAGAGGAAGATGATCTGCTGTCCGAAGACGAGGATGTGGAGGAGGATCTCGTTGGATCAGCCATGGATTTAGGTGTCCCTGGACCAGATCTGAGTAACCAAGAGCCGGATGAGGCGCTGGTCATCAAACAGGAGGAGTTTCCTGAGCTCGACAGGACAAATGATAAGGCTGAAGAGGAGCTGAAGGATAAAAAAGTAAGAGAGAAAACTTTGGGTTTAACTGTCATGACAAAAGAGTTGAAAATCCATCTTGTGCTCTTGGATCTGTTTTCTACTTTAATTAAAATATCTATAACAGCTCTGATTTTGAACACAAACTTAATCCACATGCATCTTCTCTTCAGTATTGCCTGCTGAATGCTGTGTGTTGCACTCTGGTCAATAAGAGTGAAAATCCTGGAGAGAAGAACTGGGACTCAGAGACGAGTGTTTGGACCGACGTCATGAACCTGGCAAAGGAGATTTCTGAGGTCGACCCTGAGTTTCTTCTCAAGGTGTGTGAGAGCTTGTTATTTTACCTGAAGTGGTAACTTTTTAACCTTTTGCAGAAAGGTTGACGCATCTGAACCCTGTCAGTGGAAAGAGCTGTCATTCACAGAGGGCACCATTGCTTGATTACTCAATACAACACATTAAAGTGGAAACCTAACTGCACAGCACTCAGCAACCAGGTTCATTTAAGTTCATACAAGCACCGATAAACAGTAATATATCCATTCTTTGACGGAGCTGTTAATGATTCTCAACTGGAATTAGTTTCCAATTCCCATCCCTACTCAAGCTGTTACTCAATAAAAGGGTTCCCTTCAGAAATAACCAAAAAAACCCTGGTAAATTCCCACGATCAAAATTACATTTAAAATCTGAGTTTTTAAGGTTTCGAGGAGTTATTTTGTGCCCAACTTCCCAACAGTGTATTTCCCATTTCCTCAAATTATAAAAAAAATCTGCAAACATAGCAAAAAGCACTGGTATATCAAGAAAATAAGAATAAATCCTAAAAAGTGTGACAGAGAAAGTGTTAGAGAAAGTAGGTCATGAAGAGCAGATTCCTTTGGTCGAAGTGAAGGAAGCAGGAAATGTAAATCAGGTCTGACCTTTTGAAAAGATACTCCACTGTTTGATATGAGTAAGAAGGTACAAAAAGTAAACCTGAAAGAGTTCTGTATAAAAGAATATGAATGAGCTAAGGTTTTGTGGCATTAATTCAAGTGTCATATTTGTCTCCACTCATCTCCACTTTGCTCATCTTTGTTTCCCTCAGGTGGCAGTTTACACCCGTCAGGAGCTGAACATCCGCATCACAGCAAACTTCTTACTGGCTCTGGCTGCCTCTCTGCCGACCACCAAGTCTCACGTCCGCAGGTATTTCTGCTCTGCTGTTCAGCTGCCCTCAGACTGGCTGGAAGTCGTCAGAATCTACAGCACGGTAAGTGATAGAAAGTTTACTAATGCAGGGATGCCCTTGAAACAGTCACAGAGTATCAGATGACAAGAAACCTAATTAATCGGATTTATGGAAAGGTTGATCCAAAGTTATGGGACAATACAATAACAGACAGTAGTTGTAAGACCAAAAATGAAGTTATAACAAATGCATTTGGCAGTTTTGCATTCTGGACTGAGCTACTGCTGTTCCTTTAGTTCCTCAATGTGCAGATTCAGAAGGTGGTGGAAACATTCCTCAGAGATTTTTTATTATATTTATTTATTTTTGCACAATTATGAAATACAAAAAATGCTGTTTTCAGCATTTTCTGCAGACAGGATGACCATCTTCAATTAGTTTCCCTTCAGCATCACTGTAAAATCCAAAGTACGACCAGACTTCAGACTAGTGATGGGCATTTTTAGAGAGTCCCCTGATGGATTAATCTGATAAATTTAAGATCAATCATCGATTTGATCGTTTTTTGTTGTTGTTTTTATGTGAATGGCAGAAATTACACAAAAAACGCCTTTTTCCTCATAGAAATATTAATTCAATGCAGAGTTTACTTCTCAACAACAGTCATCTTAAATATGACATTAAGATAAACTCTCAAACAAAAAAAGTCACGTGCTGTGCACTCCTAAAGGCCGCACCGCAGCCCGCAGCTTTAAATAAGAATCTTCACAAAGTGATGTGCCAGTGCTGCATCATTAAACACGAACACAAAAAGACGTCAGTGTGGAAAAAAAACATTATAATCCAAACTATATTCTTTAGGGATGAGTTCTTTTCCCAAAATGATGAGCATGTCAACGTGTTCTGGGGTGAGGCGCGAGCGCAGCCTGGTGACAGTCAGACCCGCAGCTGAAAACACCCGCTCTGAAGGGACCGAAGTAGCAGGGATGTAGAGATATTGTTGCGCTAACTTAGCCAGCCTTGGAAACCTCCCTCCGTTCACTTTCCACCAGTCTGTAGGGTTACAATCCAGGGGTGGAGGAGTCTCTCTCAAAAAGCACCGAACTTCTGAGTCGATGCGAGTGTCGGCCCAGTGGCGGAGTATTGCTCCCCGAGGAGCAGAGGCAGGTGCTGCCACCGCAGCTCCAGAGATGGCATGTGTGTCGGGCAATGTTGTTGCTGCATTGCTTCAATACACATACTTGACTGGACGACACATGTTTTTAGTAACCTTAGATCGATCAAAATTTTACGTGATCGACGTAATGCTTAATGATCAATTAATCAATCATCGATTAATCGTGCCCATCACTACTTCAGACTTGATCTGTTAAAGCTGCTACAAACAGGAGGATAGAGCTCTTTAAATTGTATGCCTGCGTCTCAGGATTGCTGCTGTTTTGCCGAAGAGCAGACACACAGTTCTGGCTTTTCCAGAAAATGAGCAGCAGCATCGTGATCTGTTGACAGAGTGAAGTACTCAAACACAATTTTAATGGTAAATGAAATAGGAAACGGTTATACAGAGTTCCCACTCACCTTGGAAAACCTGGAAAATGGTTGAGCAACTTTCCAGTCATGGAGAACAAATGGAAAATAAGGAAAAAAGAAAAAAGTTTGTATTGTCCCAGAAAGTTATTTAGCTTTCTTCTTCCTTAGTGAACAAAAATCAAACATAGGAAGTGAAGAAAAAATGAAGATAAAATAAGGCAAGTTAAGGAAAAAAATATAGAAACTCAAAAAAACTGGTGACAAAAAGAAATAATAAAAAATGGCAAAATAAAATTTAAGGTACTTAAATGGTAAATCAACAAAATATGTTTATAAAAAAGCAGAGTAAATAAAGATAAAACAATAAATATAAAGTATAAGGTTTTATAGTTTATAGTTTTTTTATAGGGA